>JAOUZG010043906.1:867524-964084 GCA_026289955.1 Argiope argentata
TGTAAAGTTAGTTGTCTTTAATTTCAGTTGAACTATTTGGATATACTTTCATGTTCATGATTCCACAAAATTGTCAGGCTTTAAAACCGTGTTATTTTAAATGCACTTACAAACGTTCATTTCACTGTATAATGAATCTCAGATCTAATGGAGATCTGTTCAATGGTTATTAAAAAACTATAATTTTTGGTTCCTTTATCTTCTAAATTTCGTGGTATTGTAACTTTACTTTTTTAATTTGTTGTTGTTATTAGAAGCACTTGTCATGGACAAGCTTCGCCAAGGCATCAGCAGATTTCAAGCCAAAAGGAGAATTCTTTGTTTTGAAATAGAGTCAACTAGGGCCAAGAGTGCGTCTTAGCTGCTCACTCATTAAAGTCACTTGCATAGCCCCTTTCTTCGAGTGATTCATTAATACATCTCACACACAGAAGAACAACTATGCCCTGATCGGGACTCGAACCTGGGATGCCCAGATCACGAGAAGGACGCGCTACCTCTATGCTAGGACGTAATAGCATAGAACTCCACAGTCAGCAAAAATTTGCATGATTGTTAAATTGATATCCATGTTAGGATATTTTTTTTTTAATTTTGAGACAAAACTCATTTTTTGTCCTAATATTTTCAGAAAATGTAGTAGAAAAACGTTAAGTATCAATTTAATTTTTAATTAATTTAAGGTTTAAAAATATCTCCAATGTGCTCCTCTAAGCTCTCAAAGGTATGTATGGGACAATTTTTGTAGTTGGGGGTCAAACAACCTGGCTTCTAAAGAGTCAACACACATACTGACAGACAGACAAACCCACACCACTTTCATTTTTATCAACAGTACAGATCCTTACAGCAAAGAAATATTATTAAATATTTTTAACTTTGACAAACAATTGAGAAGAGATAATCGTTTTACCCATTTTTAATTCGCATATTTTATGCTTCCAAATATTAAATTTCAATTCAATTTTATTATCTCCTTAGTTTGGAAATTTTCTACAAACATTTATTTTTGATGATAATGCAATATTTTAATATCTTCCGTGCTATATTATTTTTAATTGATTAGTTTAATAAAATTTTGATTACATTCTGGTGGTGTCACTTGGGAGTAAATGTTAAAAAAAACGGATTTCTGAATTTCATATATATATATATATATATATATATATATATATATATATATATATACTGAATAATAGATTACAAATTAAACCCCGAAAAGTGGAAAAGAAATAAAATATTATATCTCGTAGTAGATTATTAAAAGTATATTTTTAAGAATAATTTTTATTAATTTCATTTAAAATTCATTCATTTATTTGATTTTGTATTATATTATCCCTCAGTTTTAAAATTTATGGAAGAAATTTTTTTAATTAGGTAACATTTATTTAGTAGAATAATATTTTAATTCTTTTACATTTTTTTCTAATTCAGAAATTAAGTCCAGTACCCAAACTTTTCGTCCTATGAAATCTTTAATGATTATAATTTTTTTTACCTGGAATTTATCGAAAATTCACCTTTCATTAGCACCAGCTCAATGCAATATAATACATTTTTTTTTTCAATTTGATTGCACCATATAACAATCCAATTCCCTCCTCTGGCTCAAAAAAGTTATAAATAAAACAGAAGTTTCGATATCATTTTGAGCATTTTTGAAAGATTTTTTTAATGATTCCGAACATTCTGGAAGTCATAAATTATTGTACATAAACTGTTCATCTGAAGGGAGATCACGATGTGTAAAGTTGAGCAATGTTTCCAGACCCGTCCATCTACTTAAAAAAGGCTAGAATTCTTCTTGCCCAAAATATTGTTTCAAAATCTTGATCAGATTTTTCTTCCTCTTTGCTTTATGTTTCATTTTAGGCTAGGATAAATGAAAGCCTCTACATGATGAATGAATAAATAGATAAATGTTCAACGTATGGTTCAACTGGTTGTAATATGCAAAAAAAAAAAAACTAGAAGAATTTATTTTAAAAACAGTCAGAATATCATAGGAAAAAACTGTAATGTCAAAAACAAATTGACGAATAAAGTTAAAAAAAGATTAAAATTAAATCTACTATGCATATTACAAAGTATCATGTCAGAACATAATTTCTTGGACGGCCAAGCACCATGTGCTAGCGCAAGTTAAATTATATTTTTATTCATTTTAATTGTTTAATTGAATGAGTCACTTTAGTATTGCAAGCGATCCAAAAAACTTTGTCTCGCATTCATTGTTTAAAAAAATATCACATTTCTTTTTTATTTCATTTCATATAATCACGTGCTCAAAATGACATTTTTCTAGGTTTTATTTGTTGTAGTCATAAACTTATTTTTTAAAATCAGACTTTTTGTAAGTGTAATTGACAACGCTTTATTAAAAGATGATTTTTTTAGATTCTTGGGCATATAATAAAATTTCAATTTTTCGTCTACGGATCAAAATTTTTATTTTTTCGCATACGGATTTTTGGTTCACACCAAAATCCTCATCCCGAAAACAACATCATGCTCTGACATGATAATAATTTTTTCAAGAAAGCCGTATGGAATCAAGTTTACATAGCATCTAGCTCAAGTGACGAATAATTTTGATGATGTCAATTAATTACATATCATCTCTCTCTGTGCTATGCAATGCTCCACTTTTTCATACTTTCTCGAATACGAATTAGAGAAAGTATTGTAATTGACAAAATTTCGAACTTGAAAAAAAAGGAAAGGAAAGAGATAAAATTTCAAGATTCATTATTTTACATTTTGAAGCTAGAAAAAGTAAAAATAAGATTCTTTTTTGCAGTTTCATTCGTTGATTTTTTGGTAAATGTATGCATAAAAAATAGTTTCCCTAACCCTAGTAGTACACAAATATTGTACAATATTCATCAATATTTGCAATATTGTTTAATATCATATAATATCGCACAGTATTGTACAAAATTATGCTACAGGATGTTTCTCATGTAGCACATCCTGTAGCATAATGTTGTACAATATTGTGTGATATTGAATGATATTAAACAATATTCCACAATATTAAACAATATTGTGATTATTCAACAATATTGTACAATATCTGTGTGCTACTAGGGAAGAGAAGGCAGCAGCTATCTGAAAGTTGTAGTTAATCTTGGATAACTGCTTACTATTTTCCGCATACAAGATGTACTCCATGGCCAAGGATATATGTACTTGCTTCACACACCACTGCGTTCATTTTGAAGTCGGATTGAAAAGAATTTTTCCAGCATTTTTCTCTGAAGCTTAACTTCTGTTTGAGAATGTGTAGGCTCTCTTCAACAGCCTGTTCCAATATTTCACTACCAGAAAGATTCTTGATCTTGCCAGAGAAACGCATTAACCCGAGTTAAAGGCAAAAATATTTTAACTCATCAGCAAAATAATTGTTTAAAATGTAATGTAAAAGGTATTTTGATTGTTCTTGCTTTAACTAATATAGAAATATATGAGTTATTGATTCAAGACTCAAAATATAACGGTACTTACGTATCAAAATCGTTGATATGCCAATGGTCGCCAACCACCTCGAGCCAATTTACTTAGGTGGCCAGAACTCTTTAATACATTACACCGCCATTGTTTGTCCGTTTTCACGTATAAACTCATCTCATGTCCATTCAAATACGTAGTTTTAAATCGAATAATTTCATAACTTTGGAAATACGTCACCAATTTTTTTTTTCTTTGGCAGGCAAATCCCGAATTTTAATCATTTTAACGCGTCAAAAAATCAGAACAGAAAGAGAGCTTAATAATCTTCTGCGAAACCAACGAAATGGCGGACGGCATTTAAGGTTATCACAATTTTTAAAATAATGACGGTTGTTTGCCATTATTGGCTGTTTAGCAACTCATTGGCGAAACCTTCAAATTTGGTGATAAAAAGCGGCAGCTTAAAACATAAGATAACCAAGATAACAATATTATAATGTCAAACTTTCTGCTTCAATTCTTTAAATTTTTTTAAAACGATTATTCTGTAATTTAGTAATTGAATTAAACATTCAATTTTATCAAAGCGTCATAATTTCCTTTGTTCCACGATAAATGAATTCAACTCCTATGACTATAGAAAGATAAGATGGACAAATCTGTGCGAAAAAATCAATTTAAACTAATCCAAACAACACAAAAAATATTTGTACGAAATTTTAATGTTTTGGTATTCGAGGCGCATTTGGATCTTTTTTACATATGTGTCAAATTTTATAATGTCAGTACAACATATTCATCAGAAAATTCAGGACATTTTTTTTTGCAATCAATACCAAATATAGGACCTATCATTGGTGGATTTAGTGAAGTATATTAAACTATCTTTGAAGGGATTTTTTAATGGTAAATTCAGATAGATTTTTTCACAGTAATTAACCCTTTTCGTTTATGTGATTTTTTTTTGTTAATAAAATTGAATGCGCTCCCATTTGCAACTGTTCGATATTAAAATCTGTCAAACCATGATGTACAACAAAAAAAAACATGGTGCGCATTAATTAAGTACTTCAAATGGTGAATCAAATTATTCATTCTTGTTTAAAGTTGAATTCAAAAAACAAACTAGCTAATTTTATAAGATAAACTTAACAGTTTTTATTGATTTTGATTTCGCCATTAAATGGCTGAATAAAATATTACAAAATAGTTTGAAATAATAGTTTGAATAGAATAAAAGGTACGAAATAGTTTGATTCAAATTGCTTAAAATCATGAGATAATCGTTTTAGAAAATTGACAGCTAGACAGGACAAAAATTAACAATTGTTAAATTGTTTTTAATTATATCAGTCTAGGTATACAAGCTGCGGAAAATATCAGGCAAAATTTTACAGTGTGGTAGAGGGAACCAAAAATAAGAATTTTTGGATTAAAATGTGTGGTGATATCTTTAAAAGCGAGTAAAATCCCTCGGATCGAAGTGCACTTTTGTTCTAACGGATATATTACTCGGCTATAAACACTAGCGTCCCGGGTTCGTACCTCGCCATTCACTTGCCATATTGGCAAAAGTGCATTTCGATCCGAGGGATGTTATATGGCTTATGAAGGTAAAGACACAAATGTATATGAGCCAATGACTCGTTTGAGTACCATTTGATAACTGAAGTTATGGCAGAAGATTCATTCTGGAGAGAAGGCGTCATTTACTCGTTGGTATTTAGTATTTTAAGCTTGCAAATACCCATTTGAGGTATGGAACGGGAACTCCGAGACTGTATAGGAAACGATTTCCGAATAGACAACTACAGAATCGATATATTCATTTGTTTCAGAGTTTCTTTTTTTTTTATCCGGATATTTTAACATATAAACAATTAAGCTTTTTCGGCTCCCTCAAGGTGATTAGGCATTTAAAAAACTTTGACTGACTGCATTTATACTTGATTTGGCCGGCATCTTGGGACAGTAATAGAGCGTCTTCCTCTTGGTATAGGCGTCCCGGGTTCGAGTTCCGTTTAGGGCATGGTTGTTCGTCAGTGTACTATCTGTGAAGTATATGAAAGTTACCCCCTGTAAAAAGGGGATGTGCAAATGAATGTGATGAGTGTAACTAAATCGTCCTTTTGGTCTTAGTTGGCGCTCCTTCCAAAATAAGAAACGCTCATACGACTTAAAATCGCTGACGGGGGACGCCACGGTTGTCCTTAGCATGTACCATTTGTAACTACAACATATTTGGTTAACGCTTATATTTTGACTAAGGTGGATAATAGATTACTTATTGATTTATATGGGTGCAAATTTGTGGTTTGCATTTGAAGTTTGCTAAATAGGGATTTTTTTTTAAAAAAAAAAATTTCTTTATATATATTGTGTAAATTTTATTTTAGTAACTATGGTGAAAAGAACAAAATATTTAAGTGAGAATGATATTTCTAAATTGATAAAGGAATCGGATAGTGAAACAAAGGAAAGCGATTTTTAGAATATGAGCAGTAGTGTATCTCTCTAATGAGATGACACTGAAATAATTGATTATGGGAATAATAGTGCGGATCATTTAAATGCGTATGATTGGCAAAAAGAAAAGGAACTGTCGTCCCTGGAGTTTTCTGAAAATAGTATTTTCTGCATAAATAGTCCAAAGCCAGTGAAGAAGAATTAGATTTTTTAAAATTTGTTTTTCAAGGATGAAATTATAGAAATTACAGTTGATGAAACAAGGTGAAAATCCTTTACAATTAACTGGAATTCCTTTTCCAAAATTATATGTAGATACAAATGATAAAAAGTAAAGATGACAATGAGCAGTATGCAAAAAAAGTTCTTTAAAAGAAAAAAGAATGCAAGTTATTTTATTTAAATTCAAAACTTTCATCGTAGAGCTTTGTCCCGAAAAATATCTTGAAATGTATCATAAATTTCAAACATTTTAGATAAAATAATTTTTTTTTGTATTAAGTTTTCTGATATTTTCATTGCTTTGAATATTAGTAAGCAAATGTATGCCATTTTCTGAAAGTATATATTATACATAACTTTGTTTCATAAAATGTTACTCCAATAAAAATATTTCCTTATTTTATTTCTTTTTCTTTGAATTTCGCAATTGATATTTTTAAATATCGCGACAATTTTATTACAATATATTCAGATGCTATCAACCATAATAAACTGTAATTTTTGCCTATATAATGATTTTATACGAATTTTCAATTAAAATTGGTCATCCTGGTAAATTAGGGATTATTCTGTATACAATTTATGTGCGTAAATTCGTTATCCCGAATTTACGCACAGCGGGAACGTAAATTCGGTATAGATACTTCTTTTCTAGAATAATACAAGGACATTTGATGCACTTTTTCATAATTTTTACATTTTAATTTTTTTTAATATTTTTACTTAATTTCAGTTTTAATATTAAAAATTTAAATATTAGATGCTCGAATCAAACTCTTCGTTGTAAACGAAGGGGTTAATAACAATTAATGAATGAAACTGAGGCGATAATTCTCACTTTTTTGAAGGGACAAACTTACAATATTGCGTGGGAAAAAAGTACTTGACCATAAGAACATAGGCTATGGTCAATAGATAGGGTATTTTATATTCAAGAAGGTAATTTCGGGTTTAAGGTCTAGTTGGTTTTTTTAATTTATTGGGAGGGGGTTAAATATACACTGAAATATACGGGCAATCTATTGTTTCAGTGGTCCATTTTTCGAAAATACATTTTTCATGTATATTTATGGATATTTTCAAATATTTACAACATATATTCTCCAACATTCCTTGGAAACAAAATCACTGTATTTTTTCCACATTCTATATTGTAAATGACCGAACTATCATCTTTTTTCGCTGTGCACACGAGCTTATTCACAATCATCTGGGACTCAAAATACCTCTAAATCCCCACTGGTTTATGCAATCATTTTTTAAAAATAATTATGGTTAGAAAACTACGCTTAAAAAATCGATTTTTGGGAAAAACATCGCATTGCTTTATTTGTTACTTTAGATTTATAAAAAAATTTCTTTTATAAAAATTTTTGAAATATATTCCTGTATTCATTTTTATAGCTTCCATGAAAGGGCAGGCATTTTTTCATTCAATATGACAAGCCGTTCTGGCACAATTTGTGTTTTCCTCTACAATCCGGAATGAAGTAAATATAACTTTAATTTTTCTAAAATTAAATCTCATTGCAATAAAATCACAAGAATCTGATGAATAAAAATATATTCAAAAAATGGCAATCTTTTGAAGATCAGTTTTAAAAAAACTGAGAAAATTTTTTGCAAATTTGTTGGCAGTTAAAGAAATGAACTGTGTCTGAGTGAAAAAGGAACTAAAAGGCCCTATCACACGGCAAAATATCGTCGGCACTTTCTCCAACAAACGACGACGAAAGTGACGTCACTTCAGGATTTGCTGTCTGGTAAACCTAAAAACTTAGGTTTACGTTATAGTGCATTTATCGCTCTTTATCCGTTTCTCCTACTTAGTGAATATCGGCAGTTTTCTTATTTCATAATTCGTGGGATTCTAGTCAAGACGGTGCTTAAATTTATAATTAAATCCTGGATAATTTCTTAAAGTGATCCGATTAGCTTTCAATGAATATAAAAGCCCATGGTAGCAATAATAGTTGTAATTTTTTTAAAAAACTCAAACTATCTTGGAATTTGTAGATATGTAAATTACGAAGTTAATGCAATAAAATTCCATTGCTTTAATAAATTGCAATTATATTGATGCATTATTGAATTTATTGGAATTGAATCACTTTTGCTTCTAATTTAATTTTTTGAGTGCTTAATACAATGAATATAATAAGGATTGTAAAATGAGACAAGTTGCACATTTATCGAATTTAAAAATACTTTTCTAGCCATTTTTTCTTTTGAATGTCTTTTTCATTTTTAATAGTATCAATCTTATTGTCAGTTATTGTAAATATTTATAGTACCATTCAACTAATTGTAATGTTTTCATCAAAATCAATAACAATGAAATGTGAAAAATAATAAAACTTTTTAATTATTCTTATTAACAGTTTTGTAATTATTTTTGTAGTAATAATGACTAGTTAGTAGTAGTTTTTGTAGTAATAATGGCAATTGTTTCTAATTTATCAAAATTAGTAACAATAAATTCTGTAAAATAATGAAACTTTTTAATTTTTCTTAGTAACAGTTTTGTAATTATTTTTGTAGTAATAATGACAAGAAAAAAAATGCTGATTTTGTGTTTGTATTTTATAAATTACTATAAATTTAACTAATCAATATTAAATTTAAAACAAAAATATATTGAAAAGAAAAATGATTTGTGGTTGTGCATTCAATTAAGCTTAAAAGGTGCATACCATCATCGATAGTGCTGAAATTTTAAAATCATTTTTAAGTACCTTAAAAGTGCTTATTTTTTTAGAAAAGAGCAAATAAAACAAAAGTTGATAAATAAAACAGAAGAGGGGGGCCAATACATTTAAAATAAAATTAAATAACTTTTGAAATCAAATGATTTTTGTCTATATGAAAACTGATATTTGTTGGATCCATCTCGACAAATTTTAGGTTTTGTGTACATAAAAATAAAAACTACTGTGTCTAGATGTGCAGTGCAAATAATTAAAGTTAGGAATTTGAAATATGGCAAGAAATTGATTCTAGGACATAAAAAATTAACTAAGAACATATTTTTTTGGATTTTAATTAAAAATAAAAACAATATTTAAAAACATTACCACCATATCATTGATTAAGAAGTATTTTTTACTCTTTTAAATTTGATTGAATGTTTATTCCCTCCTATTTATTTTTTAAAATTAACTTTTGAGAAAGTATATTTAACTCAATTTGTATTTACCATTCTTTTAATTAATTTTTATTTTCCCAAAGAAGTTCAAAATTATAAAACAATTAATTGAATAGGATTCTTCATTTGATAAATATTGGTAAATTCTAAGGCATTACACTATTTAGACTCGCTCATTTCTAAAATTGCTCTTTAAAAAAATTTGTTAAATGTTTTGTTTTCATTTTATTTGCAACTACAGAGCTTGATTTTTTTAAAAAAATCTTTGTGGATTTATTACCAGTATTTGTGATAAATAGGAATCATTAAATAATTTTCATTCAATAATAATAATCAAAAATAATTTTCCAAACTATGTTTTTGCATTTTTCTTAGTTTTTTCAAAGCTAAAGTATTAAAACCTCATTTTTTTACATAGATAATTAAAAACAGGTTTTTCTTAAATTTTTAAATTGCCAAAAAAAAAAAAAGAATATTATTTAAAAAAAAAACCCTCTGCATTATATCAGGAATGAGAAGCAATAAAACATTTGTTTTTTAGTGTGCCCATTTCCAAATGTGTGGCCATTCTACGCATCTTTCTCAATGCAAATGTAGCATCAGAAATATCATTCTAAATTAACTGTTAGTTTGTTAAATTTAAAAGAAAAAATATGGAAAAAGAAGCCTGCATTTTATTGTCTATCATACAAAAGGTGATTTCGTTTTTTGCTAATGATAAAAGTATGATCATTTTTATATTTTTGTCAAAACCAAATAGTATGTTTTATATTTCTGCAACATTGTAGGAACATCTAAGTATTAAAATTTAAAATTAAAATTTAAATTATATTTTTAACTCTAACATTGAGTTAAAATTTTTTGATTATATAGAAGCTGTTAACAAACTATTTAAGGAATTACTATAATCAAAAAATTATATTATTATTTGAATAAATAAAGACTGAATATGGTCAAATATATTTCACATAAAAAAAACAATTCACATCAGAATCAATATTTTTTTTTATTTACTTAAAAATATCCTGTTGAATATCTGAAAATTCCATCACAATTTCACAATCCTTCTAGATAACTATACCCCATACGGTAGTGCCAGTTTTTTTAAAGTGGGGGCAATAAGTTGTTCCACAGAATGGAGAAAAGATACCGTAGTTTTACTTCGCTTTTTTCATTCTGTCGAAACTATTTTTAGTATTTAGCAATATGTAACATTAAATGCACGCTTTTTTAATATTATTGTAGCGCCAACCGATCCCTTTCTTGGCACACTACGTCACAGAAAAGTTTCACATGATTGGTTGAATTTCGTTTGTAAACAATATTTCCCTCACTATCGTGGACATTTTCAAGCAGGTTAGATAAAGTTGACGATGACGGAAAACTTGCTTGACCGGTTACCAGAGGGCACAAATCGACAACTATCGACGAAAGTTTCGCCGTGTGATAGGGCCTAAATAATACTTAATTTTCTTTTTAATTAAATGTAAAAATTAATTATTATTTTACTTTGAAACCAATTATAACAACGATTAACAACTTACAATATTGTATTTACTCCCTTTCGGATTTGTTTGTCCCCCTTCCCCCAGTCGGCGAATTTATGCCACTGCGTTAAAAATTTTATTAAAGTAGAATTGGTATCTGAATTAGTATCATTATTTTTGTTTCCATTTTTAATGTATGAATGTATACTGAATTAACACTATGATTGTATACTCAATCATAGTTTTGTAATTTAATATATACCCTAAGTTATTAGAGAAAACACTTAAATTCTACCTGATTTTTAATTAATTAATTAAAATTTTGAAAGGCAGTTTTTAATGAATATTACTCATAAAACAACTATGTGTGGAACTATGCAGTTGTGCAAACTTAGGAGCTCTATCTATTCGATAACCTCTATGCGATTTTTAAGTGTATTAACGAAAATAAAATGACGCTCTGAAATAAAACATACTTTAAAAAATCAAAATTTCTGTAATCATGAATGGCATCAGCTCTAAATTTGCTTTTTGAGTGTGTTGTGTATATTATTGAACTTCTGCCTAGTAATTTATTGGAGCAAATGGTTTTTAATTCTCTAAATTTCATTAAAATTTAAGAAAATTAATATTAAATCGTTTCCAACTATAAGTTGCAAGCGCATGCGCTTTATCTCTTTTCCGCCATATTTATTTCGTTTTTTTTATTGTTCGTTTAACATCAGTATCGTAAACTAGCTCTATGGCTGCCCAGCAATCTGCCCTGTTACTTCGTAAGCAATTAAATGGTATGTAAATTTGATAACCGTTTGAAATTTAACTAAATGCAATACCCAGCTTATAAGTATGTTTAAACTTCAGTATATATTGAATGTATACTGAATTAAAGTAGTAATAATTAATTTTTCTGGCTTGGTTAAGCCTAATACTTTAAAAAGCGTAACGATAATGTAAACAAAGACACATATACTCTCGTATATCAGTTTACATAAATAGCTTATTATTCAAATTTTTTGAAAGGGTACTTAAAAATTACGTAATGTTTCTGACTTCTAATATTAACTATTCGATGAAATCTTTAATTTTTTTTTAATTGTCATGAAAATCTTTTGTTCACTTCACCCCGTTGCGTAGTCTTTGTTTTAATAATACTCGCCACAGAAGCAAATTATAAAGTATTTTATCGAATAATTTATAATTAAATTCGTTTTTTTAATTTGGCTTGATAATAATCGAATTCCTTCTAATTAAAATCCATGATATCACTTAATTGATTATTCTATGATGACCAAATGAAGTTAAAATTGCATTTAAATATGTAATATCTATTCGAATATGAATTTATAAATTTCTAATTGTTTTATTCCTATTGTAACTTTAAATTTCTTTAAGTAATACTGAAGAGGCTTTTGTGAATAGAATTCAATATAATGAAATTTTCATCTTATAGTAGTAGCAATATAAGTGTAACTTGATGCATCTTGAATTACAAATTTTCTTCCTTAATATTTTTATATTTCATTCAGTTGCCATCTTGGTTTTTAATGGTTATTTTTTTAATAAACACTTCTAAATTATACATAAAGATATATAATCTAAAAATTAATTATGAGAATTGTATTTGGAAGAGTTGGTAGAAAGTGAGCTAGCTCTAAATTTTAGAAATATGAATTATAGTATTAACTGGCATTTAATTAAAATGCTTATATTTTCTTTCCATAATATTAGTCAGATTATGTATATATATATAATATGGATTTAGAATTTAAAAAAATTTACTCAGTTAAAACGTAATAGCATTTAAAAAAAATACTTTGATTTTATCATCTGAAATCATTTAAATTTGACTGTTAAATTTAAGCATTATTTTACTATAAAAACTGGTTTTTAATATATATGAGATAGCTTTTGAAATATTCAAAATTTTATATATTCTACAATTTTAAAAAGGTGCATTTTAAAATTAATTCTCAATACTTTTTCAAATACTGTTGAAGACTGGTTTTTAATTTTTTTGAGAGAGGAGAAAAGACTTGATAAATCATATAAAGTATACTTACTTTCAAATGTGACATTGGTAGTGTAAGTTTGAATTGTCCAATTTGAATATGACTCTAGATCTTGAACCAAAAAGGGACTGTGAATATAATAGAATCAGATTTGATTAACTTGAATGTTTATCTTTGTTGATTCCTTTTCTGTTTTATTTTATATTTTTCTAGTATATATACAGAAAATTGCAATCTGAAGTTGGGAAGTTTAAAAATAATTGATTATATTAAATCTTGTCTGATATAACAGAAAACTGAATGGAATTTTCTGAAATAGAGCATGAATAAATAACAATGTTTACTTCTTAGCTTAGTTTTAAATTTTTTAATTTTCTGTAGAAATAATGTAACAGTCTAGGTTTTCATTCTTGATGTTAAAATTGCTTAAAATGCATTGATTCAAGCAATTTATCTGTAGAAAAATGCAACTTGGTTTTAGATTTAGTAAATTTTTCAAATATCAATGAATTAGTAGAGGAAAGTTGGGAATAATTGAGGCAAGTGCACATATGTTTAAATAAAAGAGTGGAATCTATCTCTACTTCCGCCATTAGATAGACCAGCTATTGCTCCTTGTTTGATTATAATTGTTACGCCAGCTATGATATTGTTTAAAACAGGAAATATGATATTTGTACCTCAGAAGTCAATGCAAATTCTTATTTTTTCAATTTTATTTTACATTAGTAAAATAAAAATATTTTTTAAAAAAAATTCAACAATATAGTATTTATGAACTAACAGCCAAGTTGAGTTTAAATATAACGTTTATTATGATATGCATTTTAAAGGGAAATTCTGCCAAAGGAAAGCAAGGACATGTTGCTAAATATTCTAACGATTGAAGCTTTTAATTTTTTCTTAATGCTGTTTAATAAAATTAATTGCTGGATGATGCAATGCACTAGTAAATTGTTGATTTTAAATTTGTTAAAATATGTAAGTGTACATTATTTTATTATATAGTATAAAATGAAGTTATTATATAGTATAACAGCGTCTCCATGATGAAATCGCAAAAACTCGTTAAATTGTTAATGGATATTGCATGTATTCATACTGTTTTGTAGAAGATTTTAGTACATTAAAAATCATAAAAAAAGCAGAGTTTTATAATTGTGATTTTAAGTAATCCATGTATGCACGAAAACTGTGCATATGATATTAGCAAGATCCGTGGTATACATATGCAATACATTTCTTTGTTTACATCTGATTTTAAACAACAATTCAAATCTCATTATTCTGAAAAGAAGAAAATCCAACCTTGGCAGGAATGCATTAAAAGCCAAAAATCTACAGTTGCGCCAAGAGGAAATTGAAGTGGAAGGATGCGTTCAGTTAGCAAATATCAGAGAAATATTTTCTGCTGGTTTTTTGATGATCAAAATAACCATCTTTCTTTAATTTATACTGCAATGAGTTATGAAAGAAAAAAAATGTTACCTACTGACATGTCATATTTTTATCTTTGTACCAGTCTAAATATTTCTGAATGTGTGTGATAAAAAATTGTTTTATTGCTAATTTTGATTTCTAAGTGTATTTTTATGTTTGACGTTGTTGGAGATACCTATGTTATATCAGGTGGGGGCGGGATGTCAGTTTAAAACTAATTTTTCTTGGATGCTATGCCACGGGTACAGTATGTATATTAAATAATATAAAGCTATAACGTAAAACAATACAAAAAGCTTAGCTTCCATTAACCAAAACAAAAAGCCTAAAATAAAATTCACACTTTTTCAAAAATTTATTTAAAAACACCAGTGTATCTAAACATGTTTTGTTCATGTTTTTTACTAATAAATATATTATATGAAGTGTAAATACATATTATGAATCATTTTGTAACATTTGTATTTTTTATTAATTTTAATTTCCTCAAGCTTTGTTCCTTACCTCCCTCGCATAAGAGAACTAGCTGATACCCACCTGCTTTACTGGGCATTCTATATAGGAAGCTATAAGGCCGCCACCTTGATACACTAAGAACTGATATGGAAATAGCAGCTGTCATAATTCCACAAATAGATTCGTATGTGTTTGGCTTACCCATTTCATTTAAATATAAATCTTAAGTATCATAAAAGACACCAGATAGTATTTGATTCTACTATATAATTCAATTCCAGTTGTTTAACACATGAGAAATGATAATAGTTCTCATTTCATATGGCATCAATACATCATTGTACACCAGCAAAGACAGAGATTGAAAATAAATCTGCTCTGGCACCTAGAATTCTAAAATTTTTGAAAGGAGTAGATATTCTGTCTTATCAAAATATGTTCAAGTTCCATGATTAAAAATTAATACTGAAAAAAATTTATGGAAATCCAATATAATATTAGCCTAAAATAAAATATAATTTAAGCTAAAAATTATAACCAGAATAATTTTTTTTTAAACGGTAACTATTGCCATGAAAACAGTAACCATATCAAAGGTCTCTATGACTATGATTTAGTGGGGAGATGCAAAAATATAAAAATCTGTTGGGGTGTGATGTGCACAAAATCCATTCTTAGTAAGCATCTACATTGTAAAATGAAGAGCTATGCAAAATTTCCAAGTCAATCAGGTGTAAAGTTTCAGATTTCATGATGAATCATTGGTATTTTACTTTATATATATAGACTATTGTGAGTCAAAAATGTTTGAATTTTGTAACTATACAAATAAAAGCTAATAGTTTGTATTTTGCTGTTGTATTTTTAAAAAAATAACGTACCGTTAGATTGTTATAAAGTATGCTCTTTAAATCACTAAGCTAGTAATTTTTTTAAAAAAATTTGTGAAATCTGTTTGGTTTCTCCCAAATCTCTCCTACAATAAGATGATTTAAATTATATTTATTGCATTTTTATTTGTTGTTGCATTCAGAAAAGGCATTAAGAGTTTGAAATAATAAATATATATAATGAAAAATATCACATGCAAATTATGCTAGTAAAATTTTTTTTAAGTGAGCATAAGCAGATCTTTCCTTTTTCAAATTCTTCATTATAGTGCTAAGTCATCTAATTGAATATATTTCTCAGGTTGCCCTATAGTAAAGATTGAATGTTATATAACTTGATTTTGAGGCAATTACATCAATTTAAGAAATTATAAATATTTCTTTTATTAGATATTTTTATACATATGAATTGGTAAAACTTTATAAGTATCTTGGAACATCATAAATAATTCATTTTTTCTCATCATGTAGTTTTGCCAACAGAGGTTTAGGCATGATTACCATCACAATTTCAAAGGAGTCAGTAAAATGAACTATTATACCAAATGTTCTATTCTCATATTGCTGAGTTGTATAACTGAAACCATGAAATATTAATTTCTATTTGAAAAATGAGACAAATAATTATTTACATTCCAAGCTTATTTGTAGAAAGGTCTCAAAATTGCCGAAAAAAAAATCTTATGAGAGCATGCAGAATATTTTTTAATTTAACTTTACTTCATATAGTAAAAGTGTTAAATGGTTCTCATTTTAATTTGTATAATCTAGTTTGACTCTTTAAGTCTTCAGCATTTCTTTTACAAACAAAATGAATGGATTTATAGAGTGGAAAACAAGGAAATTGAAACCAAATACATAGCTTCAATTTTCATGTCCTATTTCAAATCCCAAATATTTTGAGAAAAAAAATTATTCTATATAGAAATGGAGCCAGAAAAAAGTTTCAAGTTATTTAATGGGTGGCCTGTAAATAACTGGAAATTTCACTTGACTGACAAAATACAAAAAAAAAAAAGCATTTCTAATAAATGTTGGTAGCATGGTCTGCATGTTGCCAATAAATATTATTAATAAAATGTTAATTGTCATAGTTCTAGCAGCCTTATCCACGTATCTAGCTAAACATAGCACCTTATCCACGTGGAATGTTGATCTCTTTTTATTTAGTGTGTGTCATTTATTTAAAGATTTGTAGGAATGAAAAGTACTTAAAGATTTTATAAATGAAAATTCTCAAGCTTTTTCTTTGTTAAAGAGTATGGCAATTGTAAAACAAGCTGGGATAATCTGTTACCTAGATCTGCGTATATCTTTCAAATTGGGGCTTTTCATGTCATTATCCATTATTATAAATCATTTTTTAACATTCTATTAGAAAAATTCATCTACTTTTGTCATTCTTAACATATATAGAAAAGAATCGGAATAATTGTTACTTGAAAATTTTCCTTGTCATGAAAAGGATTATTCATTATATCTTAAAAACTGTAAATAACATTTTCAAGTTTAATTTTTCAAACAAAGATATCCTATATGTTTGGTGAAGTTTACAAAGTTCAATGGTGACCCAATTCTTACATAAATTGTCAGAAATGCTTTTTCTTTTTTAAACACCCTCCCTTCCCCAAGAAATATATAATACCCATATAAAGATTTCATATGTAATTCACTTGTAGATTTTAAGATAAATTCTCTTCTCAATTATTGCTTAGAGCAGGAATTGCTGAGGAGAATGACGAAACCTATTCCTGTTTTATTAGAAAATGAAACCCATTCTTACTCTTCTGAATGCAAGTAGTTTCAAGCAAAAGAATGATTTTTCTTCAATTTATTTTAAAAGAATTAAAATTAATCTTTGGAAAATATGGTTTGCACTTTAGAATTTTAGGAATATGAAGTATTTGAAAATCTTGTTGCTAATTTTTGATTGAAACAAATTAAAACTCAGTTGAAATTGTAGAAGATAATTAAAATAACTTGATCTGGCAATTCTTAGTAGAGGCTTTTCTTATCAAAATATTAAGGTTGGGAGCTGTAATGAAGAAACTTTTATTATAAAATATTTATATAAAATGAAAAAAAAAATGCAATAGAATAGAGAATTTCTAAATCACAAAAAAAGAAAGAAAAGAAAACCTTTTGCTAATGTATTTTTTAAAAATGTCCACTCTTTAATATGTCAAAAATGGGGGGAAAGATTGCAGTTTGAGAATGAACTCCCCCCCCCCTTCCTCCCTGTAGAATTGAGATTTTTTGTACTTGATAAAATGAAATAGTTTTAAAAGCTAAGACTATAGTAGAGCAAATTATGAATTTTAAATATTAATTACTATTTGCTGTTATGTTTTTAATATAAATAAATTTTATTGAATTTTGTCTGTCTTCCATTTTTCTGGTCACATGTCAAAATATGATTGATTTTTGTGATTATAATTTTTAATTCAATTTTGTTTCACTTGAATAGTGATATTTGTTAATCTAAGTTGGTAAATTGAGCATTTACATTACTTTATATGAAATTACCATTCTGGGGGTATCCACTGTGATTAACAGTAATGATGCTTGTATTGTACTTTGAAATGCACTTTTAACTGTAATATTTTATCTTATTAACTACAGAATAAGAAAAGGTGTCCTTAATACTCGTTACCTTAAAATCTAAAGATAGTAATTGATAAAGTAATTTCAAAATATTAATGGTTAAAAAAATTACTTAAACTAGAGTTTGTATTGTAAAATATGTAATTTTCTTGCCTTAAAGTTTTCTTTAAAAGTTAGATTTTTATTTTTCCTCTTCTCCCCTTTTCCTCTTTAGTTACCTATTCACATTGGTAATTTGTGTAACAAGATCTTTTAATCATTTTTAATTATGTAATTTAAAATGTTAAATTTCCTTAAACTTCATTTGATGTTTTGTAAATTCTATCTCTTGAACATCAAAATCAGACTACTAGGTAGATCATGGCAATTTAAATTTATAACTATTTAATATTTTAACTACAAAAGTAAACTAATTTTCCTGTTTAAGTATTATTAACTTCTAAAGGGTCACAATTTCTTTGTTTAAAAATTTTTGTACCTTGTTAAGATTAGAAACTAAATAATAAAAGTGTTGAAAGAGATCTCTAACTTATTAATTTTCATATTAGTGTTTTTAAATTAAAGCTAATTTTTTAAGCTCCTCTTCCCCCTCCCCCCCACATCTTTAGAATTATATAGTTAATATTGGACTATGTTAGTAAATTATTTAGTTTTCAACTTAGTACTTTTTCTTTCTAGAGCTAAAGAAAAATCCTGTTGAGGGTTTTTCTGCCGGCTTGATTGATGATAATGACATTTACAAGTGGGAAGTGCTCATCATTGGACCACCAGATACCCTATAGTAAGAATAAGCATTTCCTTTACTTTTTTTAATAGCAGTATCTAAACATATATCTCTATTTTAAAAAATAATGTAGATTTTGTCACTTTTGTTACATTTCAATATTTAGTTTGTCAATTTGATTTTTTATACATTTATAACTTGATAAATATTACTGTTGCCAGATATTAAAGTTGTTGTAATTGTTAATAATTTGACATACATTTTAATGAATGCAAATCACTCATTTAATATTCTAGGCTTTCAAGGAATATCTAATTTTCATATCGCATGAAAACAGAAAAATGAGAATATTTTACCATGCACTTTAAAGAAAATAAAAAGAATACATGAGTTTAAACATATATTTTGTGAGATTTTATTGAAAGTGCTCATTATTAATGTTAAAGGAATTACTATATTTATTTGACTAAAATAATGTTTTGATTTTTATATTGATTCACAGAAGTTTAATAAACTTATCAAAAGCAACAACGCTACAGGGTGTGTGTGTTTTTTTTTTGCTTTATTATTTTATTTTTGCATTTATTAATACTCTTTTTTATTTAATATTATAGTGAGGGGGGCTTCTTCAAAGCTCATTTGTATTTCCCCAAAGAATATCCTTTGCGGCCTCCTAAGATGAAGTTTATAACAGAGATATGGCATCCAAACAGTAAGCCTAATTTATTTATTTTTTCTGCAACTGTGAAATATTTTAGTTTAAGGATATGTTATGTAAAAATATGAAATTTATGCATAAATCCTAATCCATTATGCATTATCGTAATATCTTAACAAAACATACATAAAATTGTTATATTGATTTATCTATAGATTTTTATTCATAATTTCTTTGTTTTGTAAACAAAGAAATTAAGTTTACTTTTATTCCTAAACAATCACTAATTTTTTTATAATAATAAATTATCTAAAATTAGAATTTAATTATGATAATAAGGTTCTTTAAAAATAATTTAACAAATATTTTAGTGTTAAATCAGAAGTATAATTATCTACTGTTGGTAGATTCTTCAAGATATAATTTGATTGGGGAAAAATAGTTTATTAAGCATAAAAAATTACTCAATTTAAGAAAAAGGAAATTAAAAATTATACTGAAGTATGGTTTGCTTATATTTGAACTCTAAATTGATGTTCGTTAGTTTGTAAATGCATTTATATATGTTGTAATTAATAATAAATGTAATTGACATTAACCCTATATTTTTAAGTATAATTATAATGTAAGGTAAGATGATGCATTTCTGTAAAAAGTTCATTAGTAACATTCCAAAATAGGAAGTTACATGGATATTTATTGATTTTTATAGTTTGAGTTTTCCAACATTTCCGTCTTTAATTGAATCCTGACATAAAAAATTCTGAGAATTTGTAAAGGGAGGTGCATTGATGAATAGAACATCTCTAACTGTAAGCATTAAGACTAAAAAAAGGATTATAAATTAATATGCTTAGATAAAATAAATGGTGAAAATAATATATTTGAAAGAAATAAAGGTGAGATCAAATTAAAATTTTAGATTTTAGAAGATGTGATAAAGATAATTGAATGTTTCAATGAACTTCATATTACAATGGGTATTTTGAAGAAAATTACTAAGGACTTAAATGGAAATTGAAAATAATTTTCAGAAGTATCTTTGTTAAAGTAGATTAAATGTAATGTTGTAGCACTCCAGGCTTAAAATGATAAGAGGTAAAAAATGCACCTGTGGAAAATAGTTTCAAAATAATAAAGAAGAGACTTAGAAAGAAACTGCGAAAACTGATACCTAAAAAAGAGCAAAAAAAAAAAAAAAAAAAATTAAATCCTACACAAAAATGTTTCCTTCCCCACACAATATTCTTGAAAAATTGTGTAGAAGGATATAGAAATAATTTTAAAAAAAATTTGAAGGTGGTAATATTGATTTTAGAATTAACAGAATTTTTTATAACAATGGGGAATATACAAAGAATTATTTTGAAAGTTAAAACTATTTTATTTTTAATCCTTTAATTATGGACTTTCTTAAAATAAATATAAGCTAGAAAACAAAGAAATGTACAAATTTACAGATATACAATATAGTACAAAGTTAATATAAATAGGACTGTAGAATACATCTAGAAAATATTCATTACATGTTAAATCTAGTTTACCTCTATTATTAATTGGTATCTGGAACAAATATTTTTCCTGTCCATTTGGGGAAACTCCTAAGTTTTAATATTAATTTCAAAAAAAGATAAAGTGAGTTATCAATCACACTGGCCAGTATAATTACAATCGCTTTTGAGATGAGAATTTAGATTAATTATTTACTGGGTCATAATTCTTTCTAGAAGAGAAGCAAATTCTGAACCTTATCTATTACAAATTCTGAAAATGTAAGAAATTTTATAAAACAAAGGCAAA
This sequence comes from Argiope argentata, assembly GCA_026289955.1. Classification (NCBI taxonomy): domain Eukaryota; kingdom Metazoa; phylum Arthropoda; class Arachnida; order Araneae; family Araneidae; genus Argiope; species Argiope argentata. Next base: position 888,882 of record JAOUZG010043906.1, read on the forward strand.
AAAATGAAACCATAATATATGGGATATCTGTGGATATTAAGAATAATTTTGAATAAAATATAAAGCACTAAAACAAAAGTAAAAAAAAAAATGTTGATGAATTATTTTTGAAGGATCATAGTTATATTAGCAACTTGAAACCAAAGTAACAAGAGTGTTCCATGGCAGTCAAACACTTTCCTAACATAGGTATTATTCTTTGGCAATTGCTTGTTAAATACATTTGATGATGATTAAGATTGCTGAGGTTGCATTTATTGTTATTTTAACCAAGTCAACTGCCTTCTGTTACTTCATTGAAAAAGAAACCAAGAAATGGTTATTTTTAAAAAATGGGACAAATCTTAATTAATTCATTAGTGTAAATTTCCAATGCATAATTTCTATTTTTAAAAAATATATATCAATTTTCTTGGTATTGAATCTAACAGCATAAGTAGTTATACAAAAAAAAAAAAAAAAAAAAAACTTGAGTGCCTCCAAATTATTTTTTACTTGACTGTATTATTCATTTGAATCTTGTTCAAGACAATCAAAAAAATTTACAATCTAAAATCATTGGGAGCTAAGAAGTTTATAAAAATTTTGTACTAATTTATTTTTTATTGCAAGACTTCTAATTAAACAGTCTTGTAAGCTCAATATTAGCTATTGTACAAACACATAGAACTGTTTTTAATGAAGTATTCTCAATTCTTAGCAATTGACCATCGATTGACTAAAATATCTATCAAATATAAAAGTATATATTATATTAAATGAACAAAAAAGAGCAAATTTAAAATTTTGCTCATGGGGCTTACACATCCTCCAAAGACTATAATTTCTGTTGTTGCTGTGGATATTGGGTAAAAATTGTAGAATTATGAATACATATAGAAAAACTACAAAGGGGAGGGGGCAAAAAAATTAGTGTGATTAATTATTTATGTAATTTTTTTCTAACATGGATGTAAAAAAACTGAAATCGCCTGTGTACAATGTATGCAAAAGTTTGTTTTAAAATTTTCGGCTTGAAATTTATGGCTTTTCTCTAGAGATTACCTCATAAGAAATAACTTGATTTTCATGAAACAGTACTTAAAATGTTTGAACTAAGATTTAGTACCATTACCTCATAGTGTAAGTTTAAAAATCAGTTATAATGTTATTTAAAGAAACAACTAATTTCAATTTTTAAAATGTATTCAATCAATAAAGGTTGCAATATATTCTATATTGTTTTCTAGTTGACAAAACTGGTGATGTGTGCATATCAATTCTTCATGAGCCTGGAGATGACAAATTTGGCTATGAAAAGGCATCTGAAAGATGGTTACCAGTCCATACAGTAGAAACTATTTTAATTTCAGTTATTTCCATGCTGGCTGATCCTAATGATGAATCTCCTGCCAATGTAGATGCTGCGGTATGTATTTGTTACTGTTTTATCCAAAAAAAAAACCTCTTTATGATTGTTTATTTACTGTTTTGATTTCTTGTGTCATTGCAGAAAGAATGGCGGGAAAACTACACAGAGTTTAAAAGGAAAGTTGCCCGTTGTGTGAGAAAAAGTCAAGAAGATGTTTAGGGATTACTTTTATAGCAGAAAGAATTGGTAAAATTGGTATTTAAAATTCTGTTAATTTTTTAGATATGATATAAAATAGGTATTGATTTAAAATTGTTTGGGGGCATTTTATTATTTTTATCTATCAGCATTAAAACAAATTTTAAGAACTGTTCGCAGAATTAAAGTTTGAGAGTGTTTTGAATATATTTAAAATCTTATTAGATTATTTGAAGCATGTTTTGTTTTATATTAATATTTAGTTTGTTTTACCTAACACATTTTAATAATCAAATATAATTTGCTGATATAAGAAATCATTAAAAAATATGAAATTTAATTTTAAAAAATAATCAAATTTTGACCCGTTGTTTAGGTTATTTTTTATAAAATCAATTAAGCATTATATAAGTTTTTTTTCAGATTAAGTTTTTTCTGTTGATTTAATCTCTTATATTTGAACCTTAATGAATTTTGTTATAAATGTATGTATCGGTTATTTTTAGTGGAGTCCAAGAAATACCATTGAAGAAAAACAAGATACCTATTAAATTTGAATTTATACTAAAATACAATACTATGTCCTTTCTTTGTTGAATTATACTTTAATGTTCTCTTATTAGCATTTTAAAGTTTTATATATTATGCTAATTATGGCTGTTAATTAATTTTAGGGGAGGAAAGTCAAACTTCAGAAGCTGCACTGAACTGAATTGCTCATAACTTTCCTGCTAGCAAAATGACTTACAAACTGACCGCATAAACTGTGATTCTTCTCGCTGCAGGAATTTATTGAGCAACTTTTTTGTTTAGTATTATTTCATTTCCCTTTCTATTATTATTTAACAGTGGGAGTGTTTTTAATAAGATCGTTGCTCTGAGGACATTTCTCTGGCTTTGATTTACTTTGCACCCCCATATTCACAATGATCTCCTGTGCTTGTAAGAAACAAAAAAAACTGTGCATCCAATATCTTGGATTGTCAAATAGTACAACTAAAAGAACTTGAGCTACCTGCAAAGTCAAATTTTGAAGACAGAAACTTGTGCGATTTTTATTTCCCTCGGAAGTCTCTCAGAAATTGGGTGACTCTTCTCACAACAGCTGCTGTCTACTATTTCCATGTTTGTACAGTTCTCAAATAGATGGCAACAAGCAAGAAAAGGTTTATATGCTTATAAGTATCAATTGACATTAGTTATTTTTTATAGTAACTAGTGAGCAACTTCATCTGCAGTTCGCCCACACTTTGATGGAAGTTCTTCACTTCTCAGTTTTTCAAATTGAATCATTTTAATTTAAATATTTTCTATTTTAAAACAAAACAAAAAAAATATGAAGGGTGATCTAACTTTGTGGTGCAAAGACAATCCATACCTCATACAAGCAGCCAAAGAAGTTTATTCGGATTTCAAATGTGTGATAAGTTTTTTTATTTGATGTACCACTCTTAATAAGATTTTGTTTGTGTCTTTAATTAAGTAAATGCAATCAATACAATATAAATTGTTTTTACATGTATATGTCTTAATTTCAAAAAGAAATTCATTAAAATAATACTTTATTTTACATGTCAATGCCATTTTTGTTTTCTTATTTGTTTAAAGGAGAAAAAAAAATCTAAAAGAACAGTTTTAAGGGCATTGAAGTGCTGATGATTAAATTATCTTCCTCTATGAACTTGGTATGACTTTTTTGCATTGTTTAAAAAAATTGCTGTATTGTAAAAAAAAAAATAATAAAAGTGGGAAAAAAGTATTTTTGCTGATTCTTTTTAATATCGGTCTTAATTGTAACTTATTTGGCATATTAAAAATAAATATAAATTAAAAAAGTATTGCTCTAATGGCCTACATTTTTATTTCATACTAGCCGCCCTTGGCGACCAGTCGGTTCGCCAGTATTAATGCTCGCTAAAATTTTCATATAATATTTTATTTAACTGTGTCTCATAACAGGTTTTGCATCAAAATATTTTAGAACCAAACAAATTTTGATAATCATATAATTCATTTAGAGTATTATTTAGTATTATTTTCTTCAGATGATCTGTTCACTGTACTACTCATCTTTCTCTTTCTATCCGAGCAATGATTGTCCCGGAATTGATATTTTACTTAAATGGTGGAGGGAAAGGTCTAAAATCCTACGTTTTTATAGAGTAATGAGATTCAAATTTTCATAAATGTAAACACACTAAACAATAAAGACAATTGGTTTTTAAGAGATGCGAAAGTTTAAAAAAAGCTCGGAAAATGCCGCGCACAGAGGAAATAATATTGATACACACACATCCTTCTTTTCTTTTTTTTTTTCTATCCTTTTTTTTCTTCACTAATTTTGTTGCTACAAACCCTATTTTCACTTTGTTATTCTTTTTTTTTCTTCCGTGCCGAAATTTTATTTTGAGCAGGCATAGATTAAATATTCATACAGACTAATAATAAAAGCAGCTATTTTGTTTCTTTTTTAAACATCCCGCTATCTATGAATGAAAACCAACTGACTTCGCGCATTTCTTTCTAAACAAATCATAATTTATTACTTCCTGCTATCTCACTCAGTTGGCGTGGGGGAAGGAAATGCAGATTTTTGGCTGGAAAGTAAGAAAAGTGTCGTTTTAACTATTTTCCTCGCAGTTTTTTCATTTTTTCTTTCTATAAGAACCATCCTCGTGTCTTAACGAAACTATTAAACAAAAAATTAGCCGAATCGGTCGAGCCGTTCTCCAGTTTTGCGCTTAGCAACGCATTTCGAGCTGCATTTTTATTATAATAGATTTTTTTTGTAGGTTGTGGACTTTTATTCTTCAAAAGTTCAAAGATCCTTAGTTTCTACATAAAATGTCATTACTTAGAATGCCGCTAATAAAAATAAACTTATTTATTTCAAACAGGGTTTTTACGCCTTTTTTAACATTTATGTAAAAAAAAACTATTTGTTAAAAAATTTAGTTTTTAATTATTTTTTATTTGAGATTTGAGTAAGATAACTCACACACTTAAACAAAAAAAGAAATTCGAGTTTTTTAAACCTCTGTATAAATTATGTATGTATTTTAATGATATGCACATATGTAAAATATATTTAATTTGTTTCCTTTAAATGAAAATAATTTGAAAAACATATTTTATTTCGAATATTTATATTGAATTTAAGCATATAAAAGGAATTACAAATAGAAAAATTATGTAATTTAGATTATTTGTAAGTTTGTGCTTGATTAGAAATATGTCACTAAATTTCCTACTGGTGAATTTAATATATTCAGTGTTTGCAAAATAATTTGAATAATATTGTGGAAACTGAATTATTTAGTTCTACTGCTTATATAGTGCAATATTAATCTCTCCTGCCATTCAAAGGGATGAACTGAAAATGTTGAAGCAGAATATCATAGAATATAAAGTAGGGTTAAAGAATATGTGCAATAACTGCTCCCTTCTGCTTCAAAAATTTTATGCTTTCTATATTTATTTTGTTGTTTGAATCAGGGTGATAACATACCTTTTAGCCTATAAAGCTTGCAAGCACTAAATGAAATTTTAACTTCTAAGAAATCAATTGAATTATTGTAGGTGATTTTTTTCCCCTTAAAGTAAAATTTTCAAACTAAACTTTTAATGTTAGTATTTAAAAATTATAAAATTAAGCATGCTCCTTTGCAATTGATTAACCTAATCATAAGGGATATTTCATATATATTATAAACTAGCCGCCTTCGGCGACCAGTCGGTTCGCCAGTATTAATGCTCGCAAAAATTTTCATATATTTTATGTAGCTGTGTCTCATAACAGGTTTTTCATCAAAATATTTTTAAACCAAACAAATTTTGATAATCATATAATTCATTTAGAGTATTATTTTCATCAGATGTTCTGTTCATTGTACTATTATTCATCTTTCTCTTTCTATCTGAGCAATAATTGTCCCGGAATTGATATTTTACTTAAATGGTGGAGAGAAAGGTCTAAAATTCTACGTTTTTAAATAATAGTGAGATTCAAATTTTCATAAATGTAAACACACTAAACAATAAAGACACAATTGGTTTTCAAGAGATGCGAAAGTTTAAAAACAGCTTGGAAAATGCTGCGCACAGAGGAAATAATATTAAAACACACACACATCCTTCTTTTCTATCCTTTTTTTCTTCACTAATTTTGTTTCTACAAACCCTATTTTCACTTTTTTATTCTTTTTCTTTTCTTCCCTGCCCAAATTTTATTTTGAGCAGGCATAGATTAAATATTCATACAGACTAATTATAAAAGCAGCTATTTTCTTTCTTTTTTTAAAACATCCCGTTATCTATTATTGATAACCAACTGACTTCGCGCATTTCTTTCTAAACAAATCGTAATTTATTACTTCCTGCTATCTTACTCAGTTGGTGTGGGGGATGGAAATGAAGATTTTTGGCGGGAAAGTAAGAAAAGTGTCGTTTTAACTATTTTCCTAACTATTTCCTCTTCATTTTTTCTCTCCACAAGAACAATCCTCGTGTCTTAACGAAAATATTTTTAAAAAAAGTTAGCCAAATCGGTCGAGCCGTTCTCTAGTTTTGCGCTTAGCAACGCATTTCGAGAACCATTTTTATTAATATAGATATCATAGGGGTAAAATTGTATAAGTACTTCCTAACAAATATTAAACACAGCTGAATGATTTCATTCTAATACAAATTAATTTTATAGCATTATGTATATAACTTTTCAAAAGCTAGCTTATGATAAAAGAACTACAGATTTATTTGTTTTATTACAACTCTAGATTGAAACTCTTTTTTTTTTTCTTTTGTCATACAAAAGAGAACTAGCCAGGATTTTAATTAGCATAATTTATTTAAAAATTTTCTTTTGCGAAACTTCAAATTTCGAGTAAATATTTTAAAATATGAATCACTATTGAATTTTCAATTCTGATTAATTGAAAACTTAAAGTTAAAAAAAAGCTTTTATTTATTTTTCCCCCTTTATGACTACATTTTTTAAAATCTCATTTTGGATTAAATTTGTTACATCTTCCAAAACCTGTAAAGAAAGAAAGTAAGTATAGTGATTGAAAATGGGAATTTCCTGAGTGGAATGAATTGTTCTATGTAAAAGAGATTTTTAGCAATTTTTATTTCTAAATATTCAAGAAATATTAAGAATTAAAACACTGAAATTTTCAATTATTTTGCAGGAAATAAAACTCAAAATATTAAGCCATATCATGCATATTAACATGAGATGTACTTGTTCAGCTAAATGAGGCTGAATTTACTAAGCAGAAAATGTTAAAAATTATGTTTAAGGATCTATAAAATATTAAAAACAAGTTGACTAAGATGGGCAAAGGATATTAAACGATTTAATAGAATTATTTTTAGCAAAATAAGTAACTATATATGCTGAATGACTGCTGGTTTTAGTGAAGTTTTTTTTTTTTAATTATTATTAAATTGAAAACCATCCTTAGTATTTCAAATGACAGAAAAATTAATGAACATTAAAATTAAATATAGGTGGAATTACTACTTATAATTTTACTGTTTTATGATGCATATATCATAATATCCTGCAATCTAATTTAAATTGTTGGCAAAAAATTTTGCTGTAATATATTTTTCACAATTAGAAATCAGTATTAGCTTTTAAGTACCAGTTTTTTAAACTTCTATCATAAAATTATCCCCTGCCATTTTTATTTAGTTATGGTAATGAAATCAAGTCAGTTTTATTTTGTGAATTTATTACTAAAAGTTGTCTGCAATTGAGTAAAATTATTGATGTACTAAATTTTGGACAGATTTAATTATAATTTAATATTTAATTAGCAAAATAACTTTTATGAAAATGAATCCTGAACAGTATATTAACTTTTATTTCAAGTACATTAAATACCTTTCTAACATTTAATTTATTGATTACTTATGAGGATTTTAAATGGATGCCATGATAAATCTAAAATGAAATTCAGAATTTTATTAATAAAAGCAAACATTATTAAATAGTTGCAGATTATTATTTTTTTCATGGAATCTCTAAATATCTCCTTTAAGTGGAAATTCTGACTTAGAAAAAGGCATGTATATTCTAGATAAAAGAAGGAAAGTGTATTTTTAATACAATTACATTTGAAGTAACCTACCCATTTTCCTTCATTACACTTTTTATTTTACTGTCAGTGATGAATTTTATCAGCATGATTCCATGTGTACAAAATTTCGTGGTCCTATTTTATTTTATTATATCCTATTTTATTTTAAACTATGATGAAAAATAGTTTAAAATAAAATTTTCAATTTATATCTAATGGCTGGCAAATAATTTAATGCTGTTATATTATAATTCATAAATATCGTACTTAATGATCTCATTACATGATTTTTTTAATGAATTTTTTGAGTAAAATATATATTAATTATAAATGTGATTCAAATAGATAAAGAAATTGTAATAAATCATTGCTGCCCTTTCTTAGTATTTTAGTTAACATTAGAAAAAAAATGACTTTTTTTTCTCTCTCTCTCTTTCTCCTTTGCATTTACATAGAGGGGATTAGACGTAACAATCCTAGCACTAAAATTTTACATCAAACAAGATCAAAAATTATTCTTTAGAAATTATTAATTTTAAAGGAAAGATGGGGAGAAATATTCAATTTAAAGAGAAATTCAGAAGATTAGTAACCAACTTATTTGTGATTTATATTGAATGTGCTATTTATTCTATACTTTAAATTGAAAAAGAAAAGGGGGGGACTTCTACAATTTTTTGTCTCATTGAAGGGAATTATATATTTTATTAACAAAACGGGGGGGGGGGGGGGGGAAGGAGCATATTTCCTTCTGTAAAGAAAGTATTTTGTGCTGGTTTAAGGCTTTTCTGTTTTTAATTTTCTTTTTAAAAAATCCCAATGAAATCTCACTTTACATATAAAAGTTAGCTCTGATTGATAGAGCAACAGGTCTATCAAATAAAAATAATGTGTGTGTGTTTAAGATTTTTACATAAATAGTTTCACACCATTTTAAAGATGGGGGGGTGAGCTTTCAATGATAAGTTTTGTTTAAAGAAATGCATATTTTACCTTTTAGTAATTTCTGAAAAATTAGTTTTGGTCACAATAAAGATTTTTAAAGTAATCCTTTGAAGAATATTTTTCATATGATGAGTTTTATTAAATTTTGAAGCAGTGCAATAAACTATTTCCCACTGGATTTTTTGTAAGGTTTTTGTTATTTTTTAATTTACTTTTTGGCAAAAAGTTGGCTTGGGGAAAATCCTTGAATTTGTTTCTTTTACTTATGAATAGTGTAAAAAAACTCATTTTGGTCATAGTTTTGTTTTTTATCGCCAATTTCATGGAAATTTTGCCAGTTTAATGATGATAACCATTCCGAGATGCTTTAGTTCTCAACTTTATAAGCTTGCCAATAAATATAAAAAAACTTTAGTAAGTTAGTGAAAGAAGAAATTTGGGCTTTTCATCCCAGGCATGTCGAATCTTCTTTGTTATTGCCTATATAAAAATCAAATACAAAATTTTTGGTCATACTATGTTTTTACATCAATATTGGTATATTTAGAAATGAGATGTCCATCTAAATGAACTGATTGTTTATTAATTTTAGGAAATGTGGAAAAAGATCACAGATCTTGATTGTTAATCCTTTAAAAATTGATTTAATTTTTTTTTTGTATTGATTTTTTTATTTTTATGATCATATTTATTTACTTATCTAAACAAGAAAGGCATAATTTGTTTTACAATAGAAAGTATTGCAAATTTCTATTATAAAGGAAGCAAATCCTAAAATAAATATTGATATTTTGAAAAAAAAGCAATAGCAATTATTAATTTTTAATAAAACTATGCAATACTACAAAACAAAAAAAAACATCCTATACAAAGAAAAAGCACAAGTTATGTAGATATACATGTAAAAAAGTGCTTACATGTATATTATTTTTGCAACAATTACTCACTGTAAAAGAAACGATAAAAATATAAATTAAGGTTTAAAAGGGCACAAAAAATAATTAAGTGGCATTAAAATACCACGTTTGATATGGTAATGAAAGAAATAATCAGAATAAATGAAAATCAGAAAAAAAAATGTTATTACATGATGGGAGTCATAAAAAATTAAACTTTTCTTGTTTTGAATTAAGAACTTCTGTATTTCCAAATTTTTGTATACATTTAAGTGGCTCAAAAACTTGTGAATACACCTTACTTTTACTTGATAAATCCGACTTTTAATAAAAATAGCGCATTAACTAGAAGTCCAAACATTTTTATTTTTATACATAACAAATTTTTTAATTTAGAGCAAAAATAAAGAGTAATCAACGAAAAACCTCGAAACTGAAAATTTTTTGAAGCATTTTAAATAAACATAAGCAGATATTTGCCCCAAAAAATTGAGAGTACACCAACGAAATTTGTGTAATATCTCCCAAAGAAAGAAAGTGTTAATATTTAATTGCATGTCTTTTGGTTTTTAAGCCTCGTAGTATTGATTTAACACATTTTTGGTGGTATTTGAAGATATTTTACGCATTCTTGCAACAATTGTTTTAAATGGGATTTGTTTCTAATTTTGTGTTTTTGAACCACTATTTTGAATGTGACCTACAAATATTTAATGGCATTGATATCAGAGTACTGTGGTATGTGCAAATACTGTAATTAAAAAAAACACCATTATTTTAGCATTACATGCATTCTTTTTGGGGTCATTGTCATGCTGGAAAATGAAATTTCAACCAAAAACCAAATTTTTAGCACTTTCCTTAAGATTGCTATGAAGTATATTTAAGTAAACCATATGGTTCATAATGCCCTCAATAGGAATAAATTTCGTAAATATAATAGGAAAAAAACACAATTAGATACCTCAGAGGAAGTCATACCACCGTAAATCATGATAGAATCACCAAGATATTTAACTGTAAAACATTAATTTTTGGAATCCAAAGTAATATTAGGCTTTCTGCATACGTTGTAAATGTGGAATTTTCTTTCATCATTAATTATAACTTTCTTCCAAAAGTTATTGTTCTTCATTTGATGAGTTTTTGAAAACTTCAAACTCTTTTTTCTGAATTTGAAATCTGATGGACAGTTTCTCTCTAACACTTTGACTTTTAAATCCAGCTTGTCTAATGATATTTTGCACAGTTTCAGCACTTACATTTCTGACTGTGATTTAAGAAATTTCTGCTACAAATTGGATGAACCATACGGTCATAGCAATCTGTAGCGCAAAAAATTTGGTTTTAGTTGGAAATTTTATTTTCCAGCATGACAATATCAAGAAGAATGTGTAAAATATCTTCAAATACCACCAAAAATTGGTCAAATCAGCACCCCAACAACTAAAAGTCAGTATACAAGCCAAAGACATGCAATTAAATATTAACACTTTCTTTCTTTGCGAGATAATACAAAAATTTCGTTGGTGTACTCTCAATTTTTTGAGGCAAAAATCTGCTAAAATTTATTTAAAATGCTTCTGAAATTTTTGTTGATTTTTCTCTATTTTTACTTTAAATGAAACCATTTGTTGGGTGTAAAAATAAGAAAATGTTCTAATAAATGTATTATTTATATTAACAGTCGGATTTATCAAGTAAAAGTAAGGTGTACTCGCAATTTTTTGAATGATTGTATACATTATTTCTGTTATTAAGATAGAAATCTTTATATGTAATTGTCTCATATTAATTCTAAAATAGTTCTTTATGTGCTGATGATGCAAAATTATTGATCAAATTTTTCTATTTGTTTAAACAGCAACAATTTTTTCTCTATATGTTTATCAACATTAAAACTCGTCTCAGTATGCCAAAATTCATCATTGAACTTGCATAGCAATGATTTGAACTGTTAATTAGAGAAAATAACCGTTATTTATTAAGTTTCTACTTTTATAAATATTTTTTATTAAAATGATTACTTAAAAGAAGAATATTATTGCGAGATATTTCATTAAATGTACAAAAATAGAAATGAATCGAATCTCGTTAACGTGTTTCAATAGATTGCAAATGGTCTCTTGTCAACATTTTCTGTGTGGGCACAGTTTCTTTTCTTACTAATTTGTAATAGGAGCGGAACGAGCTTATTTTCCAGACTTCGCATCAAGAACTATTTTAGGCTTAATGTGAGTCAATCATTCTTAATAAACTATATTTCTTATTTTTGGAAATCACTGGAATGAATGTGTATAAATACGCCTTGAAAGAGAGAGTGTATAAATACAGTTCTTCAAAATTAAAAAGAAAAATAACACTTTTTAATATTTTAACGACTTTCCTTTCTCTTTTGATATTATTTATTGTTCTTATCTTTTTTATTTTCCTTCCAAAACCATACCTCAACATTATTTAATATTTTTTTGTATGTGTATTCATGCAAACCTTGGTTTAAATTTTTATTAAATTTGTTTTTATAATTCCTTAATTTTTATCACAAGTGTTTATTTAATTTTATTTTCTATATTAAAAATTATGTGAATAAATTAAAGATATCAATCTATTTATGGAGCACATTCACTATGTTAAGTTTAAAATACTATTTTTGTTTTTATTATTATTGCGTTAATTTAAGTTTATATCATTTTTTAAAGAAAAAGAAAACGGCAGAAGTCTTATGATTTTTTTAAATTTAAATTGAAGGATATTTTCCAAAAATTATCTTAAATTAGTCAAAATATTATTTAAAACTCGTCTTCCACTTTAAAAAGTGCCACTCTAAAAAGTTAAACAAGTTGCCTTAAAAATTTAGATATAGAAGAGAAAAAAAAATGTTAAAAAAAGGAGGGGTCCAATTTTTTTTTTATTTAATTCAAATTTTTATTCTGGAATACTATTATTGTCAAACCCCTAAATATAAACGAAAAAACGAAATAAATCATTATTATTTGTTTCTTGTATATGATTAAAAAATTGTAACTTAATAATAAAGAGCAGAAAGAGTATAATTTTTTGTTATCTATTTCAAAATTTCAATTTAATTATTGCATAATACATATATAATTTTTCCTGTATAATTAAAAAAAAAACTTATGCATTTTTTAAATGGAAAATCATTTTATTAATCAATGAATTACGTATGATTTATAAATATATATAAAATTGCAGCAAGTGTTCAAATGAAAAGATGCGAAACGGTATTGTGGGTATAAATGAAAACTAAATTCAACGTTTATTTTCTAAAGATATTTATATTTCAAGAGACACTGATTTGAGAATTTCTTAACTTTTGTTTCAATTTATAATTCCACCTTAAAATTAACTTTTATTGCAGTAATGGGATAGATCTAAAAATATTGGCAACCAAGTATTGATACTACTATATATATTTTGATAGGGAGATCCGTGCCTCGCTATTTTGTTCAGTACAATTGATAGATAGTAATGACTTAAGGGAAAGACTACTGCATCTTTATGGGTGTTTTAAATTTTGTTATATCACCCACATAAACAAGCTTTCTAACTTTTTACAAATTCTGGATATGAAAGCATAAAATATAGAATTTATACATCTGGACTGGGCCGCAGTGGTCTGGTGGTAAGGTCTCGTCTCAAGAGCCATAGGGTTTCAGGTTTGAGACCCTTTTCCACGGAAGAGTCATCGTGTAAGGGGTCTGTTGCATTTTAAATCAATGAGTCCTTCCGCTAGTGTAATGTTGAGAAGGGGTGCCAGCTCAGATGTCGTCCTCGTTGTCTAACCACGGTTCAAAATTCCGAGGTATGTACCAAAATATCAATAATGTCGCTTTACAAAGGGAATGACAGTAATTTTGAATCCATACATTTGGACATTGTGAGTTCCGTGATTAAGTTAATGATAATAATAAATATAATACCATTTAATGGATGATTTGGATAAGTTTAAATCGTTAATGAAACGACAGTTTAGATTTTCATTTACAATTTACAGTCAATAACGCGCTTACAAAATAAAAATATTTAATGGCGCCTATTGCAGTTATTAAAACTATGGCTCTCATCTTTTGAAATATGATACGCATATTTTTAAAATCTGTTACTGAGCATATTTCCTGTTTGTAAAGATACAAATTTGTAATGGACTTTTTACTCGCTTGCACAGAATTCGGAAATTTTTTGTCTTCTATGTTAGAATATTTAAATAGTTTTAAAGCACTTAATTATCAATTAATAAATTTATTTAGCTAAAAATAATCTCGTAGAGGTGACATTATTTAGAAATTAATTTTAAAAATATTAATCTTTAGATTCTATGATACTTGTAACCATAAATGGGAAGCATAACAAAGAAAAATAATCAAATAATTCAAACACGTTTTATTAGTGTAGTAAAAAAAATAGGAATAATATTTTTTTAATTAAAAACCAAGCAATATTATAAAGAAATATGATGCAATTTACAAGTAAGATTTTTTTTATATTCATTGAAAATAGAATAAAGGTATAATTAGAAATCCAACTTAGAATATTCCAATCAGAATTTCATGCTTATAGTTTTAATTTAGCAAACATAATTTTGAAAAATGAGCTAGATAAAAAAGAAGGAAATAAATTAAAAATATTATTAAAAAATAAGAATTAAAATGTTTATTCTAATAATATGAGTAATAATGAGGCGATATGGAATGTTTATATTTTACTGAAATACAAATTTTGTACTTAGAAATTTAAAAAGTTGATTGGAAGTAATTTTCTTTACAACGAAATTTTAGATGGTTGTTTAAAAGAGTGAATTAAATTTAATACATATTTGGTTTGCAAGCATTGTGGTGTTCTAACATGTTATACACTTGATTACTCGCATAAGGCCTAATTATTGCATTATTCCTTTTTAAAATCTAGGATGAATATCATAAGAAATAAGGACAGTAAACTGAATATCAATAACTTAAAAACTTCTATCACTGTATTAAAAAAATAATAATTTTTTTTAAAAAAAACCTGGAGTCAAAACAAAAATCTCAAAGTGTGGAATAACTAAAACAATAAGAAAAGGCTATTATAAATTTCATAGAGAACAAAAATAAATAAATAAAGCATAAAAATTAGATTAAATTATAATATTATAAAGTTTACGCAAAGTTATTAACTCTGAATCTTACACTTTTAGGAATTCAGTTTTGGCTTGTATACATTTTATTATTTTTAATACACTATAAAGCATTTTTTAAAGTGTTTTATCCATATTATTTCACTTAAAATTTATGTTATTAATATTAATATTGCTCAGGACAAAAATTTTATCCGGAGCAATATAAAAATTGAAAATGCAACTAAACCTAAATAATATTAAAATGCAAAGTATTTTTCGAAATAATCATTTTTTAATTCATTATTGCGAATTACTAGGTTTATATACGGGCATATCATTATTATAAAATATTTAACAAAAATGCTTCGTAAACAAGTTTTATGAAACTGTTTTTAAATAAAATTGTACTAAATTTTCAAAAATATATATATGTTTTTGAATTTTAACTCCTTAACCGCTTTGACATTACGTCATCCGTATATCGATCTACATAACTTATATATATATATAATGTAAAGCATTTAAATTATTTGTTGACAGCCGATAGCAGAGTCGTGACCGAAATCGTGGAGAAAAGAGGTTGAATTTTTATGTTCGTTTTATTCCACCACGGGAAGCAGCCATTATGTACGTAAGCAAAAGCGGCGAACATACTACAGAACGACACAAAACGGAATGACGAAAAAACTGATTAAATTTGTATCCCTCTGAATTTACACCTTCAGATTTTAAGAGGGATCTTTGACACATGTCAATTATATGTACAGCTCGTGCAAGGGAATCATAGGGATCTTTTAATGGAATTTGTTAAGCTGGCTACACACCCTACAATGTGGGAAAGTAGCCAGCGTTTAGTTGTGTCAGCCATTTTACAAAGCTTCTGTTGAATTAATTAACTAGAGCGAGTGGAATGAGAAAGAAAAAAGAGGATATTTTAGAATGAAGTTATTATGGCTAACTTAGATGGAAAATTAGGAAATTCAAGCAACTATCAAGGCATTTTAATTTTGAACCCAACACTAAAATTATATTTAATACTCAAATATCTCTATTATCTAAGGATCAACATTTGTATCAAAGCGAAAAAACATTCCTAAAATATGAATAATAAAGAAAATAAGCCAGTTAAGGGGTTAGTAATTTAAATAAGGTTTAAGTAAAAAGTAATTCTTGTTCGAATTTTGTTACATAATAAAAATATGAAACAAAGATGCACTTTCTTGAAGATACAGCCCTTGGAAAAAAAAACATTTAAAATGAAAACAAATGACATATTCCATTAACAAATGCTTTTACATACAAACTAAAACGGGAGAATAAATAAATACAAAAGTGTAGATGTAAATGCCTTGGTAACTTAGCTAATATTTCACATATATCTTTATTTGTCCAAATTTAAAGCTAATAATATTTTGCCTAGACAAAATTTAGATACTTACGTATTATACCGTCTTCAACAACGGTTCAGTAACTCATTGGCGACGGATTTAAATTTGACGATAAAGATCGATGAATTACACCATTGCCTAATAGTAACTCATTGGCGTCGACTTCAAATTTGGCGATAAAGTTGGACGGTTTAATACGTAAGTACCAAAATTTAAATTAATTAGATATAATTAAGTGGCATATTATAGCAGAAAATCTCAATTGGGTATTAAAACTATCAAATTATAGGTTTAGCTCCTTAACCGGTTTTCATACTCATTGTTCCATCAAACTATCAGGCATTAAAGCTATCGTATTGTTTTAGATATTTTCTCCATTGTTATAATCTTTCTATTGAAGACCAGGCTCTTAGCATAATGATGCTAAGAGCCTGGTTTATCAATCTTTCAAATTTCATGGTATTGTAACGCTAAACAATGGAAGAAAATAGAGCGATTAAATAGTTGACGAAACAATAAAAAAAGGTTGAATTTCAGGACAACATAATTTATTGATGGTAATCAAACAAAAAATGCACGATTATTAAATTTATATTGTGAAAAAGACGGTTTTTTAAATTTCGAAACGATAAAACTTATTTATTTGCAATACTTCCGGCAGTAATCGATAAAAACAGCAAAATTCAGCTTAACTTTTTAATTCATTAATTTTAGAAAGATTACTTCAAAATGCACATTTTCTAACGGAAAGGTGTATATATATATATATATATATATATATATATATGTGTGTGTGTGTGTGTGTGTGCCACATTTGATAGATGTAGGCCTATAGAACATCAATACACATATTCATCTTCATTATTAATATGTATTAACATAAGTGGTTATTAGATATAATATACACAAAAAAATGATTGCCAAATTTATGTAATTTAATAGTTTGGTGATAAAGAAAGACTGTAAAATGAATGTTATTAAAATTCGTTGACGATATTTACTAATTTACGGTGGCAAGAAAAAATTTAAAAATTTTTGACAAAGGCTTTTTATTTATTTATTCTCGCCACTCGCTAGAGAAATTGTTTTCTTTGTCAATATCTTCTGATAAATTTTACTTTCATGTATTTGTAACCATATATATCCCGTTTATCTCTCTGCATTTTCATTTTCTCGTATACGAAGTAAAGAAAAAATAAAGTAATCGTTCAAAAAAAAGAAAAAAAACCCTTGAGATTTTGACAAATAAATCTCCACCTTTCCTGAATTCGAAAAGCATATTTTTAGCTTGTCTGGGAACAAGATAACTCAAAAATACCACGAGCTAAACAAATGAAATTTGGTATATGAATTTACGACAAAATTTGTAGACTTCTGTCAGATTTTGAACAAAATTCATTAAATGAAAGTTGCGCAATTCAAGAGCAAGTAGACTATATAATTACTAAAAACTAATTAGATAAAATTTAGTATACAGATTTAGCACCTAAAATATAAATTCCCATTGAATTTTAAAGCAAATCTGTTCAGCACTTTCGCATTCATATAAATATAATAACATAAAATAACATTTTTTCTAAATGGCTTTAAAAAGTCGACATATGGCCTTATGAATATAATTCTAGGTCAAATTTTTGCTTCATTCAATCAACAAAAAAGCGTTCAAACACATTTGCATAAGAGATTCAATAAAAATGTTTGCTTTACACTAACATCAATGCCATGCCAGATATTCGCTGCCTTATCCTAATTTTATGTGGAGAGAAGGGTTAAAACAGTTATTGGTTAGCAGAGCCTGACTAAGGCAGGGGCAGTTGCCCCGGGGCCCCCAAATCGAATACAAATATTATTCTACGTTTCTGTCTTTAACGAATCTTTTTCATTACTAAAGTAGTGAAGCAAATGGGGCTCTAAATAATTTTTTGCCCCGGGGCCCATCTAGACTAAGTCGGGCCTTGTTATTTAGTGAGTGAGAGAATTTTAGGGAGACTATTCCCACTGTTTTATTACTTTGTCGGTGACAGTGTAAACGGTTTTAGAAAAACAAAATTTCAAAATAAACCATTACCATATTTTTAGCATTCTGATTACGCTAATACACGTAAATATTCAGAGTTTAATATCAATAGCAAAACAGTAAAATGAACTTGGCTTAACTACAAGAATCCATTCATACTGCACTCCTCCCTCTCTGAAAATAAACTGCCTCTCTTTTTATTGAAATCAAAATGACATCTATTTGAAGATTACTTATCATGAACTCGAAAAGTTGCAGGGATCTACTAAGGATAAATATGGAGACTATAAGATTTTGTTTTAGTGTAGAATGTCAGAATTTTAGTATTATTAAACAATTCCAACTTACCTCCTTTTCCCACACTCAAATATTTGAAACAAGACCATTTTGAGACCATTTTTTTTTATCATGTCGGAACATGATATTGTTTTAGAAATGAGGTTTTGTGGCGTCAACAAAAACCTATAGGTGAAAAATTGAAATTTTATTATCTGCACGAGCATCTCAAAAAATTAGCTTTTAATAACGTGATGCCGTCCCTTTTACAAAAGCTCCGATTTAAAAAAATAAGTTCATGACTCAAGCAAATAAAAACGAGAAAAATGTCATTCTGAGCAGGTGATTATATGAAATGAAATAAACAGGAAATGTGATATTTTTTTAAACAATAAATGCGAGACAAAGTTTTTTTATGATCGTTTGCAATGCTAAAGTGACTCATTCAATGAAACAATTAAAAGGAATAAAAATATAATTCAACTTGCACGAGCACGTGGTGCTTGGCCGTTCATGAAATTATGTTCTTAAATGAAACAATTAAATAAGCATTGCAGATTTCATTTTAATATTTTTTATCATCAAATTTCTGGCATATAAAAGTTTTTTTTAATCAATTTGATATAATCTTTTGAAAAACTCAGCTTGAGTAGTTTTCTGGATAATAATAATAATAAAAATGTATCTTTTAGACTTGCCCCATACTTGATTGAAGCTATTTTAATTTTTTAAAATTTAAAATGTACTAACTTTTAAAAAAAATGCTTTTTTTCCCCTCTTTAAATATATTGATTCTTTAACTAAGCTGTCGGAGTAAGTGCCTTCCTGCCTCATTTTAAATGTGTTATTAATTCATTAAGAAAAGGAATAAGTTATCATGAATTACCTCCGATATATTTATTCATTAGGACAATTTAAAAAATTGGAAAAAATCAAACAGTGCATAAAATAAGAAATAATTAATATCATGTTAATAATTGAATTGCTGTGCATGAGATTAATAGATAAGTATGTAAAAAAAAAGGTAAAAATTCTGTGCTTTAGTAATGTCTAAAAAAAGTTTTGTCACAGTTTAATAGTGAGAAAAACGAGTGAAAAAGATTTCATAAACAATAAAACTAGTTTGAATTTCAATACAATCGAAAGCATTGTCACAAATTGTATTTTAGATGAATTTTGAAAAATTTATTAAAATTAAATGAGTAATATTAGATAACATTATATCAATTAATCATTAAAAGACCAACTTTTTTTTTATTGTCGAACATACGTATGCAAACGTAGAACGAATAATTTCAGATTAAATTCTCAAGAAGATATAATAATCCTTTCCGAGCTACATGTTCAGAAATTATTGATGAAATTGAGCAGAAATGTCGTTTGGCTTAATTTGCGTGATCTAATTATTTTAAAAAGTTAGAATTAACACAATTGGGAAGAAATAGTCACAAGAGAGACATGTGAAATTTCATATTACTACTGACAAACACATATATAATCTTGCTATTTAGATGTCTAATGTATTATTTCTAGAAATAAGCCATCTGTATTTGCTTCCACTTTTTTTCTGGCAGCTAGCAAAATGCACACCAATGCAAATGAAGAATCAATGAAATTAGCTTATGGGATAAATATTTTTAAATAGATAATTATGTGGTTAATATGAGGTCAAATTCAGTCTCCAAAAAAACGTGCACATATCTTTTTAAAAAGTAATGAAGCAATATGAACATTTCAAAAACTATGTAGATCACTTGCCTTAAGAAATTAGCTTTAATATATTTATTTATTAGATTGGGGAATTATTAGGTATTCCTCATAATTTCTATACAAAAGTGCTTTATGTTTTTCTTATATATATCTGTGTGTGTATAACGATATTTTAAATTCTAATTAATTCAATTCCAAAGTTTTATCTTAATTTAGCATATAGTAACTTCATTATAAAATGCCTCATTTTCTGATCCCTTTTCACTTTTTTTATGGAATAAATCAAATGAAGCTTTGTAAAAATACTGTGCCATCAGTCCACGTGTCGAGTGAAGAAATAGAGATAATGATGTAAACAGATTCTTCAGGATTTCTGTGTTTCTCCTGTCATGATCAACATGTTTGAGAATTCCAGTCAAAAGTAGACTGGTGTCAATTTATGAAAATATCGTTATATATAAAACCAGAAAATGATTTCATTCTCTTTATGCCTTTTTACTTTTTCTGTCGCTCTGCTTGTACACAATGCATGCATCTCGAGATGGAATAAAACAAATTACAGTAACATAAGTAGAAAAAAATTAGTAGTAGTAATATGAGAAAAAAAAAAAAAGATGATACTGTTAGTTCGTTTTAAAATAAAGAGCAAAAATATAAATAAAATCTAGAATCTAAAACACATGCTAACTTTATTAAACCTGTAAATAAAAGGTTATTCTTCTGAAATTTTCCAAGTATTTTCAATTCAATCAATCTTTTTACTATTGATTCTTTTCAATTCCTTTAAGATTTTCTATTACTGAAAATTTTTTGGCTGCCGATTAAGTCCCAGCTTTATATTCCACTCCAATGCTTTCTTTTTCTGTAAAGACATCAAGAAATCTGAATCTACCTTGCTTAGTGACAAGACAGTTATTTCTTTCAACATCTGTTTTAAAATTTTTGATTTGTCTGAAACTGCTAACATTCTCAATTCTTCAGTAATATTGACTGAGTGGCTTATGCCAGACTATCTTATGTAACCATAGAATATATATACTGTGAAACAAATAATTTTTCAATCAAATTTCCTATTTTAATAAATTAATACTCTTGTCTTTTACAAAAACAGATGCGTTTTCACAAGGAATAAAAAAATTTAAAGCACTCCAGTTTTTCTTCTTAATTTGTGACCTTCAAATAAAGAACAGGAGGGAAAAAAGAAAAGCATCTTATTCTTCCAGAATAAAAATTATTGGTATTGAGTCGATACTGTTTAAAATACTTAATTATTTCCAATGAAATGCCTTTAGGAAAATTATTTGAAGAACATAAATATAACTAGTCTGATAAACCATTCATATGATTTTGTTCTTTATGATATTTGATAGAATTTATGTCAAGATTAGAAAATTAAAATCCTTCAAATCAGCAATTTAAGAATTTAAGTCTATAAAGAATATGCCTTTTACAAATATGTGAGCATTTGTTTTGCATAATTAGAAAACTAAATGAGATTTCTACACTAAAATAGAATAAATTAAGAAATTTTAATTATGTAATAATTTATTTTCTTGAATTAAATTTTTTCATGACATAACATGTAAAAATTATTAATCAGTTCAGATACAAAATCTGAAAATATTAAATGCTTTTAAATACAGAAGTGCAAAAAAAAAATTATATTAGAAGTTTAAGAAGAAAATTTTACATTTACGAACATGAAACAAGTTAAAAGTAATTTAAGAGAAAAAAGTTGAATGAAATTACATAATACAACTATCAACTTTTATAGCTAGATAAATTTAGATTCTTGCATTTTTATAATAAAAGATAAGTTGATTGCCTTGAATTATATTTAACTGAAACTTTAACATTATTTCACACACAAAAAAAAGTTATAAAATGTGAATTTTTACTAATATGTAAAAAAAAAATTTTAATAAAATTTCTTAAATTATTTCTAATAAAACTGATAATTTTCTTGTAAAGCAATATAAATTAAAATTCTACATTTATATTAATTACAACTGTTCAGCATCATGAGTATTTATTATACGAGATAGTCAGAAATATTAATGTGTTTTTAAAATGTTACATTCAAGATAGGCTAAGTTCATATTAGGATGAAAAACATATTACCAATTAGGGAATTAAATAATTTAGAAATGTGAACAAAAATTGAAATAAATCAGGATATGACATTTATTGGTTTATTACGTCATAAAACACATTTTGAGATATCTTCTACATTCCGCTGGAATGACTGTTTACATAGCAAGAACTAACAAATATGTTGTACAAAAAGCACACAATGTTCTGTTCTACAGATGGAATGAAAAATGTGAAAAGATGTCAAACCACATTACAGTGCCACTTTGCGTTACACCATAAAACAATGAACAAACAGAATTCCGTGTACAAAACATCTGTACAATATTATGGGTCCTGGCTCAACCATACTCCATAGGCAGTTTTGGATAATGTGTGCCTCTTTTTCTTCAGACAGAAACAATTCAGTCTATACAATGAGAATTTTTGAAAAATGTTTTTTTTCCCATATAATTTAGAAGCATGTCTCGTGAAAATACTATGGCAAAGGTGGGCACTTACCAATGCTGCCTATGAGCAAATATCTAGTTTACATATCTCAAGAAGTTTCAAAATAGTTGTGCAAGAAAAATATTTCAGAAAAGAATTTGATAAATCCCTTTTGTTTTTTTAGTGACAGAAATAATAGCTACTTCTATCCACTGAAGTATTTCTGATAATATATAATAAGTGTACCCAAATTATTACATTTAAAAAAATTCTATAGTATTAGAAAAACCTGCAATTAGGAGAAAATGTTTAATTCTTGAATAGTAGTTCAATTTTTTTTTGAATTATAAAAGTGGCTAATTAAAATAAAATAGGTATAAATACTCTATATTACCTGATAGCTTATCAAGGCACTGAAATTAAAAAAATTTACAATAATTTTGTACAGATTGTTATAGCAGATGTAGTTTATAAAATAAAATCGAATTATTCAAAATCAATTTTAAACTTTAAGACACAACCTTTTTTACCATAATTGATTCCAATTTACTGGTTGCAATACTGAAAATATTGGTCCAAATACTTAAAATGGAAACAGTGATTCAATTTAAGTTATTAAATAAAGGAGAAAAAAGTCGGAAATACTTGGTGTGAAGTATCTAATATCAGTTTACATCAAACACAGAACACTAGACATAAAGACATTCTTTCAGGAAAAGAGCTACTATAAATTTAGCACCAGTCTCACAAAAAAGACAAGATTCTAAAAACTGAACTTAATTTATGACAAAAATAATAAAAGAATTTCTAGTTTAGAAAGAGGAAATATTAAGATCTTGATAGGAATAATGCATTATCTAATAAAAATAAAGTTCATATTTACCAGAATATATGCTTTCCCCTTAAATTTAGAATTGCCAAGCCATTTACAATTAATTTACAAAGATAAAATGTAAAACTAAAACAACTGGATTATTTGATTACAGCATCTATAAGGGTTTCTCAAAATATTTATTTCAAATACTAATTTACACAAGCTCTAATGAAGTTCCAAATTATTAACCCAACAATTTTAGTAACCTCCCCCATACTTAAACTACATAAACTTTGTTCGAAAAGTCACGCAGTACAGTGTCGTTAAAGCCAATTGATAGATCACATCAAGGTTATCTATTTTACTTCAAAAAGTCTATTAGCTAAAATGACACTAATAACTACCCTATTTATGCCTGAGTATGAAAAAAAATATGTGAAATCAATATTGAAAAATATTTTTAATTATCTTTTTAAATGGTAATTTTTCCCCACAGGAATAGATTTAAAAGAAGTAAATAAAAAAAATCATTAAATATTGCAAAAGCCTTATGCATGCTGTCTAAAAACTTCAGATCTAAAATTCATATATACGTTTGTGTGTGAAATATTCTGTTTATCTGACATCAAGAGGGAGTGGAGGGGAATCACCATTATTTTAATTTTAAAAAGGAAAATTTTAAATTAGAATTCGTAAAAAGTTTAATCTAAAAACATGTAATATTAGATATTTTCCACTTAATAAACACACACAAATATATATATAATTCATTAAAATTTAAAGCCCTTTTCCTTTAGATGATTATTAAAAAGCGGAGCTCCGCACATCTATGTTAAACATGCAGACATACATCAAAGAGTGATTGCAAACAAATGTTAATTTTAGATCAATAATGAAACAAAATTTAATTTATTAATTTTTAATTTTTTCCAGGATATGCAAAAAGTAAAAAATGCAAAAGTTAAATTAAAAACAAAACTGCATAGAGTTAAATTTTATACACAATTTCTGAATATAAATACAATTCAACCTAGAGTATCAAATCAAGTGTAAAATGCACATTTTTAAAAGATTTACAGCTGGCAAGTTCCCAAATAAAGGAAACACACTCACATTCTTTAGACAAAAACATCTGCTGATCAAATATGAGCAAAGGAAACACCCTACATTGCAGTAAAACAAAACAAAAAAAACCATCTCACATTGTAACAAATAAATGGAACACATTCTTTTATGAATACAAAATGACTTATGAAACATCTTGATCCTCAATATCTTGAACCTGCTCCTTTTGTTCACCTTCACCTAAAAACACAAACATAATCAGTAAGATTAATGGAATCATTAATTTCTGTTTTCAACAATAATTACTATTTTCACAAAATATTTCAATATTTTAAACACATAATTACTGAAGAAAGAATAAGATTACAGCATTTTGCTCTTCAGCCTTAAATTTAAGATGAATTATGGACTTTCCCAATTTATTAATTTAAAAAAACAAATAAAATTAATAGTTATGTCTTTTTACAGGGGTTTATGGTTTTAAGATATTTTATTAACCAATATCAGAAACTATTCTAAATTTGATGTAATAGATAAGGTTTCATTGAAATATGAATTGAGAAAATTTTTAACACAAATTAAATAATATGAATAGTTATTTTCTAACTCTTGTTACTCATAACAGAAATTCTAAAAATTCTAGAAGGATACAGGATTCATTACTTAAATATCTAAAAGATGCATTTCAATTGATTCTATGACGGGAAAGGGGACCTTTGATATGGATACTTTATTTCATTTAACACTACAAAATGGAAACTGATTTGATGAATATTTGATTAGATAAAACAAAAAGGTAATATTGTTTTTAATATGTTAAATTATATATAACTATTAGTATGAGTAAGCTTTTTTTATTACCAAGATTTCTTTTTTAAATTATGAAGTATGATTTTGCAGTGCTGTTTAACACCCCCTTTCTAACACACATATATGATTACTGAAACTTAAATTTCAAAAAGTATCCAATAATTTTGAAAAATTAACTTTAATATAAACTACTTCATTTTTTTAAAGAATACAAAGTAATCAAACAACCTACAAAATATTTGTCTCCATCTGATACAGTAGATCTTTTAAAGATTCCATCATTGCCAATATAGTAAATGTAATTAACATTAAATGTAATTGATCTTTAACCACAGAGGTTCTTTTATTTTACAAATTGATTTGAATTTATTAAGTATATTCTGTAAATTCCTATAGTCAGAATTTTAAAACCCAAATAAAACTAGAAAATAAAATTCAGCATCAAGACATTAAACAAAGATTAGTTTTGAAATATTTATAGAATTCTAATGATATATTTGAAATATTATTTATTTATTCTAATGATATATTAAGAATGGCTTTACAAGCTTTTCACTTAAGTACTAGCTATGAATATTTTTTGGATATATTTAAGTCTTACTCCAAAAATGTAGACATAATTTGTATTAAATTAATATTTTATGGTTTAGAAATGTTTATACTTTATCCAATTTCAATCAAAGAAAAAATTAGAACTAATTTAATTTTAAAAATATCTGGTGTAATCAAACAAATTAATAAGAAGTAAACTGATGAATAACTTAACAAAATTTGTTTGACACTATTTAAAGTTAAGTAGAATTTTTTTTAAAAAAAAATTCCAATGATATATATAGAGTTAAATGTAAAATATTTCTAGAAAACAAAAGTGTCTACAATTACTTAAAACTTACCATCATGCTGCATATCCGATGTCCACAATGTTAGGTTATCACGCAAAAGCTGCATAATAAGAGTAGAATCTTTGTAGCTTTCTTCACTCAGAGTATCAAGCTCTGCAATCGCATCATCAAATGCTGCCTTAGCTAGGCGACATGCCCGGTCAGGAGAGTTCAAGATCTCATAATAGAAGACAGAGAAATTCAAAGCGAGACCAAGACGAATAGGATGAGTGGGTGGAAGTTCAGTCATTGCGATATCACTTGCAGCCTTATAGGCCACAAGACTGTTTTCAGCAGCTTCCTTACGATCATTTCCAGTGGCAAATTCAGCCAAATAGCGGTGGTAATCGCCTTTCCTGTAGATAAAATGCAGTGTTACAATTTATGGTTTTTAAGTTAATAGAATCAAATCAGAAAGTGAAGTGGAAAATAATGTTAACTTAAGTTTCATTTTTAGGATAAAACTAACAAATCATAAAACCCATAAATTGCAACTTAGACACTTATTTAAATTTGAATATTTTAAATTGTATTGATTAAAACTTTTAAATACCCATAAAAGCTTTATTTCTTTTTTAAGAAATTACATAACTGTAACAATTCTTACATCTTGTAATAAAAGACTTTAGATTCTCCGGTAGAAGCAGTTGGAATTAGATGTTTATCCAGCACATCAAGTATATCTTGGCAGATATCTTTTAGCTCTGTTTCAACCTATTAGAAATTAAAACAATGAAATGAATGTAATGTTATATATAAATACAAGGACCAAAGAAATTTTTATAAATTATTGAAAATGTTACAAATAAAAGATTATATAAATGAAAGAAAGACTTAAATATTAGAAAGCATTTAATAAGAACATTACTTTTTCTTTACATGTCATATTTATTTATAACCAACATCTGACCCTATATTTACTACAGTGCTTGCCAATGAAAATAAAGATAAAAATCTTAATTTGCATTATATAGACATAATTTATATATAATTATTATTTCTCAATTCTATTCAGAACAGAAATAAACCTAGCAAGAACCAGGATTTTTCATGTGATAAACTAAATCCAGGTATTGATATCCTCAGTAATGTCAAAAGTAATGATTATGTCAAAATGAGTCTTAATAAATCCTTAATCATTAGATAAAAATAAAACTTTTTATTATATTAAGTAATTTATTTTATAGAAAGTCACAAACAGTTACACACAAGATATTAATACATTTTATCAAGAGGCCTATTTTCCCTTATAATTATTTTTGCTTAGGTCTTATTTTAATTAAATCCTCTAAAACTAAATTGACTAACAAAAAGTTTACAAATAACCTACATAATTTTACAATATCAAGGCATAGACATTTCATTTAAAAAATTTGTATTAAAAAGTAAATGCTAATAAATATTTGCCCTTTAAAATATTCTGATTCAATTTGCAAGATCTAATTCCTTATAGTTTGAAGCAAGTAATATGCAATAAAAATTCAGTTTCTTTATAAGAAAGTTTAATAAAATTCTAGACAAGTTAATATGCAATGCTTAATGAAATGTATTTATATATTTAATTAAAATACTTAAATAAAACATTTCAGCAGCACAAAATTAAGAAAGAAAAAAATCTTTACCATTATTAACTAATTATAACTTAATAGATCTAATACAAAATTACTAAAAAGCAACAATTAAAAATATAAAAGAAAATATCCAATCACAGTAATAGAAATGCAACTAAGTAACAAGAAACAACTTAAAATAGTAATTATAAAACGACATTTTTATGTTACATATCAAGAAATATATTTAGAGATTTCATTTAAATATCTTAAATTACCTGCACTCTATAACTCTTGATCATTTCCAGCCTATTATCAGCTCCCTTATTCTCTTCTTTCTGCTCTATACTGCTAATAATTCTCCATGAAGCTCGGCGAGCTCCAATAACATTCTTGTATGCAACAGAAAGCAAGTTTCTTTCTTCTACCGTTAGCTCCAAATCCAAAGAAGCAACTTTCTTCATGGCTTCAACCATTTCTATTAAATATTTTTAAAGATCAAAAATACCTTTTAACAAAATAAGTATTTTAACTTTTAAACTTATAATTAACTAGAATCCTATATATGCCTATCCTATTTATGCCACAGATTTACAATATATCTTCAAAAATATTTTACATGAGTACACAATATCTTTAAAATTATCTGTTACTTCCAAAGGTTTAAGTTTATAACTTTTAATTAGAATTTCTTTAATTTAATTAATTTGAGCAAGACATTTTTTTCCATCTCAAATTAGTTTAAAACCCCACAGAAAAGAAAACTTATGATACAAATTCATAATAAATCTACTAAAATTAATTTGATATAATTATAGTGTCACACTTGATCTTTAAATGAAAAAATGTTTCCAGTAAAATTTCAAGTTCGTCCAAATTTTCAAACACATTTAACAAAATAAAAAATCCAGCATTATTTTTATAATTATGATTAATCCCTTACAACGGTTTTTTTTAAAAATATTTTTGCAATTATTAAAATACAATCAATAAGTTTTAATTTCTTGGAGAAAGTTTATCATTTTCGGTAGAATATTTCAAAATATATGCAAGAATCTTATCTTGTTCAGTATGCTAAGAATTTTGCAATTTGGCCAATTACGAGAAGGGAGGGAGGGGGATGAGGAAAATTTTGATTTTTAATAAGCGAGAAATGTCACTTTAAGAAAGCTCGACAAGATTATTGAGATACAAAAATATTATCAATTTCCTCAAATTTGAAGAGCATTTAAAGGGCATAAATTTTGACAGCTTTAGGCTAATTTTTATAAATGGACCCAGGAGTATCAATTTATTAATTTTACGCCTTTATATATAGTTTCTTTTCTATTAATACAAAATTTTGACATTGTCCCTTTGAAAACCGTATTTAGTTATCATAATCTCAATGTTGGAAATACAGGTGGCAGAAGAAATACTATTAACTGAATTATGCAATCTTAAATTAAATAGAAAAGTATTACTTTAATTATATTAGATAAATCAATTTTTTTCAAATATTTAATAGAAACTAATAATAAGTCCAGCTCTTAATAGATTTTTTAACTATACTCACCATCATACCGCTCAGCTTGCTCGGCAAGCTTAGCTTTATAGACATTATCTTCCCGGTCGGCCATACTTCACACAAGCAGGAAGCACTCAAAAATTGTTAAGTATACTTCAAACAGTGTGAAAAGAAGTAAAATATATAGAAACTCAGATGGTAAAAGAGTACAGAGATTAAAGTTACTACAACTGAACAATCTATAAATTACAAAATGTACAGAGAAGCCGTCAATCACGCAACACCCACCACAATAGAAAATGGCCGCATTTCACGATGAAAATTTGATGCCACACATCAATTTCTGAAATCTCAGTACTGCATGGGAATCGAAAACCAAACGTATTTTATAATTTTATTACCTAAATAGGGAAATAATCCTAAACGTAAACTAAAATTATAAAAATCAAATTATTTAAATCTCCAAAATAATAATAAAGTGGCATTATAGTCATAAAATATTCGCAAAAATTATTTTTTTATTAAAACTTAGCTAATGTCGCACTAGAAAAGAATCGATAGAAAACGGAATAAACTCGTACTCAGTGACTGAGAGAATTCAATCAAAAAGAACTTTCTTTCGCGATTAGGAGGATCGAAGAATTTTATCCACGGAAAAACTTAATCTGCATAAATAAAAGGTAAATCTTTATGGATATGAATCAAACTATATTTGTTAGAATTAATATTTAATTTCCTCTGAGATTTAGTGTAGAATGGAGAGCAAATAAGCAGAATTCGGGAATTAAGCTGAAAACATGAAAAATAGAATGAAATAATAATAATAATAAATACCTTTTCCATTTTTATTCCTAATATACAATTTTCGTTAAAAAATATTTGAAAAATAGAAAAAAAGCGTTATGTAAATTCCATAATGTGAGTGAGAAATTAAAAAAAAAAGTAGATTTTATGAGCGAATTTAAAAGAATAAACTACTCGCTTACCAGAACATTTTTTTCAAAATAATAATAATAGCATTGAATTTAGAATAATAATAATTATACTAAATAACAGCATAAATTACTTATTAAAATTAAATAATATCAGAAAACAAAAATTAAAAAAATAATAGTATTTCCATTTCGATGAAAACAGCCTATTTCGGCATTTATTCATCTTCTATTTATCAGGATACTTATTAAATTACTTCATTCATTGAATGTGCTGTAGATTAACAGTATGTAAGACAATACAGGGATTTTTTGTCTGAAGTAAAAATAATAATAATGAAAAGTGCACCATTTGAAAGGCCGCTATTTCTATATAGTTATAGATTGCAGGTTATTCATACTGTTTACAATAAAACTAATAATAAATACATTTAATTCTAAAATATCTCTGGACTTGAATTTTATTAAAAGATAGAATCAAAAATAACAGTTTCATGCCATAACACGTTAAAGAACTTCTATGCTAAGAGAACATTTACGATAAATTCTTACTCCAGCTTTGTTAGGCGACACTTAATACGCCATACTTCAAGTTTAATTATCTCATCGAATGAAGGTACTAAGAATGCTATGGTAGAAATTCATTTTCTATATTTATGTTAGCAATAACATCAGTTGGGGTCATTGTGGTTACAAATCAAGATCAATTTTTCAGTACGACTAGAGACTAACCATGAAAACGTGAATATTTATGTAAAGAATGGACATTTTAGTAAGTGTAAGTGATGGTCATATATTAAGGTCGACACGTTTGTTGAATGCATTCAAATTTTTTTTAATATTTTTCCATGCTGACCATAATGATGCAGAGCCTACTATAATCGAAGGCAAAATCGAATAATTTGATAATCACACCCTATATCCATTCAAGATGAATAAGAAATATTTCATATTTTTTTCTTAACCCATTAACCACCAAAACTAAAAGGAATGAATTTATTTTTATACAAACGTTTATTTTTAACAAATCCTGTTAATTTAGGAGTATATATAACAATAATTTATAGTAAAAATGTCAAAATGTGGCTTAACTTTTGAAAAGGAAGGTTTTGCGTTCTCGCAACATTAGTGGAATAAGGGTGTGGAGTTGAACTGAACTTGTGCGAATTTACTCAAAATTGATTTCTGGAAATCACTCCGATTTTTCTATGCTTTTGAAAACCACTTGGATTTTATAGGTTGACATTAGGTCAGAATAGAATGTTGTTAATTATTCAAATTAAATTGTAATTCTTAAATGAATTCGTAATAAAAATTACATATCTCTTCAAACTGAAGTTTTATTGGGCAGATCGTAATAGAAGTAGTTATAACAGCTTTTCTATTACCGATGAGAATAAAAATATAAATCGGAAAAAATGTCTGACGAAGTAAAGGATAAATCTAAGAGATATCTAAATCCATAAGGTTCGTTCTTGTATTAATTATTAATTAGAGCCCTAAAGTTATTGACCATAATACAAAAATTTAAAGTATTCCAAATGAATAAATTCCAATGAAAAGTATTCCATTTATGTTTTTCGCGGGAATTGATGTTATCCGTTATGTAATCTACACTAGAGAATATTACTAAGATGTGAACAAACATTAATCAAAACAAGTCGCCAATGTTGTAGAACTGTCTTGGCGTCAAAAATTTCGCATTCCAAATGATGAAGAACGTAAAAATCAAATATTAAAGGGCATAATTTATCAGTAATAATAGAAAGACCCGCATCATGATCATTGTCCCTTTCATCCCTCAAAAACTGTTTTATTATATAAGGAAAATGAATCATTGTTTTTTAAGAAAGTACCTTGAAGTATAAGAACCTTTAATTCAAGAAAAAAAATATGTGAGTCATATTTTTTTAAAAAAAATGTTATTATCGTAATAATTTTTTTAAAAAAATATTATGATAATTTATGATAATATTATGATAATCACAAGGGGATATAAGAGGTTAAGTAAGTACCTTATATTGTAAACTAAAATTTAACATAGTATAATCAGGCATTGAATATGAGTCTAATACTATGCATGATTTCTTTCAAAGATAAATCATTTTCTTGTCATATTTTATCTGTAATTTCTTAACAAATATCAGAAGGATTTTTCCTAGAAAAATATTTTTTTATATAATAATGATATATTGTATCCCGAATTTTATAGGGATATTAAGAATTACATCAATTTGCATTAAAAATTGATAAAATTTTCTAAATAAAATAAGAAGAATTAAAAATTTTATTCTGTTGGATCATTTTAATTTCTTTTAAAGAAAAAGTTCCAATACAAAAATCATACTTCATGTTTTAAGGGTAATAAACAGGATTACCAACAATAACAGAGTTGTGGAGAAAATTAAATAAGCACTTCCATTACTAGTTGCATTTTAATTTCTTCCCGAGTAGTTTTATCATACATAAAAATGTAAAGGATTCAATGAAACAGAGCCGAGAAGTTCATATTAATTCATATTAAGGAATTTATCATTATTCCGAAGATTAAGAAATCGAAATTTTTATTTTTCTAGGTTGGAGTACACTCCATAACAAAAAAATCGACACACAGAGAAGCAATCGTCCGATTGTTTCTCGGTGTGTCGATTATACTCTCTTATATTCCCGTCATTGTGACGTACTGTCGGAATGCAGTGCTTCCTGCAATGTGCATAAGATTTTTGAAGATGTGTCGTTTTATGGATGATAAATGAATTTTAGAGTCGAATTCCATTATTCTTTATTTATGGACAATAATGTATTTAAAATAATTGATATAGACGGGCTAACGCTAGCTTTCCATCAAACATTTGGCTCATAAAATTTCATGACTTAAATGAAATGGGAAATCCTAACTAAAAAGTATTTTAATACCTTACATGTTTTAATTTTTTTTCTATTTATGTGCATGATTTTGAGCATAAAATATTTTTTCTAGGATTTAATTTGATATAATGTATACATCAGAGATATTGAGGTTTTTCAAAGTTTCTAACTAAATTAATCGAAAATGGACGTCTGATGACTGAGCTACTTGAAGCTAAAATAGAAATTTGAGATTTCCATATTTGATAATATTGCAGGGTTGTTGTTAATTTTGGCACCTGCCATGGACATTCCCAACATATTTTAGCAGATTAGTCATATCAGCAGATTTTAAGGCGAAGATATGCGTATCTTGTTACAAGTAGCACCAACTAAGGCCTAGAGTACGAATTTAGATACATACGCATCACAATCGCTTGCACAGCTCCTTTTTACAAGGGGGGCACAGTCACTCATCTCAAAGATAACACGCAGAAGCACAACCATGCTCGTACCGAGACTCCCAGTACATAAGGAAGACGCGCTGCCTCTGTGCCAGAAAGCCGGTAAAGGTGAAAGAAATAGCGATATTTTTTTAAACTTTTTCGTCTAGCGTCACCGATATTCGTTGAAAGATTATATTACAGACATACTATTTTATCATTTAACAAAAAAGCTGATCTAATAATTATAAAATATTTAGATTGTGTTAAAAGTTATATATTTTTTTCACTCTTTTCTTTAAAAGTACCTTTAAATTTAAATTTTTGTAATGTATAAAAAATATGTATTGAAATATATAGAGAGATTTTGAAACTAATTCTCTAGATGAGGAACCGAAATTAAATGTTTTATTATTCCAATTTGTCAAAATTTGCTGTTTAAAATTTCTTTTATAAAGATAAACATTAAAATTAAAAAAAATATTTGATTCAATAAGGCAAAAAGACAAAACCCTATCAATTGTATTGTCAAGAACAACTAGAAATTTTAATTCGGCCTTCTGTCTGAGTCAATTTCAGCTTGTATCGTTACTTTAAATAGAAAAATAAAGCAAATAACTGTAATTTTTTTTAAAAAAATTAAGAATATTTCTCATAAATTATCTCACTTTTTGTACATCTAATGTTCAAAGTTACACAACTATTATTTTTGACCTATTGAACAATTACAACATATTGTAACATCCAGCAGTATGATAGAATAAAGGGGGAAAAAATCAAAACCGGATATACCTCTATATATAGATTATGGATAATATCGAGTATTTTGAATTGTCTGTATAATATTTGAGCTAATTTGCCGCTAAACTTGAAGTTTCATAAAATTAGTTTTGTAATTCTTTGATTACTGCTCACAAATATAATCAATAAACTTTTCATTCATACACTCTATAACAAAAAAAATCGACTCACCAATAAGGAGTTGTACGATTGAGACGAAAATTGGGGATAGGAAGACAATGTACAGAATAGTAAATGATTAAAATCTCAGAATAATTGAATCATTTGTTTCAGAGTTACAGTAACAAGCTCATTAAGGTGTTGCTACTCCTCTAGCCTGGATACAAGCTGCCACACGGCGCGGCATAGACCGATAAAGATTCCGGATGGTCTCCTAAGGTATTTTCTGCCAAATTCGCTCCAATTGTCGAACGAGGTCATCAACATTCCGTGGCAGATGCAATCGCCTTCTCATCATATCCCAGACATGCTGGATGGGAAGGCAATTGCATCTGGTATGGATCTGGTTATCTGGAAGGAAGTGTTTGACAAGCTTGCAGACAGTTCATAGCAACACGCGCCGTATGTGGTGTGGCATTGACCTGCTGAAAAACAAGCGGAGGGTCACAAAGGACGCATTTGGATGTTCTTTTTACTTGGTATGATTATCGGCTGTCTAGCATGACTTACCCAGCTGGAAGTTTCCAAGAAACGGGGAATCAACTAGAGTGTTATCTTCAGGCTTTGGCAATGATTCCAAGATGATAGTAAAGTAAGTAAACGTTATAGAACAGGTCGCCTCCCTAGTTACAACTCCGAACAAAGGACTGTTATTTGGTAGTTAATTCCAAAAAAAAAACAAACAGACGGAGCACAGCATTAGATCTGTCTCATCAGCTCTCTTCGACTATTGTACGTAAATTACAATGCAGACCATGTAAAAACACTTAAGGAAGATTGGGTATCAGATATGGTCTATCAGATGTATTGCACTTACTGCAACTCATTGTTGCCTGCGGTTAGCCTGGGCATCGCAACAGTGGGCTTGCGTGATGTTTTCCGACGTGTTACAGCTTGTAATCTGATTCTCACCGGATTTTCATAAGCAGAGCACCAGGTACCCGTTACCACCAATAGATCATCATTGAAAGACACCCTTTCGGTGGTGCAGGATTGCTTGTTTGGGGAGTAATTATTCTGGTTTCCAGAACGGACCTACAGGTCAACGGTTCAAATTGGAACCATGACAGGTCAAATCTATTAGGATGTCATTTTGGGACAACTTGTGCGTTTGTTTCGGGGTACCATGTGCACAGAATTCGTATTTAGGTATGACAATGCCAGTCCTCACCGTACAAACATCGTAAACGAATGCTTTCAATCGGAGGGTATCACCCTTATGGACTGGTCAGCATTCTCACTGAGCTTAAAGCCAGTAGAGCATGTGTGGGAAATGCTTGGCCGATAAGTTGCAGCCCGTCAATAACCCCCTACATGTCTATCGGAACTTCGGAGAACATTTCTTAATTAGTGGCGTAATATTTCTCAAGATCAGATCGAAATCTCGATAGTCATCATACCTAGGCGTTGTACGGACTGTATTGCATCGCCTGGGATACATACTATGCATTAACCTTCATACCAGCCATGTTTTTTTTTTTTTTTTTGCAATTTGCTCCAGGAAGAAAAAAATTACAGTTTTTATTAATGATATCAAGCATATAACATCTTTTTTTAATTCTTTACCTTTTGTTTAATAAATAGGCTTTACAAATAAGTCACCTTTTCTTCGCTTCTGACTCTTTCATTTCCTGTACTTGCATTATCCTTAATTTATGGACATGAGTGTATATTCTGATTAAATGGTTTCTGGTAAAATTCTGAAAGCTCTGATAATTAATTACACGAAGCGTTGAATTGAGTTCATCCTTAAGAACGTTTTTTAAGAAGACGTTTGAAGCTGTCTCATAGCAGTTTGCCTATATTTGATTATTGCCATTAGACAATAAATAATAAGAGCCATTTCTGTATATTACACTTTAATATTTTATAAATTTAGACATTTAAATTGATTTATTTTTTGGCATTTGTATAAAGATTATAATCCTAAATTTAATGCTTATTAATGAAATAAAAGCTATAGAATCATAAACTTCATATTTTTTATGTGCTGAATTTTGGCAAGAATCAATTCACTGAAATGTGAAATTTTTTACTATATATTTATGTTGATTCATTATATTCTCATTTTGCAGATTATTTGGGGGATATTGATAACATTTCTTTTCAGCTTTTTTTCTTTTCATTTCCTTCCCCCCCCCCCATATTTTACATTGCCTTTTTTCTTATCTGTGGGTCACTATTTTTTCCGACTGGATTGATTAATTCTGATTTGAATGTTCTTAGCATTTACAAAGAAGATTCTCAGCAAAAAAAAAGAAAAGAATAACATGGAAAATAATCTCTCGATGAAGGACAGGATAAAACCCTAGAGATATTAAATTAGATATGAATTATTAACACAACAATAATTCTTTTAGACAACACATCTTCACGCACAATTATAAAACTATGAAATATACAGCTAATGTTTCAAAAGGCTACATGAATTTTATTTGAATAACTTCGAATGCACTGCTTTTATAAATTACATAAAGGCGAATAACTAAATTATTCTGAAAATACCATTAAACTATCTTAAGGCTTCTGGAGTCCATATCCATTTGTCTACTTCATCTATTTAAAGATCCGGCATTGTTTAAACAATTCAAATCTTTCAAGTTTTGAGATTCATTTTTTCCTGATTTCAGCTAACCGAAATATTTCTATGAATACTACCGAGCACAAGTGTTGCCTGTCCTGGTTCAAAGTTTCACATATGATAAAGAACAAGTAGACAAATAACATGAAGACAATGCTATGGTAATAGAGTAAGTAATTTGGTGTTATTTTAATAATATCAAGACTTAAATCTACAATACTCAGGCCGTAGATTCAAGAGATTTTTATTAAACTGTTCCAAATAATGTGTTGAACTATGTACTAACGAATCATGAATCTAAATGCAGATAACTACCAAAATTTTCTTTTATACTAGCTATTATAACTTTAGAGCACCAACCTATATTTAACAATGTGTTAATGGTCATAATTCCAGTCAGAAGATTAATTTGTTTTAATTAATCATCTGGTCAAACTGATTTAATTTTATTTGTTTGAACGATTTATATTATATAGAGTTTACCGAGGGACATGATAACTATTAATTAGCCGGTATCTCTATTGAAGATCGACATTATTTTGAGACTATTTACCCAATAACGGAGACAAATTATTTGCAATGATCTACCATGAATTTAATATCGCCTACCACTCAAAATATGTAATAAATGTTAATAATCTATGTTAAAGAAATATATTAGTTCAGAATGCCTACCTACGATTTTTGACATATTTTAAATCCCTTGGCTTTGAAAAAGTAAACGAAGAAGCAGTATGAGAACATGAGACAAGTTCATTAACTCTAATACTGATATAGTTTTCATTTAAAAAAACATGTGGATGGTCGATGATATAACTGAAAATGAACATAAAACGAAAGAAAGAAAAACTCATAATTAGTCAAAGTTTAAAATGAATAAATGTAATTTTATTTTTCCTTTGAAAACATGAAAAAATAGGCACTATTTAACTAAATAATACAATTAAAACTGGGAAGAAGATATTTAAAGTTTGATTCTTATACTTATTCATACGCCTGTAACATCTTTTAATCTCTTTTAGATGAATTTCATTATAAATTAATTTTATTGAATTCCATTAGATCCTGTGATTAACATTAGGAATATTAAAGTGTCGTTTTCCCAAAATCCACTAAATTCTTTAAAAAGAAAAAAAAATGGTCATAGGATAAATATTATAAATGCATTATTTAAATGAGAAGACATAGGGTAATATTCAATCAAGTTGACGATAATTATTTCAATTATTATTAACACATAAATGTACTTATTTTCTTGACGTCTTTCGTCAGAAATTAGATGTTATCGAGTAATGAATAGTACGAAGTTAGTAAATCAGAGTGATTAATAATTTTAAAGAGGCATCTTTGATTTTTCAATATAGGTTTATTATTTTAGATTAAGGATATATTTATGCTTTTACGGAATATGGGTACTACCTATATATGCACAACTTTAAAAGATTTAAATAAATCCCTAAAATAAGAGGAGCGGGAAATAATGTAAGAAATTAAGAAGCCAAGAGGAAAGCCCACTTAAACTTTAAAACAAAATCTAAATCATTTTATTTACTTAAAAAAATTCTGCATATTTGTTTTACTTATCGTCAAAATGTAATAAATAAATGTTCTATAGGGTAAGAAGCAGGTGCGATTCAATATAATATATTGTCAAAGATAGAGACTCTTTATTTGTTTGGAAATGGAATTGAAAACATTAGTAAACTTTTAACTTATCAAGAAATTTGTTACCTTGATCTTAATATAAATAAAAATATTTCTGACCATGTATTTAGGTTGGTATTTTTATATCATCTTTTAAACAATTGAATCAACTTCATCCACTCAGCACATTTATTTCTGAGGGCAAAAGAAAGAATATCTATCATCAGTTGTTCAAAGGGTACAAATTATTAAGTTAAATTTGTAATTAATTAAAAATAAATCAAAATCTTGCCATTTTTCGGCTGTCGGAGAAATTATTTAGTTTGGAGAAAATCCCAACCATCCACTTTTATTATCACTCTAAAATTCAAATTTACCTTTTTCACGATTCCAAATTCCTTTATTTGTAGTTTTAGCCTTAATTGTTAATATTTAAAAAAAAATTTCTGTAGATGATTTTCAACAAATGATAACAATAGAATTTTGATATATAAATTTCTGCTTCATATCTTCGAGAAATTTTATTGGTTTGAAGTAATTAGTCAACGGCATCTAACACAAATGAAAGAAAGCATTGATATAAACTTTCATTCAAGTGATTACAAATTTTCAGTGCTATCAGGGGATGTAATGTAGTAAAATGAATGTATGTTATAAAATAATTTCCGCAAAACTAGTTTATTACCCTTTTACTCTCCCCCTCTACTTTTTTTTTTAAAAAAATCTGTGTCAATTTTTTTTGAAATCTGTATATTTCCCTATCAATGTACTTCCAGCAGATCTTGAAGAGTGGGAATATATAAGATTTGAAGGCTAATTAACAATAATTTCTAGGTGACACAAGAGCCTCCAAGATGTTAACGACGACTTGATTGCAAGTTAAAGGGCAAGGAAACATTTACCTTCTATCATTTTTACTTTCTTGTAGTTTGGATTTTAAAAGAACAGCATTTCGGAGAGGAAAGGTATTCAGAGAGTTAACGGTTTAAATTGATTTATCGATTATTAAATTAACATAATCCTTCATAGTGAAAGCAGAATGACTCATCATGGTATCTGCTGCTTTTCTTTAAAATATAAAAAGGGAAAATCACATAATCTGGGTTATAATACAAATAAAAATAACTTTTTGATTGGATCTAAAAAGAATGGAAAAAGAAGTATAAAGTTAAAGAAAAAAACCATAGATGTGATTCGAAATTTTATTCGAATTCTTCAAGAAACCCATCTGATGAGATGATATTTAACCTCTAAACTTTTTTGTAATTTTCCCACCATCCAAATAAATTCAGCATGTAATTTACTTTTAACATACGTTGTTATTTGAAATGTACTTTTATAAGCTAAATGTGGAAAGGGTTTCAGACCTTTCATTTAAAATGGTTTTGTAACTGCTTTATTTCCGCTGCATCCCATTAGTCTTTGTGGAATGCTAGAAATAGAAAAGTAGTGAAAGAAAGTGTCCTATGATGAATTATTTGTTTGTTTTTTGTTTCACTCTGAGAATCGGATAGAAAAAAAAATTCTGTAAGATTTTATCTATATTACTCTGAAAGGAATCAATTTGAATGTTGTATGGAATTCCTTTTCCCTTTAAACGTTATGCCACTGGCTTACAGTTCATTCATTGTTACTGATGTTTCGAAATTGATTTTTTTTCCATAAAACTTCAAATATTTTAAAAAATTTTACATAAATTATAAAGTTTTTTGAAAATATTTATTTCCGAAATATTTGAATCTGAATGATAATTTTTCTTTCTCATTATTTTTTGTAATAATTCACATGGTTGGATTCTGTTCCCTTACCTTTTAATTTCCGTTATAGATAGGAATATCAGAAATGGAATTATTAACTTTGAATAGTAATTAATTTATCAATACAATTAATAATTAAAAAAATAAAAACTTTAATGAAATGAAATAAAAATAAAGGGTGTGGTCATACCTTTAAATTAGGAAATAACGTGAAATGATTGATTTTTCGGCAGCAAACGAAGTGAAACGAAAACTTAGCTTATGATTTGATGACATGCAGGTGTGACGGATGTGACGTACCTTCAGCAATCTCTTCGAGTAGTATTTTGACATTTTACGACACAAATTTATTCACACATAAATAAAAAAACGAAATAGAGAATATTGTTGTCATAAAATGTGTGCATACAATAAACAATTTATCATCTGCTGTTAGCTATACGTTTTGGGGTGCTCTGATGTGCGGTAGTTTTGAAAAGCATACTCGATCATCACTATGCATCTAAAAACTTGTAATAAATAAAGTATTTAGCTACACATCCAGGTAATGTAGTATATAAAATATCATATGATTTTTATTTATTATAACCGTGTGTTTTTAATTTTTTTATTCAATCCTTTCTAATAAACTATAATTTAAAAAAATTTAGAGTAGATGTCTTTTACTCTACATAGCTCAAGTTATCATAAAATAGGTTCTATTTATTAAAATCTGTAGATTGAAAATATATTTTTTATTTCTTTTTGGCAGAAGTAGTTAAACTGTCATTTAATTTTTCGAAATATTAAAGAAGTATTAATGAATTTTGGAAATAGGATACTGTAATCAAAATGTGTGATATAATTTGGGTGATCTGTATCTTTTATAGCCTGTTAATGTAAGCAGTATTAAATTTAAACAGTTTATTTTTATTTAGTTGATAGTTCATTTATCTATGCAATATTTCTTATGTAAACATAATTTGAATACTTATTTCTGATGATGGCATATTAAGAATTTTAAGTACATCTACATAAATACACGTTTATAATATATGATGCATATATTTGGATATTTAGCAAAATTACATTAAATCTTTGATTCATTATTAATGCTGAATTAAATTATCAATTTTTAAATTTATTCTTTAATTTTATGGTTATGCTTTATTAAAATTCCTGTTTAATTCAATTTAAGATGATTTATAATGTTTTCTTCATTAATTAGATATTTGATTAACTGACTAATTGATTAAAAATTAATTTAAATTTTTATATTCAGATCTATAAACTTTAATTTAAATAAAATAATATATTTTATAAATAATTAATAAAAGTATAATGACAAATGTGTTTATGTTTTTATATTATAAAGTAAGCTAGAAACTATATAAGAAATTTTACATGGTGAATTTTTAAATATATATATACATTTGCAGGAATCTTTTAGTATTACTTATATTTGACACCTTATGGATTTTTAAATTCATTGTAAATGTTTTTTTCTGAAGTATGTTTAGGAATTAAATAGTAAATGTTTCATCTTGTTTTTTAAAAATATTTTTATTCATTCATTTTTTGTTTCATTTTGCCAGCTTTTTAACCATTAATTTCTACAACTTGATATTTTACTTAATTTGCATTGGACTTTTTTGTATGGAATGGCTAATTGTAATTTTTTGCATCTACATTTAAAATAGTGTAATTGTTACTAATTGGAATGAAATCTGTAGTTTATATTATGAATGTATTTTCCTAATTAAGTATTTGTTTTGGAACTCTTTTTAAATGTTTGAAATTCTGCCACATTGTGGGTGTGGTCTGTTCACAAATTTAATTTTTTTTATATGAGTGGTATAAATTTTTAACTAATTTACTTTTTTAGGGTGGTTAAATAAAATTAAATAAAAAAATTATAGTTAATTTAATTTTAAAAATTTATTAATTGCATTTTGATGTAATTTTTTTGGCTTTTTCTTATTTAGTAATGTTATGATTTATTACATCAAATACTTTAGATATTTCTAATGTAAAATAAAGTAATATCAAAATTCTTTGTTCAGTACTATTTTTATTTTATACTAGCCGCTTTTGGCGACCAGTCGGTTCGCCAGTATTAATGCCCGCTAAAGTTTGCTCGCTAATATTTTATGTAGCTGTGTCTCATAACTGGATTTTCACCAAAATATTTTTAAACCAAACAAATTTTGATAATCATATAATTCATTTATAGTATTATTTATTATCATTTTCTTCAGATGATCTGTTCACTGTACTACTCATCCTTCTCTTTCTATCCGAGCAATGATTGTCCCGGAATTGCTATTTTACTTAAATGGTGGAGGGAAAGGTCTAAAATTATACGTTTTTATAGAATAAGGAGATTCTAATTTTCATAAATCTAAACACACTAAACAAATAAAGACACAATTGATTTTCAAGAGATGCGAAAGTTTAAAAACAGCTTGGAAAATGCCGCACACAGAGGAAATAATGGTGACACGCACACACCCTTCTTATATTTTCTTTTTTCTCTCCTGTTTTCTTCACTACTTTTCTTTTTACAAACTTTTTTTCACTTTGTTATTTTTTTCTTCCCTGCCCAGACTTTATTTCGAGCAGGCGTAGATTAAATATTCATACAGACTAATAATAAGAGCAACTATTTTCTTTCTTTTCTAAACATTCCGTTATCTATAAATGAAAACCAACTGTCTTCGCGCATTTCTTTCTAAACAAATCATAATTTATTACTGCCTGCTATTTTACTCAGTTGGTGTGGGGGAAGGAAATGAAGATTTTTTGCGGGAAAGTAAGAAAAGTGTCGTTTTAACTATTTTCTACGCAGTTTTTTAATTTTTCTCTCCATAAGAACCATCCTCGTGTCTTAACAAAAATATTTTTAAAAAATTAGCCAAAGCAATCAAGCCGTTCTCCAGTTTTTCGCTTAGCAACGTATTTCCGGTTGCATTTTTATTAATATAGATTGATTTTATCACACAGGTCTAAATGATTTCACTTTTTGTCT
Source organism: Argiope argentata (assembly GCA_026289955.1). Taxonomy (NCBI): domain Eukaryota; kingdom Metazoa; phylum Arthropoda; class Arachnida; order Araneae; family Araneidae; genus Argiope; species Argiope argentata. The sequence goes on from JAOUZG010043906.1 coordinate 932,183, forward strand.
GGGGCCTGTAAAAATTTATATAAACTGTAAAATATTTGTTTGCTCATAAATGTTATACATTTTTCTATATCATGCATGGATTTTTTTGCAATTGTGAAACTGAAAATTTCAAATATGGGATATTTTAAAATATGCTTTTATGTACAATAAATCAAAGATTTACGATATTTAAAAAAATTATTTAGAAATGAATTGTTTGAGTAAATCATTTAATTAATAATATTCTAATATAGTATATTTAAATAGAAATCAAAGTTAATATACTGAAATTTCAAAGGACATTTGTATTTTTTAGTTTTTGAAACTGGTTCAGTGTCTTAATGGAAAATAGAAAAAAATATCAATAAATGCAGCAATATGGAATGCACTAAAAAATGTAATCGAAAATGAGGAAAATAGGCAAAAGAAATAAGTACAGGAAGAAAAAAATCAAGAGAAATGAATAGCAAATAACGGATTATATTAACACAAGAAAAGCATAAGAAAAAAATTTAATAAACATTCCTTTAGAATAGTAAGATAATATTAAAAGAACACCGGAAATAGGAAAATAAAAACAAACAATTCAAAAAACTCAGGCAGATGTTTTCAGATTTTTTTATTTTTTGTGGAAAGGTTAGTTTTTAATTAATAAAAAATTAAACACTCAATTAACCAGATTAAAAATTAGCCTATGTTCTTCTGTAGACTATAATCTATCTATGTGCTAAATTTCATTGAATTTCCTTCAGCTGTTCTGGTGTGATTGAACCCCATCATCCATCCGTCCAAACTTTTACATTTATAATAGTAGTATAGATTAATTATCATATATATAGGCTGACAAATATTCCTACTTTAATTTATTTTTTAATAAATGTGCTTAAACATCAACAAAAATTGAAAACAGCTAATATTTTTTCTAGACGTTATTAACATATTATTTCAACAATTCTAACATTTTCTTTGTATTCACAAAATTTTAATAAATTATCTATTTGATTCTAGATTAAGATTTTCTTTTCTATGAGTAGGCATTTTTTTCTAATTTAATTTTTGTATTGAGGTCTGCTATTCCACTTACATAGAAAAAGGACATATCTCTATAGCCATCTTACTGATCTAATAACCTGACTGATATTTAAAATATCCACTCATTTATATTAGGATTTCTGATTTTTTATTTTTATATAAAGAAAGTCAAAATTTATATGTGATTCTCTTAAAATTACTGAATGAGCTACTTAATTGAAGCAGGAATAGAATGATAAATATTTAATCTTCTTTTTTGGAATCAAACAAATAGTTTTTACTTAATTGGATCATGATCAGTAGAGGAACATAAATGAACTGTTCTGGAAATATCTATCTAGATTTCTATACCAAGAAAAAAGTGTTTAATAGAAATAAATTTTCATTTTTAATCTGTGTTTCTAAATCTGGTGTAATTCTTTTGAAAAATGTAAATCTTATATAAATTAAATTATGTTTATTTTATAACTTTATTTCTTTTAGTGTGGTATTTTCTTTTATATATATTATTATACAGGTTGTCCGTGATTCCATCTGTTTTATTTGTTTAAATGTAAAGAGAAAAAGCAAAAACAATTATTATATTCAATGATTTAAAAATTTCTTCATTTTTTTAAAAACCTTTTACAATTTTGAAGGTTTTGAACAAACCAAATTCTTAACCTTATAATTTTACAAAAATATTTATAGAATTTTTTTGGTATTCTGCCTCTAATATATAGCAAAATATATTTATTTTTGGGAGAAATAGGAAATTTCTAGATTGATCCCAATAAATTAAATAAACTATGAAATTTAGATTAAAAAAAGACAATTACAAAGGTCTTTCATATTAAATATTTAATACTTCATTCATTTCATTCTGGATGTGTAGATAATCATACATAGACATCTTAATATCAACTGCTATTAAAGTCCAATGATTATAAATGTTTTGTAAATTCTCGTTGAGCAAACTGTAACCAAATGAAAATACGTATGAAGATATTCATATATATATATATTAAAAAGGTGATTATGTTTATTTTGTTATATTTTAAAAGTTATTTTGGTTTCATGCAGGCTCATTCATTTATATTTCATTCATTTTATATTTTGAATTCATAACTAGATTTTTTTGTAGGATATAATATTCAGATTTTTTAAAATATTAAATACAATATTTGCATTTTTAATCTTAGTGAAGGACAATAATGGTCATTAACTGGGAAAAATCTTTCAGGAACTATTTTTTTAATACATTAGAAATTTTTAGATAGGAAACACAAAGCTAGAAATAAGTGTACATATTTTAGAAAATACAACTTCAAAGCCATTTCAAGGAAATATATAATTATTCATTAAAAATTGATAAGTTTACTCAGTGAAGTAAACTTTTTTTATTGAAATTCAGCTAAAAAATTGGATCATTAAATAGACATGGAATTGATTGTGTATAGTATAAATTTGAAGGTATTAAAATATAAGAAAAATATTGAATAATGTAAGAAATTGCAACAATTTTAAAAGGCAGCAACTAAAGGCAAATTATTGTATTTGCATCTTAAAAAATGCTGACATTACAAAATAAAAATAATACTGTAAATATCTTAGGCATAGTTTCACTTTTAACATATCAATAACTTATTTACTCATACGTTAGTGGCTTAAATCTATGATTCATAAATACAATTAAACTGTAAAATGGATGTAATATTTCAGTTACTGAATTGTTCCTAATGAAAAAAATTAACGTTGAAAAATTATATAAATTGGATAAATAGTTGTGGAAAGCTAGTTTTTAATAATGTTTTTAATACTCCTTACTGTTCAAAGACATTTATTTTGAATTTCACATGAATCTTTCAGGTTGTGAGGGGAGATGTTATTTAATGTTAAAGAATTATTTAATTTCATATATATAGACCCCAATTTTATTTAGAAATAACTTTGAAATTTTGATAATAGTATATTGTGCTCTCCAACTTTTTCCTTCGTTATTTTTTTTACCTACTCTCTCTCTCTCTTTATGTGTATGTCTGAGTGTGCAAATAATTTATGAGTAATGGAGTGATACCTTTTTTTTAACCCTCATGTCGGGTTTTATAAATATGCATTCAATATTCTACAATTCTCTAAAACATGTTGGAGTGTTTAATATATATTTTCACTTGAGCAAACGGTTTGTTGGAATTTCATTAGCTATTATTTCTTCAATTTATTGAAGCTATTAATGTTTAAGGTCTTGTTTATTTTTATTTATGCAATGAACATTATTGTATTATGTTATGTGTCCTGGAAATAATTCATAAACATAAAATGCAGCAACAATTAAAAAAAAATTTAAGAAAGTTTTTTTCAATTACTATATACAATTGTTTTAATATTTATGTAAGAAAAAACAATTATTTTTTATTTCAAACATAACAAAATTTTCCAAATTGCAAATTAATTAGTAATGTCTAAGAAATCAATAATTTGGAAGATGAAAAATATTCATAACAATACTGTTCATCTCTCTGGACCCTTATTTTTTAAAATTTTAATTGGATGCTTTAATAGTTTTCTGATGTGAAATCTTTTTCATATATCTATGTTTTAAAGTATTACCTATTCTGATTGAAAAAAAAAGGAATAAAAGTTTTTGAAATTTATATTTGTCTGACAAACTTAAGCTTGTTTCTACAAGGAACATTTAATAATCTTTGTATATTTCTGAAATTCATTGTATTCAATGCAATATTTTTCTAAACATTTTTTTAAATAAAAATAATTACAATTTTAGTATTCAGAATTTTTTTTATTTTCACTTAAATTAATAAAATTCTTCAGATGTTACTTTGACTAGTAGTAATGAAATAACAAAGTTAAATTTCAACTGTGTAGTTGCTAAAGAAAGTTTTTAATTTTCTTTAAATTTAAAGTATTATTTTCCTTTCTTTCATTCATAACTTTTTAAAAGACTAAATGCTGCTTATTATAATTAAATTTTTCTTTATATGTTGCTTTAAAAAAATAAATATGCCTAAAAATATTATTCATACCACAGAAAACCATAGATCATACCATAAAAAATAATATTTGCTATGGTGTGATCAAAATATTCTATTTTCCAGGATTCTATATATCCTGAAAAAAGTTATATATGAATATATTTTAAATTTGAGATTCTTAAATTATAAATTACATAAAAAAATATTGAGGACATGATATTGTTTACATAACTCAAATTCCCCAGTATTTTTAAATAACATTTTCTAAATGAATTATTTTAATTTGAAAGATTTTCTAAGGTATCATTATCTGGAACTTTTTTGTATAAGGCTTCTTGTACACTTCTATTTCATATCGGAAGATTAGAGTTTTTCAGGTACAAAGTCACATTTTTCTCCTTATTAGAGTAAGGATCATGGGTGAAAAAAGAAAAAAAAAATTAAAAAGTGATTTTAATTGCTATATTTTAAAATCAAAATAGAAAAAAATATGAAAGAATATTCTAGTTAAGTAAAAGTTAAAATCTTATTCTCATTCCTACTTTAGAACAATATAACATTTTAGTGAATGCTGCATTAATGTATATTAGTTAATTTTATATTTAGATTTTTATGTATGTTTTAATGTCCTTTTTGTTTTAATTTTTAAAAAAAGGAAAGGAACAGGATTATAAGATTATTTAAATTAAGGTTAATTTTATTATAGTTTAACATTTATTTTAGCTATTGTTTAATATTTTCATATTGTAACTTATTTTTTTAACTGTGTTTTTTAGAAAATACACTATGTTTCGATGGTCTAAAAGTAAGGATAAAGAGAAGGAAAAAGATGATAAGAAAAAGAAAGATAAAAAAGATCGTAAGGATCGCAAATCCACTTTAGAAAAAGAAAGTTTAACACCTGATGAATTGAAACGCTTAGATGAAGTGAGAAGAAGCTTTAATACCCCTCGATCTTCTCATTCCAAAGATCAGGCAGAAGTCTCTGACAAACGTAGCAATGGAAGTGATTACAGCCTCAGCTCCCACCATGATTCAAGCCCTTCTGGAAGTAGCAATTCAAATCTGGATCCAAACAAATCTGGAAGTCCATCAAGAAGACCTCCTCCTATTCCTAAAAAACCTACTTTACTTGTCAAGCCTAATCAAGCTAGTGGTAATGTTGAAACAACACCATCTCCTCAAGGTAGTACTTATTCCATGGCTTCCTTACATTTAGGTAATGTTAGTTTAACAAATGAAGTAATGGCTCTTATGGAGCAAATGAATCTTCCTGTCAGTGAAAGTTCTTTAACAGCAACACCAGCAAAGCCAAGTGTGCCATCAGCACCACCATCTCAAGTACCTCCAGGGGAACAAGGTGGTTATGGCATTCGGTGGAAATCATATGCTTCAAATCTTAGATTACCACCTGTTACATCTTTGCCTGCTCCTCCTATTAGAACTTTAACTATCAAAAGACAACCCTCCGGTGACTTTGGATTTGCTCTCAGGCGAGCTGTTATCTTGGAACGTCGATCTCCTGATATTGAATCACGGCAGACTATTGTTTTTGCTGAACCTAGTAGCGTTGGAGCGAAAAATTTGACTGGTTTGCTACCTGGTGACAAGCTTCTACAAGTAAATGATGTATGTGTGGAGAATAAACCAAGAGAAGAAATAATTGAACTTATATGCTCGTCAGGGGATAGCGTGATTTTAAAAGTTCAAACCGTTCCAGAATTAAGAGAACTTACAAAAAGATGCAACTGTGATAATCAGCCCACTGAATCTTCAGAACATAATGTAAAATCTGGAGCTTTGTCTCCAACCAGTGATTCTAGATTCCGAGCCATGGTAAGATCAAGCATACATATTTCAAAATATACATAATTTTTGACATTTTTTTTTGTTATCCGAATAGTTGCTGAATACATCTAAAGCCTTAAATATATATAATGAATTTTTTACTTTTATATTAAGTTACTGTTTCATTTTTGTTGTAGTAGTAAAAGTATATTACATTTGATGCACTTGCATGTATTTGATAATTTTTGGGTTATTGTGGTATTGCACCAAAAAATTATGCTTAACAATAATTACTGATGTTTAAAGAGAAAAATACTTTATTTTCATTAAATTGTTTATTTCTGACATATTTATTCTATATTATAATATTGATATTTTTCTTAATTTAGCTTTATAAGGTAAGTAGCAATTCATCCATCATTAATAAAGTTAATTTAATTTGTTCAGTTGATCAATTTTATCGGATCATATCAAATAGACTTTTATTGTTGAACAATAGATATTGAGCATTCTAGTTGGTTAGCTATATAGAGTAGAAAAATCTATCCATATGTTTAGACTGGGGATTCTATCAAATTTTTATTTTGCAACATTTTTTGAAAATGGAAGGCCTTTTGGAGAAAGTGACTATTGATGCAGTATCTAAAGAATATGAAGTTTTGAACATAATATAAATTGTTGATATTGGACCAATGGCTAATACTGAGACAATGTAAAAATTTTCCTCTTATTCTACAATTAAGTAAGTGTTCTTAAGATTCCTCTACAAAATAGATTGGTGACAAAAGTTTGTTGGAAATCATTCATGATGTAGTTTGGAGTTAGGAACTTGCACACAGAATGAAAGTTTGCAAAATCAGTCGAATGGTTAGGGTTGGTATTGCTTATTCCTTAATTTTTTTTAAACATGTAGATTAATTGTTGGATTATTTTTGTATAATTGCTTGGAATGGTAAAAAATATGTTATTTCAAATTGTTATATAATTATATACACACATTCAACATTATTTTGTGTGTGTGATTATGTATTAATTGCATCCCATTTGCAAACTAAGGCTTAGGCATATTTTATTAGTGATTATAGTCAACAAACTAAATGACATATTTGTTAATTAATTGCAGGATTGGTGTTAAAATAGATGTAGCCATTTTTTTTAAATTATAGCTTTTTTTCATGGAATTTATTAGTTGCATTCTAATGAAATCATTTAGTTCTTTTAATTTTAATGTATTTATCGTAATCAGTGATTTTATATCTATAATACAAGTTTTGATCTTTTGCTGCAATTATAAAAATGTTGATAGATACTATTGCCAACAAAATTTTTTCAATAATTTTGTTTTTTTTTTGAAATTAGTTACAAATGTCATTTTATATTTTATTAATTTTATTAATTGCTTTTTCTTTTTCTTAATAATGTACCAGATTTATTCAAATATTTTGAATAGAATTAGCACCAATAATTTTTTTAAAAATAATTAAAGAAATAAATGTCTAAACATAAGAAAATTATAAGCTTTTGAAATTCGTGTGCAGTTAAAATGACCATGCTCATATTTCTAGCATTTAAATGTATGTATTTTGTCTGATTCTCTACTTGATGCTGGTAATTATCTGTAAGCATGAAATGAAATGTTTTTTTAAATACATAATTCATATTTTCATTTATGTTTAAGTGAAATATGCTTTTCAGTAGAATATAATTGAGCCATCATTTTAAAAAAGAATTTAAAAAAAAAAATGCTAAATTATAAAAGCTTTTGATATACTAATTTATTAAAAGGTTTTAGATTAAAAAAAGTTCAATACTTTTGCTTTTATTCAAATTAACTGCGATAAATACTAAATGATAAATGTCAACCTTATGCTGCATTTTTGTTGATGATTTAGCAACATGAAATTATTGCATTTGGTGATTCAATTATTTCAAGCAAATGAGAATGTGCTATTTTGTACTAACATTTGCACTTTTTAACAACTATTATCAAAATATTGGATATTGCATGAAATTTTGTAACTTTTCTATTTTGTTTTTGTAAAATTTTAAAATATCCTAATAAAAAAAAACGTTATTTTATATTAAATATTTTTTTACTTAGGCCAGAACTGAAGAAGAGGTAGAATGTGAAAAAGCATGGCTGTCGAAAGATATGGTATGGATAGTACATAAGGGTGGTTTCTCTGCAGCTCATCTAGTCAAATCAGGTTCTGCATCTCAGGAAGGAAAAATACGTGTCAAAACAGAATTCAGTGAAGATGTTTTGGAAGTTAATGAGGAAGATGTAGAAAAAGTAATTTTTAAAATTCATTTTCATAAAATATTTATCATAAAATTTGTGGTATTTGATTTAAGGTTAAGTTATATACAGGTTGTCTCAAAAACCTTGCCCACAGCTTTTACTCCAGAAATATTGATTATGGGCATGTACTGTAAATTATATAAAAAAAGTTGCAAAATATGAAATCGATTATTCCTACTTTTCCCCTAGATAAAACTTTGAAAAATACAAAATTAAAATTTTCATATGAATGCTGTACATTAAAGCTCCTAGTTAGTAAAATATGTCCTATCCTCTAATAAGGTTGTATACAAAATTTCAGAATTTTATTTTGAAAACTCTAAAAGATATGTTAAAACAAAGTTGGCAGTGGATCAGTCACAAATTAAAATGCAAACGTTTACAGCTTCTGCACAGATTACAAGACACAAGAATATATCACAAAGAAATAAAATATCCTTCATCTCTTTAATTTTAAATATAAATTTTAAAATCTATACTTCCTGAAAAATACTTCAAAATTTCATATCATGAATTACAGAATATAACTTAAAAGTAGCACATTCAATGAACTTGTAAAAAAACTTTGAAATGTTTGCATATGCAAATAAATATCTCTGATTGGTGCATTTCCTAATCTCAAAAGACACATCATACTTTGCACACGGAGATGCTAGATACATGGAAATAAAACGGTTTACTTTAATTTTTTTTTGCCTTATAATAGGCATCTTTTTTAACTGTCTTTTTTTAGCAGATCCTCTTTTTTTTAAAGATAAATATCTGTTATGTATCTTTTTTCCTAAACAGCAATTTTCATATAAAATAAAATATAAAAATAATTTATAAAAGAGACATTATAATTTTTTTTCTGTATTTGTTTTTATTCTTAATACATAATGACTATTTTCAATTATTTTACAGGTAAATCTTCCACAGTTTGATTTCATTGAAAATGTTGCCTATTTGCGACATGTAAATGAAACTAGTGTATTACATGTATTGCGTCAAAGGTATTGTTCTCAATTAATATATACATATGCTGGGAACAATCTTCTTGTTCTTAATCCACTGCAGCCTCTTGCAGCATATTCTGAAAAGGTAATAATTGCTTCAATAATTTGTTTTATATTATATATTTATTTTTAATTAATATTTGGTTAGTAATTTTCAGAAATTTTTTTAAAATTTTATTGTTTGACGTTTTTTAAAAATATTAATGCTTGTAGGTTATGAGGACGTTTAAGAGCTGTAGAGATGATGATATGCCTCCACATATTTATGCAGTTGCTCAGTCAGCGTTCAATAATCTTTTGAGAACTCGGAAAGACCAATCCATTGTGCTGCAAGGAAGGAGTGGTAGTGGAAAATCCACATGTTTGCGGCATATACTTCAATATTTGGTTGTCATAGCTGGTTCTTCAAAGCATATTTTAACTGGTATTGACTTTTTTAGTTTTAAAATTTATTAAAATTTTAATAAAATTTAATTTATCAAAAATTTAATGAAATTTTTAATAAGCCTTACTCAATAGAAATATATAATGAAGTTTTGTTATATATTTATATTGACTGAAGCTTAACTTACTAACATTGTTTAAATGCTTACTTTCAATCATATTTAAACTGTTATATATGCAAAAAAATCCAGTTAGTTTTATATTAATTTTTCTTAATAGACAAAATTAGTCCGTATGTAATAACAGAATTTTTAAAACATTTTAATGATACTTCTTTTTGCTTATTCAATCAATTTTAGTATATATATATATATATTTCCTGAATAATTCTTTGTGCGTGCGTGCGTAAAAATGATATATTCTGTTTAAAAATGGTTATTGTAGATATTACTAGGTCTGAGATCACTAGACTTTTGAAAATATTGGAAACAGTCTATTTAAAGAAATTGATTTTATATTTAATCATTTTTTGAAAATGGTTTTTGATAATTATGATTCTATGAAATTGCTGTAATCATAATTGCTTTTTAAATAAACGTTGGGAAATTTTAGATTTTTTAAAAGTAATTACATTTATTAAAAGAAATTAATAATTGATTTTGTTGTTGATTTACATTTAATCAGTAACATATTAAACGAAGTAATTTTAAGGAAACTATTGCATTTCTTAAGAAAACATTGGCAATTTCTTCCAATTGAAGAATAGCTTTTGGCTTCCCTGATTTTTTTATAAACTTTGTTGCTTGAATATGAATTTCCGGTATTTATTAAGCATCAAGAAAAAAATGCTATTGCAAATTTTCTATGATGTTGCATTAAAAATATTTCATTTTATTGTCAAGTTTTCAGTGAAGAAAGTATTTCAAAAATCTATAATATTCAAAAATTTTTAAGGGCCTTTTTCCACAAGTGATTGATTTAACGAAAATTGTAAAATATTTTCATTTTTTTCTTTTTATTTAGATTTGAAATATTTGTTAATAGTTATTTCTATAACTCTTCGTAAGTTGCTATGTAGGAATTAATTTGAATGCTATAGGATATAATTTATTTCAAAGCGTATTAGTACAAATATAACATGTTAATGTTTAAAAGCACAAATATTTCATCTGTCATTATTAAAAAAAATGGCTGATGCATTTTGAATTTTTTTATATTAAATAATGCAAAATATTCTCATTGATTTCATAGTGATAGACACAGATATTTCTATGTTACATATTTTCTTTGTTATTGATAGGTGAAAAACTGAATGCTGTTTCAACATTGCTTGAAGCATTTGGAAATTGTCGGACAGTAATGAATTCTAATGCAACCCGGTTTACTCAGTTATTTTCAGTGGATTTGGATCATTCTGGACAAATAATTTCTGCTTCTGTTCAGGTAACCAAAATGGATTTGATGTATAATCTTTATTTTGAATTTCTATATTTTGTATATGTTATGAATTTGAATATTATTTTTTGAATTTCTATAGTTTGAATATGTTATGCATTTGAATTATATATATATATATATTCTGATAAAAAATTGATTAATATGAATCACGATCTATTTATTGTTAAATAATATATAAATTCTTTTTAAAAAATGAAATTATATTTCTAGGCATATATGTTGGAAAAATCGAGAGTTTGTCGTCGACCTGAAGGTGAACCAAATTTTCATGTATTCTATTATCTTTTAGCTGGAGCTGATACAAATCTTAGGTAAACCAATGTTTTTAGCATTTTTTTTTTGCTGTTATCTTAAACATATGCCAATCTCTAATTTATAATTTGATGCTTTTTATAAACAGAAAGGAACTGCATTTTGAAAATTTACAAGATCCTAATTTATTTATGACTCCTTTACAAAAAGTAAGTAGATTGAAAAAAACATTCATATGCTCTAAATTTAGGATATTTCTTGGAGTATTAGTTTTTTGGTTGAATTGCTTAAACATTATTTTTGTTATGAGATTTGAATAATTTTATAAAATTAATTATGTTTACATCATTACTAAGTTATTCTTGCATTTTGTTAGTGCCTTTTTTTATATTGAAAATTTAAAAGATTGAAAATAAATCTGAATTAAAAACATTTTTATGCTTTTATTTATTTTTGCTCTATACCTTTTCTTCCCCCTCCCCCTTTTGCTTTAGGTGCATTTATAATGTTGTTTCTGTAGAAATGATGCTCATGCAATGAATTCAATATATTAATTTATTTTAGCAAATTATTGGAAATATTTTTTATATAAAAGAAAGCTTACTTCAATGTTTCTTACCAATTTATAATTTGAATTTTTTTCATGTATGTTTATGAAGGTTAATTTTACTTAAACGAGGAAGGTATTTTTGTAAATATTAAAAAAATAATAATATTAAAAATAATGGATTATTATGATTATGATGAGTTTTCACTTTATTCATTTTAATATACAGAGCAAATTTAAAACTTAAATATATCCTTGTATATTTGCATATGTTAAAGTGCTCATAATATGAGTATAAGCTGTATTTATGAGATATTAGAGCTTAGTTTAAAATAATTCTCATTTTTTTGGGATTAATTAACAGTAATATGTAAGATATTTTTTAAAATTATCTTTTCCTTGTAAAAAAAATTGATAACTTTTCTAGGATATTTTATGATTTTCTTTTTATATTTAATTTTTTAGATAAGAAAACAATTAAACATCTTTAAGAAATGAAAGAAATATTATACTTTCTTTTTATTATTCTTGAACACAATAAAATTTCTATTATATAAATCTGAATGTAATTTTATGTATAAATTGATAAGCATTAATTACATTTTGTAACTTAAGAATAGCAAAATGTTGTTTTTCAAAAACAAACAATATATAATGTTGCACTTAACTGTTTGCTGTTGCACTTGATTGTTTTAAAAAAAATATCATTAAAGATTTTTTTGTAGCTATTTTCCCCCCTGCACTAACTTAACAGCTGATTTAATTTTCATTAAATGTTAAAAGTAGACTATATTTTTATAGCATTATATTTTAAATATTTCTTATGGGGTAAATGTAGTTTAGAATCTATATAAAATATATTTAAAGTTTTTCTTATATTATTTATAAATAAATGTTGCATATTTTCTTTACAATTCATCTTGAATATAATGCAAAAAACATTTGTGATGCCTCTAAGTATTTTAGAAACACACGTTCTTTCAAATTAGGATGAAGATCAACGTCGTGCATGTTTGTCGTGGGATAATATTTCTGCTGCATTCCAAACTTTAGGAATTCAGGAAAGTGAATCAAAGGCTATATGGTATATCTTAGCAGCCATATATCACCTTGGTGTATCTAGTGCTTGCAAAGGTATGTTTCATTATCATAAACATTAGGAAGTTTTTTTCTTATTAAGGAAAGGTTAATAAAAAATTAAAGTTAATTCAATTTCAAAATTAAATAATATTTAAAAACCAAATTAGCATGATGCATAAGGAAAAATGATTAATTTGTCTAAAAGTATAATTTAATGCTTAATAAATTACACTAAAAGTGTTAAAAATTAAAAGTCTGATTTTTCGAAATTTTTGGATAGCAAACTGATCTGCCATATTTTACAATTTTTTTAAAATAAGATATATTTTAAATTGACAAAAAAGCATGCCTCAAATTTAGATTTCACATAATCTACAAATGATTTAATCAGGTTTTGTACAACTATATTCCATTCTTCTGAGAGTGTTGTTTTTAGCTTTTGGGGATTAATTAGGATATATGCTATAAGTATTTTATTGGCACTTTCTTCATTGTGACAGAAAAAAGTTTTCATATGTAGTTATAAATTTTAGATATCTTTAACCAAGAGTAATATTTCACACCACTTACTAGATTGACTACTTTAAAAATGGCACAATTTTCTTCAAATATTCAGATCTTGAATTATATATAATAAAATTTAATTACCTTTTCAAATAATGTGAAGCAGCACATGTGCCTGGATTTTATTCGGCATCATTTGACGTTACATTATTAAATTTTATATTTATTCTTTAACCTATGCTCAAAAAATTATTTTATATTTAATTTTAAGTAATTTACATAAATAAATGCCAAATCATTTGTTAATGCTAATTATTTGAATCTGTTGAGGTGTTGATCTTAAAATAAAATCAGTTTAACTTTTGAGATCATCCTTGAATGGTGATGGGCAGTGTAAATAATAATGAATTATTGGTAGGGTTATTCTATATCAATCAAGGAAAGAAATTTAATCATTATTCAAATCATTTTTTACATTAAAGTAGAAGTTATCCATTATTTTATACTTAAGGAATAAAAAAAAATCAATTAAATCTTTAGAAATATTGAAAAAAAAGTCAAACAATTTAGATAAACTTAAAAATTGAAGAAAAAAAAATTCATTGAATTTCTTTTTAATTTGAATTTTTAAGGTAAATGTTAAATGCTCTTTAAATAGGAATATAAATAATAAATAATTAATTTGGATGTATTAGATGTAATACTTATAATCTAAATGTTTTCATGTAATGCAGAATACATATTATTCAGAATTTTCTGTATACAGGAAGCAATGGGCGTTTGCAATTTTTGAGGCCTCAAAGTGCACAGAAAGCAGCATCATTGCTAGGATGTTCTGTTGAAGATCTTGCAAAATCTATATTTGCTGCAGATCACAGTGGACCTATTTCAGGGAAAATTTCACCTAGGTAATTTATTTCCATGTACTATTAGTTTTTTTGGTTATTTTAAATTCAAAAGGCATTTTAATATGTTCCACACTTTCAAAATTGAGTTTATTGAAAAACATTGTGACCTCTCTGCAACCCAGTTATATGTCTGCTTTAATTTAGTAGTTATTAGTGGCTATTTATAATTGTTTAAAAACAATATTTTTAAAAAATGTAAGGATAAACAAATTTCACCTTTTAAAAAAATTATCATTTTAAAAAAGAATTTGATTTATTTTTTAGAAAATGTTTTAAATATGTATACAAAAAGGAAATTGAGCAGATATAAATGTTTTGAACCTCTAAAGAGTTGTATTTCAGTATTAATAAGCATGCGTTTAAAGTTTTTTAAAATTGTTATTTAGATCTTCTGATGGTACTGTCGAGGCAATTGAATGTTTACAATCAATGGTATCTGGTCTATACACTGAAGTTTTTAGTGCTGTGATTTATCTTATCAATAGGTAAGTTTCTTTAATATTTTTTTTCTGAAAATAAATTCTTACTTTTGTGAAGGAGGAACTCTCCTCCCCCCACCATTTGGATTTAACCTCTGAAAACTAATCAGCTATCAGGAGCATAAATTTCTAATCATGTTTGACAAGAATAGATGTTCATCCCTGTAATTTTATTTTTGTAATATTCCTGTAAATAATAATTAGATAACAAAGAGTTCTAAAGTAAACTAACAATTAAAGTGAGTACAGAACTATAAATTTTAAACTACACATTAAGCCATCTTATTAATAATAAATTGTTTACCTTTTTCTGTTCAAACATTTTTTATTGGATAATATTAAAAATAGAGAGGTGTATAAAGATGAAAATAGCCTAGTGTTAAAATGAATTTAATGGCCACATTTAAAAAAAATTCAGTTTAGTATTCAATCAGGTTTTCAAAAATTAGATTCGGTGTTTTGAGTTATTTAAAAATTTCAAAGGTTTTCAAATCTAATTCTTTGTTATTGGCTACAATTTAGCTAAAATTTAATGTATGCTGTCACCAAAATCTAATGGTTTCAAATCTAATGATAAAATTGTTGGATATAATGTTAGAAGATTTTCAGCAAAATATATTAACATCAGTAATTTGTTCTTAAGAGAATGGGGCAAATAATGAGATAAGAATTTAGATACATATTTAAATGTGAATAAATGTTCAAGATTGTATATTTGTACTATTGTTCTATAGAATGTCAAATTTTAGCTTTGTAAAATTAATGCTGCATAATTTGTTATCATGAAAATTCTGTAATAGGATACTTTTCTAACTATTTTATGTTCACTCATTTTCAAACTTTCAATTACAGGCAAACTATTCATATCTGCAACAAATGAAAGAAAAAATATAAAAAAGGAAAAACTAGCTTTTAACTATATAAAATTGCTTTTGGATATCTAAACAACTGTTGCTGATTACCATAAATATAAATAAGTTTAAAAAAAAACCTTAATGGGTTGTTGATGATGGCCAAAAAGGAAGGTGGATTTTTTAACACATTCGCTGCCACTGACGCGCTCGCGCGTCAACATGGCGCTACCTCCCATGCCGGTGACGCTCTAAGTAATAAGTAATGATAAGTAATTTTGCTTTAGTTTTAGTTCGGATTTGGAGGTTGAACGATGAGGTTTTCGTGGCACTTTAGTGAAGCATTATTTTTACTAAACACGAAAATAAAAGGTTTTTCTTTTTTTCTGGCTTTACTATTAAAATATTAGGAACGTTTTTAATCATTAAAACACTTTTTTTTAATTCGGCTTCTGAGGATGGATATATAAATTTTGGTGGCAGCGAATGTGTTAAATCATCAATTTGCAACAAGTGGAATAGAAAGACTGAATTTTAGTTTTTAATAAAAGTTCAGTTTTTCAGTTCAGTTAATGGTATCATAATCCTATTTTTAAGACATAATTAAAAAGTTTAATTCTTAAAAAAAGCATATCTATAGTTTAGACTCTATTTAATCTAAATAATGAAGTTTAAATTTCTTATATAAATTATTTTTAAAGATATGTAGTTTTTTATATGCAACATCAAATTAAAGTATATGGTCTAAAATTTATATTTGTTTCTCCCTTGCCTCATTTAGAGCTATAAATGGTGCTGGTCGTAGCATGGCTTCAATTCATATATTAGATGGCCCTGGATTTCAAAATCCAGCTACATGTGGTAGAATAATGGGTGCATCATTAGAAGATTTGTGCCATAATTACTGCCAAGAGAGATTACAATTATATTTTCATGATTCTACATTCTTAATTCAACAAGAGAGATATGTGCAGGTAGGTTACAGTTACATTTATGTATATTTTAATATAATATGAAGGTTTTTATAATATGCCAATTTTCTATTTGTATATTTAAAAATTATTTAAATTGCAAAAAATTTCTCATGGATTATTGGAAAAAAATATAATTAGGATTTATAAATTAGATTAAGAATTAAGATTTATGAATTTGAGATGTATTGTTATTGTATGAAATAGGAAAATATTGAGTGGAACAAGGAGGAGTTTCATATTTCCACTCCTGCACCTTTAATTGATGTTATGGATCATGCACCTCAGCAAGGGGCTATGAGAGCATCTACTGCTGACTTAAGAGATGTAGGTAAACGAGGCCTGTTATGGTTATTGGATGAAGAATCTTTATTTCCTGGTGCCAGTGAGAAAACATTTTTGGATAAACTTTTCACAAATTATTCAGGAAAAGGTAAAATAATTCATTTAAAACAATTGAATATGAATATATTATAGTCATTTTTTAATGTTAATAATTATAATAAAAAAAATCTTTCAAAATATATATTAATATTTCTAGTTTTCTTTATGTGTTTATTTTCATAAGATATACTGTTTTATTTAATCAACCAGCATTTATTTGTTGATGTTGAGAAATAGGACATTGATATTGTATATTTGTCATTGATATTTTCTTTAACTATATTAAATTTAATCAAAGAATTATGATTAACATAATTGACTTATCTTGTGTTTTATTCATAAAAAATAGCACTGCTGTAATCATATAAAGATAATTACAAATTGTAATTAAAATCTAAACTAATGCTCTAATCTTCATCTGAATTTCTCAATCCCCCCCCCCCCCCCCGAGATTTTAAAAGACCAACAAAAAATAAGTTTTAACTGACCAGTTATTCAGAATAATTAGTAGTTTCATCTTCAATACATTAAAACTACTTATTTGCTGAACTGTTAATGACCCAACTTGTAACCACTCTGCAAAATGCATAACCTTTTCCAGTAGGTCAGCATCTTATTTTGTATACTTCTTATGATAATCATGACATGTATATATTTATTATTTTGTATACTTCTTATGATAATCATAAAGTCTTTTGAATGGTTGATTCTTTGTCAGTCTTTGTCTTGTAACCTTCTCTCATTTCATTTTACATTAAATGTTACCAATTGTTCTGATTGATTTCAAAATACTGGTAAAATGAGAGATATTATTGAAACTTTCTTAAATAGAGTTGATTTTTCTTAAATGTTTTTAAAGGGACATAGGCAGGGAATTACTTTGAAATTAAACTTCTGTAATGTTGTCTTTTTTATCCCTCTTGAATTCTTGTCATTTTATAATGAATTTAAAAACAAAATTTGATTCTTTTTAGATGTATACACAAATCAAAATATAAAATTGAGAACTACTTATAAAACAATTTAGTACAGTTTATAGCAATTTAGTACAGTTTATGTATTAATATATCATATTTTTAGCTTAAATTACAGATAATAATTCTGCCCCCCCCCCAATTTCTGTAGGAAAGGATGTTCAAATATACCAGTTCAATATTCATTGCATTCATGAATATTTCTGCAACTTTGATACCAAGCACATGTATATATTTATTATTTTGTATACTTTTTATAATAATCATGACATGTATATATTTATTGTTTTGTATACTTATGATAATCATGACATGTATATATTTATTATTTTGTATACTTCTTATGATAATCATAAACACCAATTGTCATTTGTTGAAGGGGGGGCAGAGAGAAATTTAAACTGTTTTCTTGAATAGGATAGTAGTTAAGTTTTTGTAGAATCACACCATTTATGCAAGAAAAATGATTTGATAAATTGTTTTGTTGATCTCTTTTTTAACATAATCATCAACTAAGAAAGTATTGAATTCAAAATGTATAACTTTTAAAACAATTTTCAAAAACAGGAATGAAACTATATTAGGAGAAAGTCTGAAAATGAATTAATTGTATGTTTATTGTATTATTATTTTAAAAAAAATCAATATCATGTTTCACATACATTATATATTAGTCATTATCTGCAAAGCTTGTTTTTTTTTCTGAGGGGGTATTAAAATGAAATTTTAATTTACTAAATGTCATGAAACATTCCGTAATTTCACTTAAATAATGAAACTCTATTAGAATAAAATATGTGTAATAAGTATTCAAAATTTCAAATTTTGTATTGCTTGAATATATTTATTGCAAATTAAAAATCAGTGTTCTTTTAGCTGACTTTATTCATTCTATTATTTACAGACTATCAGCAACTTATTCGGAAAGGTCCTTATAATCATCAATTTACTATTCAGCATTTCCATGGAACGAATCCTGTTGTATATTCAGTATCGGGTTGGCTACGTAATTCTAGAGAGCATCCTGCTTCAAGACAAGTCATTTTTCTCCTTCAGGAATCTCAAAAGTACTACTTATGAATTATTTCAATAAATTTTAATGTTTTATTTATTTAAAAACATATGTTTTTAATTTAAAATAGAATACTTATTTATTTATTGCCATAGTAGTCATTGACATATATTTACAATATCTGAAAAACTGCATAGATAATCATTGTGCTTATATTTTAAATAGCAATGTGAGAGGAGATTAATATCCTATATATTTTACATGCTGCCAGCTTGAGTTTTTTATGACTGATATATACAAATAATTTGAAATCCAAGTATTTTGCTTTGAGAAGTTTTAAAAATAACTTTCAAAAGTGATATTATTTAGTTAAACTTGCACACTGATCAAATTCTATTATTAATTTTTTTTCTTTGCTAAAAGTTTAAAAATAAGTAAGCATTTTGTTATATTTGAAATAAAAACCTTTTTCAATACAAGATAAAATAAATTATAATCTTTATCATAACAATGATTATAAATGAATTAAAACTACAAGGAAGCAATGAAAAAAAAATGTCAAAATAGTTTTCTATTATAGATGTTATTATTTTTTTATGATTAAAATGATTATAAATAATCTTAAATATCCTCAAACATATAAATTAGTTCCAAGTTGAAATGTTGCTTTCTTTTTGTAATTAGAGAATGCATAAATCAGCTTTTTAATGCATCTCGTGGAGTATTTGGTACATCTGGCAGCAATTCATTACATATAGATGGTGGCTCTACTCTGAGACGAAGTTCAAGCATGCGAAGGGCCCAAGGTGTATCTGCTGCAGGTATGAAGAGACGGTCGTATCCGCTTCAAGTCAAGCACATTATGGTATGTTCCAAATTTTTCTAATGGTTTATTATTTACTTATTTTTAGTCACCATTATAAATTTGTTTTTATTCAATCTAAAAGAATATTGATTGCATCGATCAAGGTTTATTATTAAAAAAAAAAAAAAAAAAAACTCTGATATTTCTTAGATTTAAATCTTCTGCTGCTTAAAGTTAATTCAATACTTAGTTACTTCAAAATGTTTTAACGACATAACACAATCTAAACTTTGGACACAAATTGCTTTTAGAAACATTTTATTAGAAAAACAAAATAACATGCTATTTAGTTTTATCCATTTCAAGTGAAAGGATACCTGTTTTAGGAAATATTCTTTACATGAAAATAATTAAACTGCCTGAGTTTATTGCTGTTAAAGCAAATAAAGATGTTTGAGGGATTGGCTAGAAATTCATGAGCAAGAAAAATATTTGGAAATAATTTAAGAAAATAAGATTTATTGATTGACTTTCCTGAATTGTCAACAATACAGTAGTAAAATATATCATATATTTTCATTCATAGATTCAAAGCCAGAAGAAATATGGAACAGATTATACAAAAATTCTATTCCTGTAAAATATTGAGCTGAATTTCAACGGTTCTTATATAGAAAATATATAGAAAAAAAATATAGAAAAAAAAGAGAGCTTTCTGAAAATGTATGTTTTTTGAAGTATAAATCAAGGAATAGTTATATTAATTATTTCGAAATTGGAAAGAAGCTGAATATTTGTGGACAGATAGCACCTGTTATTTCTACTATAAGATGCTATTTACTTTGTGGCAATAATAGTGTAAGCATTGGGGAGGGGATTCATTCTAGTTAAAATGGCCACCACTATCCACAGAGTGCAAGATGTATAGTGCTTGTTTATTTATACGGATATTGATTCATTATATGGATACTTATTCCTTTTTAGTAGTTAGATCTCATTCTGAGATCTAACTACGATTTGTTGAATTTTTCTGGAATAACTTGGAAAAAAATATAATCTGAAAGTGTCTTGATATTTTCCATCATGAAATAAATGTGTTATGCAATATAAACCATGACTTTACTATTATTTTACTATGTATTGGATATTAAATTCAAAGAATGCTTTAAATTAATTATAATGTAATTTAAAATTATCTCTAGATTATTATTTTTTAAATATTGTTTATTATATATTGACTAATATTTTCAATAAATATTATTTTAAATTATAACAAAAAAATTAGTATGAAGTCTATTCTGTAAATAAAATGAAATTTGTCTATTTAATATGAAGTATGTTTATTGTAATTTGTATTCACAAAACTGCTTTTATGCAAAATAAATCCATTAATCTGAAAAAGATTTTATGATTAGAATAAGAAAAAATGACATAATTTTCTTGTAAATAAAAAATTTCTTTTAGTCTTAACCTGATTATGGTATTTGTTTAAATCTCTTTTTTTGTTAAAAAAATAGTGTTTTGTTTATCCAATGACTTTTTAAATATCAATATCTTAAAATATAAAAAAAGAGTATGAAAATCCAAATATTTTTTTTACCTACATAATGCTCTGCATTGTAGAAACTGGAAATAAATTGTTAATAAATATTCAAATTTATTATATAAACTGTAATTAAAATCAATAACTAAAATCTTTGTGTTACAGATAAAATTAGAAAATGTAGGAGAATTTTTTTTCATGGTAATATTTCTTCTGCCTTTAATTCTTAAAAAAATTCCTTTAAGCTCTAATTTTTCATGTCTTTTCATTTCTGATTAAAAAATGTTATCAATAAATATATTGAATAAATTTTAATTATAAATATTAATGAATTATGCTTTTGACAATTTATATTTCATATGAATTGCAGGATATCCTTGTGGATTCTTTGAAGAGAACTACTACCCAATTTGTCCAATGCTTCTTGCCCCGGCATAATGCTGGTATAAATGAAGGTCATATTTCACCTGTTGCTAACAAGGTGCTAGGGCCTGATGAAATGCTCAACATTCCTCTTCTAAGATCCCAAATCAGAGGATTTCAAGTTCTAGACACAGTTAGGGTTCATAAGCAAGGTTAGTTGTATAAATTTCTGTTCTCCTTGGCAGGAATGACATTTTTAAATATACATTTTTGAAATTTATTTCATAAGAGTTGGTACTTATTCAAAAATTCAGACTGGGATAAGTGCTTGTACATCAGTGATATAGCTTCAGGTTGTTTATTCTTGAATACATTAGAGCAAAATATTGAAAAAGTGAAAAGTTGAACCAACTTTTTTGTATTTACTCTCTTGCACTGTAGTTTGTGTGTGTGTGTGTGTTTTTTAAAAAATATTGTTCATATAGAGATGCAAAGTTAGAGCATCATGAAAAGATTTTAGAAAAGAAAATGCATATATTTTCTTTGTTATTAATATGATTATCATGGCTTCTGAAAAAATAAATACCTGCTTTATTTTGCACAAATATTTATATATTTAAAATTCATTATACATGCTTCAAAATATTTAAAAAAATAAAAAAAATATTTTAATCTTTAAATGATTATATGGTTTGCGTTGTTGGTTATTTATTTAAAAAGATTTCTTAATTAAATAATATATTACTAAGATTGCAATTATAACTATTTAAACTTTGAAAGTGATATCTCTTTTTGGCCATTAAATAATCCTTTATAATTATTTGATATGTATATTTTTAGAAGAAATTGTGTACTTGGATAAAAGTGATTATACTACTAGGATATAGTAATTTCTTAAAGGAAATATTACAAATTAACTTAAGTGTACTTAATAAATTAAGTGTGAAGTATTTTTTTTAACCTTTTAAAATCCCATAAAATTTTCAGAATAACCTTCTTGTAATTGATATTTTTAAAGTAACAAGCCAAAATAATGAAAGGTAATAAAATCTGCAATATTGTATTCTTCAAATTAAAAGAAATTGTATAATCCACTAAGGATCAGAATGGAGAAATATAATAAAAATTGCTGTAATTTTGAATGAATTTAATATTAAAATATATTGATTTTATTGTGTAAAAATGTGAAAACTATTTCATATTTTCTTTTATCGAATGGATTTAAAATTTGTGATAATTTCTATTAAATAAAGTCATTTGAAACATGTTTCTTATTGTTTAAAAAATAGTTTGAAATTTCTTATCTTTCAAATCATCCATTCTAGGGAATATAAAAGTCTTTACAAACAAATAATGTAATATTTTTTTTAAAAAATATTTCATCTAGAAAATGCAGTGTTTAATATCAATCAAGATATCGAAGAAAATAAGACATAATATAAACGTACATATTATGCATTATCTTCTATGTTAGCAAACATTCTTTTTTTAATACAATTTTTTTTTAAATTTAGAATATCTTTGAACAGATTTGAACCCAAACTTGCATAACTCGCTCTGTCTCTTATTTGTTCAAAATAGTTGTAGTGGAATTACTTTTTTTTCCATCAAATGTTACTTATGTAACTAACAGTCATTTAAACAACATATAAGATGTTAGAAATGAGTCACTTTTTTTATCCAAAGATAATTTAGTTCAAGTTTTAGTTTAATTTTAATTTAGTTTAATTATCCAAGATTAATTTGAAATCTTTTGAAATCTGAAAATTTGAGAGGGAAAAATGAAAATAATCAATAAAAGAATTAAAGTACTTTTTAATATTTTTATGCATAAATTTTTTTCTGGAATAAAACTGAAATTTTTTATGTTCATTTCATGATAAACTGTTATCTTATTGTCAAGTTAAAAATAACAAGCTTTTGAACTTTTTAGGATTTCCTGAAAATCTTATGTATTCTGAATTCAGACGTCGATTTGAAATATTGGCTCCAGTTGAACATCGAGTTGCTTCACCTGTTTATGATGAGAGACAAGCTGTAGAACACCTATTAGAGCATCTAGATATTGATAAGGCAACATATCGTTTAGGATTAAGTCAGGTACTTTTAAATTGTAATTTTAAAACATATTAAACAGCTACATTTTAACATAATTTTTAAAAAAATATTTTTTTATGAGATAATTAGTTTTTTTCTTTTAATTCAACATTTTTATTGCAGTCAACAAAAATGTAATTATAAAAATTTTAAGTTACAAAAGATGGCTAGGAAAATAACTCAAACCTGTTCTTAAAACTTTTCATTTTTATAAGAAAAATTAATGAGATATTGTCATTAAATAGTTTATTAATATATTAATCATAATTGTTTAAAAGTGCACTGATTATTTGTAATAATTTGAAATGCTACCCTTGTGAAATATAATGAATTTTCATTTTTGTAAATTAAAAATATTTTGGCTATACATTTTAAAATTAATATGAATATGTTTAATGTATTTCCACAACTTAAAAAAAAATCAATTTGATTTTTACCTCTTATATGTATACAATATTATTTATCTTATCAATCATAAATAAGAGCTTTGCTTGTTTTCTTACTATTTAAACATAATTACAAATATAATATTAAAAATAAAATTAGGGAATATTTGTATTCTTGCAAAATATGTTTGATTAAAAAAATTATTTACATTTTTTCTATCCCCTCTTGTATTTTATTGTGTAAATTTCTGATTTTATCAATTAATTAGTGTATATATATATAATTATAATTTAATTAACAGTCGTATGTGTACCAAATAAATTTTTTTTGTAGATATTTTTCAGATCGGGAATGCTAGCCCACTTAGAAGCCCAACGGGTTCAAAGATTAAATGGTGTTATTGCATCTTTTCAAGCCCATTGCCGAGGTTATCTTGCTAGGTCTGCAATCAATAAACGCAAGGTAAATTATTTTTATGAAATATTTCTCCATTTTTATTTCAGTGTTGTTTGCTGTATGTTTAAAATGATATCCTCCTTTTCCTCCTATTTTTGACTGTTTTTCATTACAACATTATTTAAAATCTAACATTAAATCTTGCTGTAAAAGGGATTTAAAATAATTGATTCTGTATTTTGATAATTTTACTTTTAAGATAAATATATATATTTTATTTTAATAATATCAAATTTCTATCTGCATAAAAAAGTTTTTAATCTGTCAAAACATTTTGTTAATGGGGAAGCAGTTTTTAGTTAGTTTTCTGTGTTAAAAAATTCAAATACCATCTTTTACCTTAGAATGTTTCTTATTTAATTATATAGATCACCCCCTCTTCCTCCACATACAAAGAAAGCATTTCTGACAAATACCAATCTTGGTTATTATTTTGTGTCATTTATTGTTGTCTGATATTAGAAATTAAAGCAATTACATGAATTAATTAAGTTATACTATGAAATCCTGACATAGCATCTGAAGTGTGCAATTACACTGTCTTTTGAAATGCTTGTACTGGACATCTGGTAGCCAATAGCTAATATTTAAACTCCCAGATGAACTAAACGAATTATAAAATATAGGATTTCATTATTTTAAGTTAATCAGCATCCATAGTTTTAAAACATCCATCGATAGGGAGATTTTTTTTTTGAGGTGGCCAATAAAATAGTACTATTTGAAGATTTATAAATCATTTAATAATAATTGCAAAAGAGTAAAATTCCGCTTGCTAAAATATTAATGCACCAAGAATTTTTTTATTTATCTTAGTAAGT
The DNA here is from genome assembly GCA_026289955.1 of Argiope argentata. Classification (NCBI taxonomy): domain Eukaryota; kingdom Metazoa; phylum Arthropoda; class Arachnida; order Araneae; family Araneidae; genus Argiope; species Argiope argentata. Next base: position 957,527 of record JAOUZG010043906.1, read on the forward strand.
AGATATTGACTAAAACTGTATATGTATAAAAAATTTGTAATTTCTTTATGAGCATTTTTGTAGATTCAAATAGCATAAAGAAATATTTTTTACTTTTAAAGTATTCAGCAGGTTGTGTGTGTGTGTGTCTATATGTATAATATACTTCTAACAATTTAAAAGTGAACAATTAAGATGCAATTAGTAGGCCATTCTATATAATACTTGTTGAAAATTAAAGTGTGATTATTTATTTATTTTTATTTCTTATAACAATAAATTCATTGATATCTTTTATTTAGGTTCAAGACTTAGCTATCCGTTGCATTCAAAGAAATGTTAGAAAATTTCTTGCTATTAAAACTTGGCCCTGGTGGCGTTTGTATGTTAAAGTATTACCTTTGCTAGATGTTCATCGAACTGAAGAGGAGTTGAAATTGAAAACGGTGAGTAACATTTTCTCAAGTTGTTCGTGGTTTTAGAAAGAGAGAATATTAAAAATTAGATGTTATGACTCCTATTTATTAAATTTCTTTTCACTTTTTTACTGTCAATATAAAATTTTTTGTATTCTGTTGTTCCAATGTTAAAGTATGTTTTATTTTGTGATGTAGAGAAAATCCTTGTTTCCTTATTTTATATGATTGCTCATTTAACTAAATTGGTACTATTTATGAAAAATTCTTTGACTTAGCAATTAAGTACCTTCTCTTCTGTAACTAAGTTCAGTTCACCATATATATTTTTTGTAGGAAAAAATTAGCTATTATTTACTGTGGTGTTAGCTACTATTATCTCCAAATTTTAATTTTAATTTCAATATTGTGTTGTATTTACTTTTTTCTTTTTAGATAAATTGAATTAATATATTTCACTGTGAATTTTTTTTTTTCATCTTGCATAAACTGTATATGTCTCATAAAGCTTAAAACTTCTTTAAATAAGTATATAAAAGCAGTAAGTCTAAACTATAAGAAACTTAATTGAAAAGAGAAAACCTGTTAAATAACAATGTACATATATATTTCAGGAGGAATTAGAGATATTAAAAGGAAAATTGGAGAAAATTGAGAAAGAGAGAAATGAACTGAAAGTGGCAAATGATAAATTGGAAGTCAAGGTAATCAATTTGTTTTTGCAATAAAAATTGTATTTCATATTAGAACATATGAATTTAACTGTTTATTTTTGATAAAATTGTTTTGTTAAAAGTAATTTCTTAAATAATCCCCCCCCCCCCTATAAAGACATTATGAAAACAAAAATACTTCATTATTTTTTGCTACTGCTTCAGACCTTTTATTTTTGGTAATATAAATCTATCATTTTTATAATTTTTTTAGCATTTGTCATGTCAAGAGTTTTTCTGCTTTTTAAGGTACTTTTCGGTTATATAGCCTGTACTGGTTTTCAGTTTTATAATCAAATGAAATTTAGCACTTTTAACAATTGTATGAAATGCTTGACAATTTTATTTTTTTACTTTTGTTTAGTTTTGTTGTGATTTTTTTTCCCATATTGATACTTTTGTTTCACTAAAGGTTGAATTAAAATTCTGTGTCTTACTTTGTGTGTGTGTGTGGAATCTCTCTTTTTATATTGATTACAAATCTTTCAATATAAAAGTAACTTATTTTAATTCAGTATTAAAATGTATCAAGAAAAATTCTATATATGTTTTTTATATAATTAAATAAAGATTTCCATTAAATTTTGAAAAGGCAACCATTCTTTTAGAAAAATAAATTTATATAGTTGTTATTAATTAGCTATCTGAATAAAGACAGTTAATTTTCAAAGGTAATTGCATAATATTTTATATAGTTTTTAGCTGTTGTTATTAATTTTGGAAAAAACATTTTTTTAAAAAATTCAATATTATTATTCTTAAATTCTAAATCATTTTTGCTTATTTTAAATTTTAACTGTGTTTGTTTCTTGTAAAATCTAGTAAAAGTCATCTTCTTTGAAAAGGTATGATAAATGTAACATCTTAATTTTTTTAAGAATAATATTTTAAATGTTGAATAGCTTGTTGTGCATTGTTTTAAAAGACAACTGAAAAAAATATGAAGATCAGTTTTTCTTGGTAAATGGGTATTTCCCTTCATCATACTCTTTAAACAAACTCTGTATTAAAATATTTAATCTATTTATGATAAATCAATAAGCTTAGAAAGAAAATTGTAATTTTCACTTGCATAAAATCCAAGACATTTATGCTACGGTTCCTTATGTTAAACTTACCATCTTTTAAAACAAGAAATCATCAGTTTCATTTTAAGATTTTGGCCCCAAAGTACGAAAAAGCTATATTGAAGCCAATACATGTATATATTTTTTAAGTCTACTTTCTCTTTTAATTTATCTTTTAAACAAATATCCATCAAAAGTTTTTTTTAAAGGAATAATAAATTTATTGCAGCAAAAACTTTACTAAGAAATCTTAACCATGGTTATATTGATCTAGCATTGGATTTTTTAAAAAATTGATTGGAAATTCCATTGCATGAAATATTTCTTTTGTGCATGGAAGATATAACATAGTTAAGTATGTGGAGATTTGTTTGGATAAGCATGCATTTTTTGTTCCAATTCAAAATTATTTCTTTGAATTTCCATATGGCATGCGAGTCTTGTGCATGTCAACTAAACTGATATTGATTGAATGTTATGATATAAGCTTATTGGGATTGCTTGGGTAGAAGAAGGCCTTTGCCATTTAACCATTCAAAAAAAAAATTGTCCCTAATATTTTTCAAAATTGCTGACTAATCCATCAAATCAATCATTATAAATATAGCTATTGTAACTTCAAAATCGCTTTAAACTATTAATAGTCTACAATCACTTATTTATAAAAAAATATTTGAAAAGGGGAAAAAATATGAAATTTGTTAATGGTATGTTAATATTTCAGAATAAAATAATAAATAATAATAAAAATAGCAGAGATTTTATATATTGAAAATTATTATTGTCATGTTTATTCTTTTCAATGTTGGGTTGAATTATATTAGAGCAGTGGTTGATAAACTTTTTTCATAAAGAATCAATTTTAGAATTATTTAACACGGTATTACTTGTGAGACAAGTCAATTTAAATCATGTACTACCCATTTTTGCTAGTTCTATATTGTATATGTATTTTATTTTTGTTAAAATAATGTTTTGCTCTACTTAAGGTGCTGCCATAATATAATTTAAAGAATATAATTTATTATTAGGGTGACAAACATTGTAATCAGAGTGATAAAAAATGAACACTATTATTTAAAAACTAAACACTATTATTAATTTGCTGATGATTCACTGTGATTCCAAAGTTTATATATGTAAAATATATAGTGTCTAAGGGCCTTTATCTGCTGAATTGAAAAAATGTGTCAAAATTCAATAAATATAATTTTACTTTTATTGTCAATTCAAAATCATAGATTTCTGCAGTTCAATTGCTTTGTTAATTAATTTTTTAAATAAAATTTATGTTTTAAAATATCTGCTTGATAAATATATCAACCTGAAAATCAATAAAAATCCAAATACATGAGTTTTTAATTGAATATAAATGACAGGCGATGAATTTAACTGAATATAAGTAATGTTCCAAGTACCTATATTTTCATTAAATATTTCAAGTATATTTAATGAAATATTATTTTAAATTCTACTTAAGTTTAATATTATTAAATTATTTATTAATTCAAAAAATGCCATAGGCATTAAATGTGCTGCTGCTTGATAATTTTTTTCAGAGCATTTCTGCTAATTCTTTATATTCACAGTTGTACATTTATGAGAATATTTCTGTTGTCTTCATTTGTGGCAAATCTTTTTTATGGTTAATGATTATTGTTATGAGTTAAAATGCTCTATCCTTTTAGTTTTTTTTTAAACATATATATTGTGCTTTCAAAATTTTTTTTGTTTGATTTTTTTCTTGGCATGACTTGTTATAGAATATTTATATTATTGCCTTATATATCATGATACATTATTTTATTTTCCTTATATTAAAAAGTGAACCAGTCGATCAGTTACAAAATCTAATCTGATTTTGCTAATTTTTATTTCATATGAAGGTTAGATGTGATTTATTGATTGTCCTAAGTAATTTTTGAGAAATATATATAAAACCATTATATAAGCTTTATTGTACATTATATATGAGGAAACCTGCAACAGAATTCACCGACCCCAACTGCTGATTTGATTTTAAAAATTTTAATTTCGTATGAAAGTTTTTGGTCTTTAGTTACATTGCCATAAAAGTCTTGCTTAAAATAGAAAAAAAAAATGTATAAGTTAATAAATTTGTTTCTTAATACCTTAGCAAATTTTACAAACAGAAGCACAGAACTTTGTTTCTTTATAGATAAGTGTAAGAAAAGTATTTTACTCATTGACACTTTCACTTTTGAGAAGTATAAAAGTTTAATATTTGTAAGTTATTTTTATCCTCTCTATACTGAAGCTAATGTTTTTTCATATAGTTGATTTATTAAAGTTATTATTATAGACCTTTATTTGATGAATTTTAACAGTTGAAAGTATATGTCTAATAATAATAGCTAAGGAAAATAAATATATATTCTAATTTTCTTACATCCTGTATACTATTTCTATTGTTATTGTTTATGATTAAACATATCTCCATCTTTATGAAATTCTCCATCACTTTATTATACAAGTATATGAAAAAAGTGGTGTGGGGCATTATTTCTTTTTCTAATAAATATAATTTTCCCTCCATGCTTTGCCAGAAAATAGATATTCAATACATTTTTTTTAATTGTGAAGGATTTCATTTATATGAAGATAGATGTACAATATATAGTATGCTATAAACATGGAATTCAAATCACAAAATATCATTCTAAATATTCATTTATTCTGCATATCTTTGCTTTCTATTATTGTTGCTCTTTTTGAAAGCAGTTACTTATCACATATTTTGCTGCTTCTAATGATAGTGGAAATTTGAAAGCAGATACAATCATGGAATACATTTAGTTATAGAGATAATTATTTTATAGGATATATTTAAGAAAAAAAATCTCAGCTTGAAATTTAATAATTAGAATCTTGTTTATTAAATTCAAAAAATATATTTAAGCATTCGATTTTTTAAAAAAAATTTATTTATGTATTGAAAAATGTAGCAAAATATATTAATTGATGTAAAAAATCAATAAGAATGAAAAATTATAAGATATCTGTGTTTAATTTGTCAATTTAATTGATCAAAAGCAACATAACTATACTTAAATATTTGAAAATAAATATTTCCTTTTTGCATTCATTCTGCAGTTTAAAATACTTTTCAGATCAATATGAAAATAGTGCTTAAATTCATAGCTGAATTATTTGATGAATCATGACTGCTCATTTAAATAAAGTCAACTAAAGAATAATTGCAAATATTTTGAGTCACTTATAATCTTTTGTCTTCTTTATATCAAAACTTAAAGAATATAATAACTTTAAAATTAATTTAATTATAATTTTGTGTATTTTTTTTACAATAAAATATATTTACTTTTCAAAAGAAATTCTTATAAAACTATTTTCAAAGATTATTTACCTCCACATTCATATAGATTAAAATTTATTATTTTTAATTTTTAACTGTTTCAACTCTTCATGTAAATATAAAATTAAAAGTATACAATTTTGTATTGGCAAGGATTATGTTGATTAATATTTAGTAACTCATTAAAATTTGAAGCAAACACAAAGGGGACGTTTTTTATTATAAAGTATGGAATTTTTTATGGATATATTATAAAAAGAAATAATTTACTCAGTATGTTTGTAAAATTAAATATCTACAATAATGTATTAGGAAATACAATAGCTATTTATTTTTTAAAATTTTCTTTTTATATTCTGTAAATGAATATTCTGAGGAAATGAATATAAAAATTCTAGCTTTCCGCAATGTCTAGAGATTTTTTAATGAATTTTATAGTGACTATAAATAACATATAATGAAATGGTTATTTTAAAAAATAATCTTATTTTGTATTTTTTGAGGTTTACAATTTTTTTATTTTTTTCAATTGACAAGCATTTTAATTTGATATATTCTTTTTAATCATTATCAATAGAATTTGAATGACTATTAAAAAGCTATCAACAATTTGGCATTTATGAATTCGCCACCAAAGGCATCATTTTAGAAGCAATATAAAAAACTTTTCCATATAAAAAATTATAACTTAATAATTATTTTTTAATGATGACAATTTGTAACAAACTTTATACTTCCATCAAGAGTAACAATAATATTCAAGGTGGCAAGCTGATCAGGAAACCAAGAATAATCAGGGAATTCCAGGAGATCAGGAAAAGCTTGGGTAATTTATTATGAAACCAGATTTTTTTTTTTTACGATTTGATAATGTTTATAGAATTTGTAATTTATTATTTCTTCATAAGTAGAATGAAACTTTGTTGGTTACTAATGAAAATCAAACTTTTATTGATAGTCTAAAATAGACTATGGAAGAGAAAGATTAACAATCATATCTAATTTATTTTATATATATATATATATATATATATATATATATATAT
>JAOUZG010043906.1:964184-974263 GCA_026289955.1 Argiope argentata
ATATATATATATATATATATATATATATATATATATATATATAATGCTCCCTGGTAGTTTTTGTTTATTTTTTTTCAGAATGATGTAATTAGCAAAAATGCTTTTGCATGCTATAGGAAAAAGCAGCCTAACTAAAGGCAACTCTTATTACCATTATGATTTTAATCTTTAGTGGGTCACTTTTATTTTAAAAGATTTATATGGACCAATTTCTCCTTCCCTTTTCTTACTTCAACATCAAACCGTTATACCATGTGTTACCAGAGCAAAAGTAAGAATTTTAGGTATTAATATTTGAAACTAGTATTAACTCATTATTATAAATCCAAAACAATTTATTTTAACTAAACAAGTATTTTACAATAATAATTTTTTCTCCTCTTTTGAAGATTTTTATGTTGAATTATGAAGTATCTAACATTATTATTATGCTAGCGTTTTATTTATTTATTTTTTAATCTCTAAGTATTTTGAAGTAGAATTATTAAATTCTTCATATGAATGGATGCTATGGTTGACATAGAATGGGATGTTATTACTAATATTTTCCTTTAATATTTTTTACTTTTATTTTTGTTTATTTAAAATTCCCCATACACTCAAAAAATTCTCTATATTTTAAAAATAATATTAAACATAAGGGATTAATTTGTTTGATACATTATAGGTATATATATATTTGATTAAAGGAAATATACTGCATTTATTAAATTATGTATGCTTTAAATAAAACTGAATTAATCGTATAGCTAACTATTTTAAATTGTCACAAAATCTTTTTCTTATTGTTTGGAAAATATCAGTTTTCATATTTATTTTGTTTCATACAAAGACCTGCTGAACAGTGCACTTTTTTAGTAAGAGTTGAAAGCTAATTTACTCATACAGGTTAAGTTTTTCTTTTCATTTTGTACAAAATAAATTCTTGGAAAATTTGATTAAAATATTTGAAAAATCATATTATATTAAATTATGAAAAGAAAAGAAAAATATGCTAATACATCATTATTTTTTATTTAATTTGTATTATTTAATTTTTTTAAAAAAATGTTAAGAGGATGCAAAAATTACTTTTTTGTGTTGTAATATTTTTGGAAGTTATTGTGAAAAATCCCAGTATTTTGATAAATTCCTAGTTAAAATTCTTAATTTCAAAAAACAAACAAAACATTTTAAGGTATACATTCCCATTTTCCAAAGTATATAGGGCCAAGCTTGATAGTCCTTTCATGCACATGCACACACACACCTACTTAATAATCAGCTATGGTGAAACTCCCAGCACTGATTGATGTATTTTTTTTAAGATGGTGGCTAGAAAGTCGGTTATGGAATAGTGATATTTAAATTTTCATAAATCAGTCAGCTTTAGGGATTTATTTGCTGACTGGTATATAACTCCCTCTATTATTTTGGAGACATATACTTAAAGTATATGTCTCCAAAATATTTTTATAAATTTGATTAACAGAGCAGATAATCTGTGTAAAAACTTAAAGTTTGTATTTCAACAGAACATTTATTAACTGAATAATAAAATATAATAATTCACTTCATTTAGACTATTTCTTTAGTAGATTTATATCTATTATTAACATACAGGTTTATAAAATAGAAAGTGTTAGACTCTGATTAGAATGGATATCTATATATATTAAACTTTATTTTCTTTAAATAAAAACTGATTTATTGAATTAATAATTCAAATATTGTAAAAATCATAGAAAATGTTTTATTACATTTTTTTAAAGCATCATATTTATTTGAATTCCTATAGACATAAAAATTTCACTTTTAGCAATACTGGTGAAGGCAAGTAACCCGTTTAAAAACGCATCTACTTTCAAAGAAGCGTCCAATAACGGTAAAAGCAGGTAAAGAAATATATACGATTAAAAGATGTTGATTAATATTACCATTTATGCTCATTGCCCACACAATTACGAGCTTCAATTTTTCTTTGCCTGCTTTTATTCAAAAACCCATTAACAAAAACAAAATCATGTTCTTGCATAATACATTAAAACATAAGTATCATGGATTTTTTTTTAAATTTTAAAATGATGTAAAAATTACTTTTGAGTTGTTATATTTTTGGAAGTTATCATGGGGAAAAGTCAGAATTTTGCTTGATTCTTAATTTGCTATAGTCTGTAATTTCAAAAAAAAAAAAAAAAAAAAAAAAAAAAACACACACATTTTTTTTTTCTTTCAAAGTATATATGGGTCAAGCTTGGAAATTCTAGGTCCTATTATCTGCCATGTTTAGCATAAAGTTAAAATAATAATATCAGTACATATAAGTATACAAATGATATCATTTATATATCAGTGCTATGGTGTAGAGTGCCAACACACACACATTCTCACTTTTATTATAAGCATAAGAATATACTAAGACTTTTCTATAAGAATTAATATTTATTCTGAGTATGTCTGATTTGAAATTATTTTTAAAAAATTAAAGTTTTAATCTCAGCTTAATTTGACAATAATCCGATTTTATCATATTTATTATCTCCTTTCTTTTCTTTTATCCAAAATGGAGGAAACTCGGAAAATGATCTGATTATGTTTGGTTGAATTTCCTAATCATAATCAAACCAACTATGTAAAGAGCAGATTCACTTTTTCCCTTTTCTTTTGTTTTCAAAAATATAATAATAATAATTTTTTAAATGTAACCTATGAGGTTGTAAACAATTTTTCTTTTACAAACTATTTAATATTGCCTGCAGAAGTACAAACATGTTTTAATTTTTACACATGACTAACGGTTCAATTTAAAGTAAAAATCAAGAACAGTGAATGCAAAACTTCTGAACTGAAAAGATTAAGAAACATTTCAAATAAACATATGCTGATTTGTGTCTCAAAAAATTGAGAATACACCAATGAAATTTTTGCATTATTTCGCGTAGAAAGAAAGTATCAATATTTAAGTGTATGTCTTTTGACTTTTATAATGGCCTTTAAGCCATAAACCAATTTTTGGTTAATGGCTTTTGGTTGCAAGATTCGACCAATTTTTGGTGGTATCTGAAGATACTTTACCCTATTCTTCTGGCAACATTTGTTTTATATTGATTTTGTTTCGAATTTTGTGTTTTTGAACCACCATGTCAAGAGTGTGCCCACATGTGTTCAATAACATTGATGTTAGGGTACTGTGCTGGTGTATGTGACTATTTACAATGAAAAAGGCACCATGTTTTGACATTTTGTGCTGTCTGTTTGGAAATGAAATCTTGATGGAAAATGAAATTTCCATCTGAACCCAAATTTTTAACACTCTCCTTTAGATTGCTGTGATCCTATGGTTCATACCACTTGCTGCTAAAACTTCTCAAATCATTGGCACAAGGGCAAGTGCTGAAATTGTGCAAGATGCAATTAGACAAGCTGGATTAAAAGTCGTGTTGTTTGAGAGAAACACTTCATCAGCTTGCATATTCAAGAAAAGTATTTGAGTTTTTCAAAAACTCTTCTACTGAAGACCAATAACTTTTGGAAGGAAGTTATGCAACCGTCACACTGTAAAGAGAAAGCCTAATACTGGTTCAGATCCCAAAAATGTACGCCCTACAATCCAATATAATGGCGACTCCGTTATGATTTGGGGTTGTGTACCTTCATTCGGGGTAAGAAAGTTTAGTTCTTATAGATGACAGTATAAACCACATGGCTTACTTGGATATACTTCGCAGCAATCTAAAGAAAAGTACTAAAAATTTGGTTATTTGAAAAGGTTTTCCAGCAAGACAACGGCCGCAAACAGAATGCACAAAACATTAAAGTGTGGTGCCTTTTTCATTGTATGCATGGCATTCTACCATGTATACAATGAAAAAGTGTGAAAAGGTGTGTATAATCACCAGCACAACCATGTATTGCGCTGGTGATTATACACACCAGCACAATATCCTAACGCCAATGCCATTGAATATATTGGACCACACTTGAAATAGAAGTTCAAAAACACAAAATTAGAAAAAAAAATCCTTTTAAAACAAGTGCTGCGAAAAGAATGGGGTGAAGTATCTTCAGATACCACCAAAAATTGGTCGAGTTAATACCACGAGGTTTAAAAGCCATTATAAAGCCAAAAGGCATGCAATTAAATATCGAACACTTTCTTTCTAGTAGTAATATTGCAAAATGTCATTTGTGTACTCTCTTTTTGAGACAAAAATCTGCGTATATTTATTTAAAATGTTTCTAATACTTTTCAATTAAGACATTTTTCGTTCATTGTTTTTGGTTTTTACTTTTAATAGAACCGTTTGTCATATGGAAAAATAAAAACATTTTTCCACTTCTCATTAATGTGTTGTTTATAGTGAAAGTCGGATTTATCAAGTAAAAGTAAGTTGTATTCTCAATTGTTTGAGCATCTGCGTTTTATTTTGCACTTAATTGAATTTTCTTTTAGTTGCAAAGTTTTAACATGATAATGTTTTAAAGAGGGATATATTGTTTATAAATATAAGAGGGATGTATTGCTTATATGCTTTCAACATGATTTAAAACCGTTCACTGAACTGACTATTGGGTTAGAGTTTCCAATTTGGCTCATAGTTATTTCTGGGGTTGTGGGTTCTCATTAAAACAGAGCTTTTCAAATTTTGTTTTAATTTAAAATCAGTTAAATTTTTAATGGGCTTCCTTAATAATTTCTGAGGTCAGTTTAAAATTCAAATAATAAAAATATTTTTTCGGTGATACCTACTTAATTATCGTTTAATTTTCTTTGATTTTAATAATTTTTTAAAAATATTCCATGTTTTATAATTTTTTAACAATATTCATTGTTTGCGCTATTGCTTTATTTTCATTCGCATTGCAACGATTTTAAATACATGTGCGTATGCAGAAATAAATAATTAAATGTTCTTTTATTAAAGGAGAAAAACGTACAATATTATACATAAATTTTTCCCCAAGGACCAGTGATTTGAATCAAATCTACTCCAATGTTTGATAATAATTTATAGAACTATAGTAATTTGTTATGAAAGAAACTGACAAACAAATTCTAAAATTTTTTGAGATGTTTGTGAAATTTATAAGATATATAGTTGTAAGCTGAGAGAAAACTGCAATTATTGAGTTTTTTTTGTGATATTTTAATACTTTCATACATTTTTAATGAAACATTTCATGAAATTACCTTTCTGTATAAAATACATACGTTTTATAAACACTTTTTCAATTTTTTTTGTTAAATTTAGAAAAAAAAATTTAATTTGTAAATAAATGGATGTCTAAACTCTTAATATAGTATTTAGTACGGTTTTTTAAAAGTGTAACCGTATTTTAAAATAAGTTATAACGAAGTGAGGAATAATTTCACATTCACTATTGAAATTTTTTTTCATCATATACTATACGATGAATTTATCCGTAACTGTGTGTCTAGTTGAAATTAAAAACAACAGTAATAAATGTTGATTAAGTATTTTTGGCGAAGTAATAAATGTGTCGAAGAATTTTATTTTCTTATATTTAAATTTAATTAAAATCGGCTCTCCTTGTTTCTTGACTCACGTCATGACTCACACCATGCCTGAATAAACAACAGAGTCCGTTGCAGATGGGCGAAACACACTTGTTTATAAAATCGCAATCATCTATATAAATTATTGGACATAGTTGACTATTAAGAACGTGCCTTATACGACGTTAAGCTGACAAATAAATTTCTGTTTTTGTGATTGAATCTGAAGAGATTTATTGCTGACCGTTTTTGGAGACATCTTATGATGGAACAAGCAGCACTTTGTGTCGAAAGTAGTAGTAGTGGAAGTGCTTCTCGAAACTAGGAATTGACGTAATTGTCGCGCGCGTTAAGATAGGAAATTTGCCGTTATTTCGAAACATTTGTCCTTGAGATTGTCATTTCGTCGTCTAAAACATCTTCATTACATAAAAATGATATAAAATATCTCGAGCTGAAAGAATACATTTTTGTCCAGACAGTAAATTAAAAACGAATATTATCCTAGTCTTTCAAATACATTTCCTATTCTTTTCGTTTCTCCTTCGCTGCTGTATAGAGCAGCGATTTTTGTTTTATGGTAGCCGAATGGTTGGGCTGGAGATGAGGATAGAGAAGAAAGTGAATGCTTATAAATGAATTAATTATTGAACCAAACTAAAAGTATATAAAAAGATTTAAATGAAATCTGATGTGCATATTCCAATATATCATGTCAGAACATGATTTTTTTGAATGGCCAAGCACCACGTTGCTCGTGCAAGTTAAATTTTATTTTTATTCATTTTAATCGCTTCATCGAATGAGTCACTTTAGTACTGCAAACGATCTAAAAACATTTTGTCTCGCCTTTAATGTTTAAAAAAATATCGCATTTCCTGTTTATTTGATTTCATATAATCACAGATTCAAAATGACATTTTTCTATGTTTTATTTGCTGTAGTCATTAACTTATTTTTCTTTTAATCACAGCTTTTGTTAATGACAATGGCAACGCGTTATTAAAAGCTGTTTTTTGAGATGCTCGTGCAGATAATAAAATTTCAATTTTTTGCCTACGGATTTTTGTTGACACCAGAAAACCTCAATCTCAAAACAGTATCATGTTCTGACAGGATAATAAATCTACTGTTTCTTAATTCAGAAATAAAGTCTCACCCTTAATTATTTTATAGCAAGGACTGATTAAAAACTAGAATCAAACTACAGTCTAAGAATTTCATTCATTTATGCAGAAAATTTTGTATCAAATCTGTTTATTTTACTTGTCCGTGAGTATGAAGATTGCTAAAGTTGCCTCACGGCTAAATGACGCCTTTGAGACTATATGATCATAAATCCGGTTTTCCTAATGTGGTGTGGAAGTTTGGAGGATGGTGTCTTCCGATTGCTAATCAAAATTATGCGGTTTGTTCGAAGTAGCCTTCTTGTAGCATAAAAATCTGATGTTAATCTAATGGAAAGTAAAATAGGCCTCTTAGTTTACTCGAACTAACTAAATGTGTATCCGTCTTAAGCTAATAAGAAACAGGTAGAAAAATGCGTGCATACATTTTTTTAATTAAAAAAATGGAAATTTGAATTTTGAAGGTAGACAGGTAATTATGTTAAAAAGATAATTTTTTCAAAAAAAAAAAAAAAGGGAATTTTTTAAATTTAACATTTTTAGTATATGAACAGGTTTCTTTTGTAAAGCTGTTAGAATTGTGTTGCGATGTCTATTTTTTATATTGATTTTTGTCTTTGAATTTACGTACGTCTTAATATTATTTTATATCTTAAGATGCAATTTTTAATCTCGAATTCTAATCTTTGTTGTAATTTTCTTACGAAAAACATCACGAATTAAAATCTGTTGCATATTTTTTGTTTAAACTTGGTATAATAATTTCACAATATGTTCTGGAGTTCCTGAACTAGAAAATAGGTAATTTATCCATTTAGAAATATTTTATAGTTTTAGTTTTTCAAAATGCGGAGAAAAAAAAAACAATTGTGTTATTTATCAGTCGAATCGTAATATTTAAAGAATGGATAGAAATACAGTGGTTAAAATAATTTTTAGGTCCGGATTAGATAATATATTTCTCAACCTATGTGCAAAATTTTAAGTGAATCATTTAATAAATCTTTGAACTAAAGGATTTTTGCTTTATAGCTCTTTTTAATGAAATAAGACTTTTTTTTTTTAATTTTTGAGAAAACTCTGGCACTTAATTAGCATATTTTGGTTTTATATGTTCTTTTTAATGCAAAATTTTTGAAATATAACTATTTTCTTGCACTTTTCAAAAAAATTCATTCTGAATGTAGTCTGATGCCTTAAGTTTTACGGAGTAGTTTATCCCGAAATGTACAGGGCTTTGCTCTAAGGAATCCCAATTTCCTCATCAGACACCTCTTGATATTATACAATCTTTATAAGTTTAGTTACATTTTTGATTCAATTTCCTAAATCATGACATTGTTTATATCATTAATTATATATATGGCTAGCAGTATCCGCACAGCGTTTTCCATGCTATAGCATCCAAATAAGAAAAATTAGCTTTAAACTTAAGCCCCCCCCCCCCCGATATGACATGGGCATGTTACACAACATCAAACAAACATAAAAATATGTTTATAAATTATCAAAAATGTTTTATAGCACACATGCAGAAATACTTAGACTGTTAGAAAGGTTAAAAAAAAAATATGGCGCTCCTTAGAAGATTTATTCTGTATCGGCAATTCAATTGCAGTGCGGTTTAAAGAAAGACTCCTTTCCCAAGTGTGAACATTATTTCTCTGATATTCGCTAACCGGACGTTTCTTTCATCTTTCGGTCAAAATTTAATTTCCTAATTTTGGCGGCATAATGAGTTTTGAATCGCTATTTAAAATCAGAGTTAAACAAAGAAATGTTTCGCATATGCATGTCACAGCTTTTGCTATTTGTGCATGCGCAATTTGAGGTTTTCGCACATGCTCGGATAAGAACAAACTTAAAATCGCATTGATAAAACTCCTTTAAAAAAATTGATATGGCTTTAATATACTAAAATGCTCTACAAAATAGTTTAAATATCTCCACTATCCATTAACTATTTCTCGAGTATTTGTGGTTTCAAACATACGCTTTTACTATGTATAGATGAAAACTGTCTGCACTCTATTTGCAGCATGTTTAATTTTGAAGTATACCGATGCTCTTCAACGCTCAGAAATTTAACCCCTGTGTTTGTGTTAAGGTGAGGAGAGGTTGAACACCAAGTATTAATTGTTCGTTATCCGTTCTAATTCCTCTTTTATGAAAGCAATTGAATGATGAAATATATGCACTTATTATCTATTAATTTAATTTAAGATGTCAGTTAAGGATGGATATCCACCCTGAAGTGCTAATACTCTGAGAATTTAATCCTCTTAGCTACTTATTTACAAAGTTGAGTTTCCGACTACTGCTGTCGTAAAATCGCGCAAAAATCGACATGGAAAAGAAAAGGTGATAGCTGTCTTCAGTTTTATTTATTTTGAGAAAATATATCGTGATCAAAAGAATCTTTCCCCAGACTGATTATTACAAATGTTAAATTAAAAAAACACACTCCTAAAATGCGTGTTTAGTCTTTATCTGTACAAAAAAGACAATGTTGCAAAAAGTACTAGTGGAAATATCTGACTTAGAAGAGTAAAAACAAATTGCCTCACTGATAGAGCGTGTTATTTATTATTATTATTTTGCTTTTTATGTTAATTAAAAATTTTGGTAGAATGAAAGATTGTCAACTATGCAAATGATCTTAAACTATCCGACAATATAAAGAAGATAGTTCTGCATAATGAGTCCTTTTATGCCGTGCCGAGAATATCCGACTTGCTGATATACTTGCTTTCATATCTCTGACCTTATGATTCTTCACACTTGACCCGTTTTATACCCGCGAAATAATCCTCACGTATAAATGTTTTCAACGAGTTGCTCAGCAACCAATCAGCGCATCGCATCTATTGCGGAAATGACAACCCTTAGTGCTTTGATGGTCTTTTTTTATGTTTTTGTTTATTTGGAATTAGTTACAACCATTTGGAATGAAAAGAAATGATTTGTTGTCACTAAAATGAAACAGTGATTTTTAAAGTAATTTTTGAGGCAACAAGGCGGAAAAAGCTCTGTCATCTCCTGTCTATTTTAAATTTGGTTCAAGGTTTTATAACGTTCCATTCTAAAGAACCCTTTTTGGTGTCATTTCATTCTCATGTCAATTATACCACACCAAATTTAATTTTGTAACCCATTGTACATTTTACGGAGGGACAATATGCTTGTAGATGAAAGTTATAGTTTTGCCATGCCATTGGCGTTTTCTCCATCTATTCAAATTGACCTCTATTACATTTGTAGAACTTCAAAAACATTTTGTTAGAAATAAATCCGCAACTAAATTTTTTGTTTTAAAATTCTTGCAATACGCTCTTCGCTTCATATTTTTCAATTCCTACTATTATTTCACTCTCCCTACACGCACGCACGCGCGCGCGCACACACACGCACACACACACACACACACACACACACACACACACACACACACACAC
>JAOUZG010043906.1:974273-995667 GCA_026289955.1 Argiope argentata
CACACACACACACACACACACACACACACACACACACACACACACACCTTGTTCAAATTTTCAATCGTTAATTAAATACTTTTTTAGCTCAAATACATTTTTTCAAACTTGATGTTAATACAGTTTTTTTCAAATACTAATTCATTAACTATTAATTAATTTTTTAATACTTTGAATAGAGTTTTAGCAGTTTATAATGAAAATTGAAAGCAACATGCATTAGCTTTATCGATATAATGCAACAATTTTAGCATTCTGTTTACGTGAAGGTGGAGAATGCGAGTTCAATTCTTGCGAAAATCAATATTTTTTTGATAAATTATTCATATTAATTATAATTATTCAATAAAAAATTACTAAAATAGAATCTTCTTTGTTGACCTAAGTAAGAATTGACTTACTTTTTTTTCTTCTATTACTTGTTTTATTATTTCAATTTTTTGGATATAGGAATGTTTGTTACACATGAAACATAATTTCACGCTGCGTGAAAAAAGGGAGTACATTTTTTTTTAATATTGTCTACTCGATTCACTTTTTGCTTAACTAGATTTGTGTGCGTTCTAAAGCATACTTTTCGTTCTAAACCAAGCACGGAATTTCTGCACGATTTCTACGGGATCGTGCGAGAATGAACTATGAATTAAAACCTTTATTTGGCGAAAGGCGTCACGATCAATTATGGTTGTATTTACCCCCCCCCCCTTCCCCAGAATGATCGTTGCTGTTTGAGAGCTAATTCACAGATACTCAGTAGTTTAATAAGCATTGCAATGAAGGGCAATCAATTTCAGAACTGACTTGGAAATAATTCTTAACAGCTACAGAGGATAAATAAAAATCCCATTTACTTCTTATTAAATCAAAATTATAATGAAATGGAGTGTTAGATGTTAGTTTTTTCGCGTTTTATCAATGCTCAGTAAGCGCGATGAAATCGGAGATTTCCTCGTATGAATTTTACAATGAAACTATTGAAAAAAAAATCAAAGGGAATAATTTCTTAATTTTTTTCTGTTATTTACATTGGACTATTGTTTTTTCCATTCCTAATAAAAAAAATAGGATGCCATTTACGTTATTACTTTATCGTTTCAATAACCACACTAATCTGTATTGAGCGTCTATTCGAACTGTTTTGCATTGCAGTAAGAAAGGATGTCCCGTCGATTTAATTAAGATTTTTCGAGCGACCATAAATTTTCACAACCAAACACCTACTTAGTAAATGAGTCTTACCTTTACTCATATAAAGTCATCGAAATTTCCTATAAAAAATAGAAGAATGTTATGATTTTTATCATGTCAGAACATGATATTGTTTTGGGAATGCGGTTTTCTGTCGTCAACAAAAATCCGTAGGCAAAAAATAAACATTTTAATCCGTAGGCGGAAAAATAAAAAAAAAAAATTAACTGCTCGAGCATCTAAAAATATCAGCTTTTAATAACGCGTTGCCATCGCATTTACAAAAACTGATTTTTTTAAAAAAATAAGTTAATGACTACTGCAAATAAAGCTTAAAAAAATATCATTTTGAGCACGCGATTATATGAAACGAAATAAATGGGAAATGTGATATTTTTTTTTGTAAACTATAAATGCGAGACAAAGTTTTTTTGGGTCGTTTGCAATGCTAAAGTGACTCATTCGATTAAGCAATTAAAATGAGTAAAAATACAATCTAACTTGCACGTGGTGCTTGGTCGTTCAAGAAATGATGCTCAGACATGATGCATTGAAATATGCATAGCAGATTTCATTTTCATCTTTTTTTCTTTTTTTTTTTTTGAAATTATCGTATGATGTACTGCGGCTTATCAATCTCATTAAATAAATAACCACGGAATTTTTTTATTTTAAAATGTAACATGAACATTGAATTGTAGTGCATCATTTGATTATGTGAAGAATATTAGATGAGAGAGAGGAAAGATTGTCAATTAAGAATTTTTATTTACTGACCTGTTTTCATAAATAAAAGTTTTTTGCCGATAGCGTTAGTGATGAGACCGCCATCTAGAATGAAAAAAGATGCTAATAAAACAAAAATTTTACCTTCAGAATGTTTATCTATATCTATACTTATAATAAAACAGAATGTGTGTGTCAATATTGACGCTTTAAAGATCACACCGTTTGATCTACAGTTAATAAATTTGGCGTATGTATACCTTTGAGGTCAAGTATGTTCAATGCGGAGCTATTTGTTGAATTTTTATTTAGAATATTATTAAATTGCAAATCAAACGAAATTTCGGTTTTCTTTTCATGATAAATAACTTTCGAAATATTATCCACACAAATAATTTTTATACTAAGTTAAAATTCAATAAATTATCTTTTCAATGATATTTGTGATTTAACCTATACATTAAATTTCTATTTTTAATGAATTAAAGAATATTTTAACCATATTTTTCAATAATATGGTGAAAATATTTTTATTTTATTTTGTGAAAATAAAAATAAAATTTAACCTGCCCGATCATGTTACGCATACATGGGGGGGGAATTGGATTTTATTAACTTGTTGCCATCCATAGATAAAAACTCAAATTAAGAAATAAATTAACTACTACTGAAAATTAAATCAAGAAAAGTGCAAAATTTAGCACTTTTCTGTATGGGAAAGCACACACGCACGATATTTTCTTATAAAAAAAAAGCGCAAAACAGTTTATGATCTTTTACAATACCATTATTTATTCAATGAATCAGTTATATTTAAGTCAAACATGTTTTAATATATACCCTTTCAACCCAGAACTTAGCGGCTAATTTGTAAACCTTTAATAAATAGAAATACGTATGTTAATATGGTCTAAATGAGGTATATAATTATATTTTATGCAACCTGAGTCAATAACTGCTCTGATAAATTATGAACGTTTAAGTTTTATCTAGATCCTCTGCTCGGTGAATTTTACTTAACAAAATATTCTTGAGACACTAATATTTTCAATAAAAAGAGTTTCACACCATTCGACTGAATTAATCATTAAAACTGACAGATGTATGATTATTTGAATGTCACTGTTCAATAAAAACGAGTGATGTTAAATCACTTCATCGACCGTCTTAAAGATGGTACCCTAATCAGCGCCCAGGGTTTCTCAAGACTGCTTGTCCTAAGATTATGAAAATGGTGATTGTTCTAATCTGTTATATTCGAATTTTCATAAATCGATCAGATTTGACCGCAGATCATAGAAAAGTTCATTTATTTATTAAAAAGTTGAAGTGTCAAGAAAATTTCGCAGAATATGATTCCTTGGAATCAAAGGTCTGTATAAAATTTAGAGATCGAAATAAAAAAAAAGATTAAAATGAAATCTACTATTCATATTTCAATGTATCATGTTAGAACATCATTTCTTGAACGGCCAAGCACCACGTGCTCGTGCGAGTTAAATTATATTTTTATTCATTTTAATGGTTTCATTGAATGAATCGCTTTGGTATTGCAAACGATCCAAAAAACTTTGTCTCGCATTTATGGTTAAAAAAAAAAAAAATCCCATTTCCTATCTATTTCATTTCATATAATCGCGTGCTCAAAATGACTTTTTTTTCTAGGTTTTATTTGCTGTAGTCATTAACTTATTTTTTAAAATCAGAGCTTTTGTAAATGCGATGGCAACGTGCTATAAAAAGCTGATTTTTTGAGATTCTCGTGCAGACAATAAAAATTTTATTTTTCGCCTTCAGGTTTTTCTTGACGCCACAAAACCTCATTCCTAAAACAATATCATGTTCTGAAATGATAATAAAATATCATTATTCACATCATTTAAATCCTTTTGAAACTAAAACTAAAAATTTATATTCCTGATGAGTGTGAGGAAATTTTGGTGAATATTTTTGAGATTCGTTATTTATTACCTATTTCTTATTATTTACTTCTTGATGTTAATTTTTTTTCATAATGTATGTAATAAATTATGAAAATTATTCTGTAGCGCACATAAGACTTTAATGCCCAAAGACTCTGTTTTCAGTAGTCGTAATTATTTAAAATGCTTGGTTTCAATTTTAAAAAAAGATGTTTTTTTTAAAAATATATGAATTGCAGTTTAGTCATTTTCACTTTAATTGTAAGTTAAAATTTTACGGCAGCTAGTAGAAAAGCTGTCTTCATTTCATGAATTTGGCTTAAGGCTTTTATAATAGTATGAGTAAATTATATTACTATCATAATTAGAAGCTTTAAAACGTTTTAATGAATAATATATTAAGAGAGAAGTTACAGAAATTATTTATCGGAAAATTGTAACAAATATTAAGATTTTCTGTTTTATTATATAATTTACTTGATATTAAAATTTTTACGTTATGTAATCGCAAGAAACTTTTTCAGATGCTACTTTCATCTACTCTTGAGAATTTGAACTTAAAAATATAAAGTTTGTCACTCAGAAACCATTTCCCGATCGAACTACCATAATTATATGGCCTTTCTTCGAACGCGATGTATATTCTAATGTTCTTTTAAACAAATATATTGACAATATTCGAAATCAGCAAAGTATGCCTTTCACAGAATTTAAAACTGAGAAAATTTCAGTTGAAATGGAATTACGATAATGATTAAATAATTTTTTTGTGTGTTTATGTTCAAAACTTAATTATAGTTTATAAACTGAATTTCTTAGCATATTTTACGAAGTTGAATAAATACATATAATGTCTATTGCAATTGAAAAATTACCATAGCTTTGTTATCATGTCAGAACATGATGTTATTTTGGGAACGAGGTAGGCAAAAATACGTAGGCGAATAATAATAATTATAAAACTGCAGACGAAAAATTGGAATTTTATTATCTGCACGAGCATCTCAAAAAATCAATTTTTAATATCGCGTTGCCATCGCATTTACAAAAGCTTTAATTTAAAAAACAAGTTAATGAATACAGTAAATAAAACCTAGAAAAATGTCATTTTGAGCGCGTGGTTATATGAAATGAAATAAATAGGAAATGATATATTTTTTAAAACAATAAAGGCGAGACAAAGTTTTTTGGATCGTTTGGAATACTAAAGTGACTCATTCAATGAAACGATTAAAATGAATAAAAAATATAGTTTGACTTGTACGAGCACCTGGTCCTTGACCGTTCAAGAAATGATGTTCTAACATGATACATTGAAATATGCACAGCAAATTTCATTTAAATCTTAATTTATTTTGAATTACTGTATTATTAATGGTCGAAAATAAGGGTATTTTAATTTTTATTTTAGTTTAATTTTTCAAATTATAGCAACGGAATATAGCTTATGATATATGCTTGATGACGAGAATGTTACACTCTTAATTAGAATTAAAATGGATATAAATAGAATTTTTATTTGTCACTAGATATATGATGGAAAATTATTTTATTACTGCTATAAGGTTGATATTTCCTTGTATTTTAAGTTCAGGAAATATTTGTAAAGAGAATGTAACAAAAACTGAAGTATTTAAGGAATTCGAATATATATATTTTTTTCATTAAAGATAATGACGTAGTTTTCTCCGTTTTATTTTTGATTACAAATAAAAGTTTTTAACTATAATTTGCATGAATTAAATAGAAAAATGTCTATCTAAAATTATTTCTGTTGTGCATAGATATGCCATTACCTTTATCATAAAAGTTATGTGTTAGCAAAGATAAAAAATGTGTTTTCAATGAGTTTGCAAAAATAATAAATTTTAGTAAATTTGAAAAGAAAAAGTGATAAAACGTTTACTTTCTCATATTTGCAATGATAATTAATATTTTTTTTCTTTTATTTCTTAATTAAATGTCTCATAATCAAAACTTAGTCTGTTAAATTTAAGATTATGTGACGATACAGTATTATGAATAACTTGATTGATTGATTTCACCGTTAGATCGTCCGTATAATAGAATTCACTTCCGTGTGATGTTAATGCAGTGCAATGACGATGATTTTGCATTTTCGATGTGCATCAGTTTGTAAATAAATGATTATACGAATTGTACATGTGTAGACTAGTTTTCAATCAAGATCAGCTGTTGTCCGTCAGTCTGTCAAGAAATGGTGCACACGAAATGAATTTATTGAAAAGAGCCACACATTCTCAGTTTATTTAGTCAAGTCGTTGGAAGATTCTGAAGGATAACACGGAAACATTCATCATGGTGCCGAAAACTTCCGAATGACGTAAAAGGAGCTAGCATGACGTGCTCAAGAACAGCCCTTCCTTTTTCAAATTCTCTCCATTTTTGAATCTGGATTTTAACGCCTCGTTTCGTTTAGCAAATTCAAGAGTGACAAAAAAAATTAATAGCAGAAACAAATATAGCTGAAAGTGGTAGCTGAGGTAAATAACATGCGGAGTCTTTTTACTTAATTAGGAGCATCGAAACGATTCACTTAAATGTTTTTTCTTTTCTTCTTCTCTCGATGAAGTGGCTGATAAGAATATGCGAGCATTCTTTGGAATGAAAGGGGGGAGAAGAGCAGAAGAAACAAATGTTTTCAAGCAAAAACAAAACAAACGAAAAAGTTTTGAGAGCAAAGGCCACAAAACAATCGCTTATCTCTTCCCACTCCGTGCGGCGATCGTTTTATTACAGTAACCCTATTTATCGCCCTATCTTGGAAAATAATGCTGGTTTTTAATTGTATACTTCTATAAGAAAGCGCGTTAAGAACTTCTTAAGTTAGGAGAATTGCAAGAAGACATTGCAGAGCATTCATTGCTCCGAGTCCTCCCATTCGCGTTACACCCGAAGCTTGCTTTTTCCGTGTAACTAAGCAACATTTGGATTGCGCGCTGAGATCGCCAAAACGCAGTGATGCGTCGCCTCGTGTGCAGCGTCGTCTCTCAAAATAGACGAGCGCCGGCACGGGTCGTGTTGGACTTCATCCAAAGGGGATCCTCTGTGTCTCAGCATCTTCGGGGTCCTTTCCATTTGCCCCTTTTCTCAAGCACGTCTGCTCGCTTCGGGAAAACGTGCTCGCGCTGCTGATTTCCGCATCCCGCATTTTCACCTGCTTTTTGCGTGTCTCACTCCTGCTTCATTTGGTGGAAAATAACGAAAGCGTACTGTTCGCAACTCCCATGCGCTCGCCGTCTTCGCTGTAGAAATTAGAAAGAGCTTCATTGAAGATGCACAGGTGTCAAGTGCCTGTCGCGGAAGCGCGGGACTTCTCTTCCGGTGCTGCTTTTAGTCACTGTCCCCTCTTTGTTGTAGGCGTCATCTGGCAGGTGTAAGTGTCTCCATATTTTTACGCTCAAGAGGTTTTCTTTGGCTTATGCCCAAATTATATCCGTCATGCCAGGTAGTAATGCCTCTCCGTCAGACCCATCCAAGGCCAAGGTGACGTCCGCGACGACAAATGGTACCTTCGTCCGACCTGTAGCTGTCGCTGGAATATTTCGTCCCTCCAATGAGAGCAACAGCTCACCTCCCGCTTTGCCAGAAAAGAAACGATTTTCAGCTTTGACTGGAGATCTAAAGTCTTGTTCGTCGAATGAAAAGCCCGAATCTGATGATTTGGGTCGACGAAGGCAATCTTGGGATATTCCTCAAAACCAAATATTGTTTGGACAAGCTCTGCTTCGAAGAACACCACGGAATACAAATGTACCTCCCCCTAGAACTGTGAAGTCTAATTCCATTTGCGTTGGAAATGGTTCTGTTACGGAAATTGCTTCTGACTCATCCGGTGATAGAAAATCATTAGAAACTACTTCCATTAAGAATTCTGATGGAGTAAAGACACCACAGTCTTCAAATTCGGAATCTCGCGAATTAATTGCTGGTAATGGTCTCATTAAATCCCTGGATGATAAAGCAGAAGCTAAACAGAGTAGCGTCAGTTTTGACAATCGAAATAATAAAGAATCAACGTCCAATAAAGGCGACGTGAAAGTTGAAAAGAGTCTTCCCCCGACTTGTCTTACTGAACTAAGTTCTAATAAAACTTCCCAATCTGGTCAAACCAAAATACTTTCCGATCGAGAGTCTGAAAATAAAAATACGTCCTCTACCGATGCCGTGAAACAAACGAAAAAAGTATATGGATTAATAAAAAGAGAATACAAAAACGAAATTTCTACGGTTACTAACGATGGCAGTGCCAATGTTACAAATACTTCAGTGGATGTAAAAAATGTGATAGCTAAACCTAAATTTTATGGTTTAAGTAAGCAGAATATCAAACGAGACGTGGAAAGTGCCAAACCGGAAAAGGAGCCTGTTGAGGAAAAGAAGTCAATTAAAATTCATAATACTTGGTCACAATCTCCGCTATCTGGAAAAGACACCGAGAAAACTTCTGAGTCAAGAATTATATCCGAAGCAAAAATTTCCGATAAGATTTCTTCTGATTTAAAAGCCTCTTCTGGTATTAAGGTGTTCGCTGATGCAAAAGCTGCTTCTGATAATAAGTTGTCTACTGATGTAAAAGCCTCTTCTGGGATTAAGGTGTCCGCTGATGCAAAAGCTTCTTCTGGGAGTAAGGCGCCCACTGATGTAACAGCTTCTTCTGGGGCTAAGGTGTCCGCTGATGCAAAAGTTGCTACTGGGACTAAAGTGTCCACTGATACCATAGTCGCTTCTGAAGCGAAAGTTTCCAGTGATAAAATTTCCAATAATACTAAATCCTCTCCTGAAAATAAAGTTTCTTCTGAAACTGATAAATTAGACAGTGAAAGAGTGTCAAAATCTCCTCCCAAAGATTTCCGAACTGTACGAAGGACTTCTGACGTCATTGCCGCCAGAATACAGTCTATGTTTTCGAATTTCCAGTCCGAGAAATCTACTCCTGTTTTACCAAAGAAAAGTAAAATACACGATAAAGGAAGCTCTTCTACTAGTAAAATATCAAGTGATAGGGAAACCAACAGTTCAGTTACTACTGCAAACGAAAAAAATCCCCAAATTGTTCCTGAAGTTAAAAATAAACCGGAAAAGATTGTTCCAGTCTTGAAGGACCAAAAGTTAGAAAGCAGTTCCATTAAAGCTGAGTCGAGTTCTTCAACAAAGGAACCTAAATCAGCAGTAATTATTCCTAAGGAAAACTCTAACCTTGATAATGAAGTTGTGAAATTGCAAGGTGTCAGTGAGAGAAAGAAAGGAGACTCTAAAACAGAATCTTCAATCAACGCATCATCCAAGCTACCAGATAAAAAAGTGCCAAATACCGAAGGCAAAATGCCAATAAAAAAAGAGGATAAAAGCAGTTCAGATGGTACGAAGCTGTTCACTATAACTACCAATCAAGAGGCTGACAGTAAATCATCAAATCTGACAGCCTCTTCAAATAACGTCATGCAAAACGTCAGTAAAGACCCAGGTGTGAAGAAATCTTATAAAATCATCAGTAAACTTTCTTCAGATCCCTTTGAAGAGAAGGCTGTTGTTCCTGTAAAAACTGTAAACAATTCGATAGTCAAAGAAGTTGTCCAAAGTAGCAATGCTAAAAGTATAAAGAAATTAAATGTTTCTGAAATAAATGTTGAAAACAGCGTGACAAGCAAAGAATCTATTATAAGCAAAACTGCTGTTTCTCAGTCCTTTGTCACATCTCAAGCTGTACAGCTGACTAGTAGTGCAACGCAGAAATCAAGTACATCAATCGAATGTAACTACAGTAAAGTATTAAAAAGTAGTGAAACTACCAAAACGTTTGTTAATGGGAATACAGAAGCGACTGAAATTTCTAAAATTGAAGTCACAAAGATTACCCCATCTACCGTACCAGGAATTGTACCAACAGTGAACGTGGTGTTTCGTACTAAAAGTCCCCTCGACTCGTTTAGTAAGGATGAAAACAGGAAGAAAGTTGTGATTGAAACAAGTGCCAATCATGCTCCAGTGTCATCTGCTGTAATAATGTCACCCAAACCTTTGAATGCTCCATCTGTGTCCAGCGCTACACAATCTGTTGATAATACTTTGAAAACTGTCGAAAACTTGCAGCAGTCAATGACTTCTTCTCCAAAATTGCCCGAGAAGAATTCACATAAAATTCCGCAGAATTCTGAATTATCGTCGTCATCTTTAAATCTTAGCGAAAAGGTTGAAACAAAGACTTCTATATCTACTGGTGCAAATCATGCCGTAGGTGTTGAATTTCCAGCCAACATTGTTAAAGGTAAGGTAACTGAGACATCATCGATAGCAAGCAAAGTTACAGACTACACCTCTATGTCTAAATCGGTAGATAGAATTGTTGAAAGCAATACTTCATCGGATATTTCTAAGCAAAATTTTACTGAGCCATCTAAGATTTTCAGTGCTGAAAAAAGTGTGGATGTTCAGAATAAGGTGACTGTTGTAGATCTTAATGATTGGAGCAAGAGATTTCAACTGATAGAACCAGAACCTCCCCGAGTCCCTTTGCGTCGGCGTGCCCAGAGAGATTCTTTGCCCCCTTTGCTACCAATTCGCTCCCCATCTCGATTCGGGTCCCTGAAACATATTGGTGACTCACCACGATATATACCACGTTCTCCGTCTCAAAGTTCACTGCCCCAACGCTATTCTTACACTGAGATGCTGTCTAAAGTATGTAGCATGGGTGTACTACCCCTTGTCGAACCTACGATGTCTAAATCTTGTTCTTCATCGTCATCACAGGTGTCCGAACTGTGGTCCGAGCTGAGCGAGGAACAATCCACTGCCACCCATGCTTCGGAAATGCTGGAAGCTGAGACGGCTGAGAGAATGAGGTTAGAGAAAGAAGTTCATGAACTTCAGGTAAGTGATATTTCTTCCCCCTCAAATTTCCTAATAACTGTCAATACTAATTTTTTTCCAAATGATTGATATAAATTAAATTTTTTTAGAAAATTCCTCAATTTTTTCATAATTTTTAATATCCAGTGTCCTCTCCCATCCTCCTCTTTTTTTTTTTCAATTCTTTAATTATTTTACAATTGATAAAGAAGAGAAAAAAATTATTTTCCATAGCTCATATCATTCAGAAATTCAATTTTTTTTAAAGCGATATAACCAAAATCTCCCCTAAAATTAGTCAAACAATAAAATAAATAAAAGTTTGTTTTTGTATTTATATCGAAAATTGTCGATAGAAGAAATTGGTTAAAAATAAGAGGTCAGTAAAATCGAACTATGTAAATGTAAAATTTATTGAATAGCCAATTATTATCATTCTCCCCTTCCATTTTAAATCAATCTCAAATATTCTGTCAAACATATTTTGAGTGTTGTATGTGGATAATAATTGAATCCTTTTTCCAAGTATTTTATTGGTAAGAATTCCTTGATATGATAAGTTTGTGAAAGTCCTGAAAAATCAACTTTTTTTTCTACGTAAAGATAGTGAAAGCAAACATGCCAACAGTTCCGTTGAACAGGATTTTCTTATGTTCTTCATATAAATTTGTGGAAGGACTGAAAACTAAATGTTTTATTATTAAAAATGGTGAAAATGGACACTATATGGCTAAATCTGTAAATATTTAAAGAAGATCCCAAATATATTGTTTCCATGTTTTTACGACGTAACTCTTCCTAATTAAAAAAAAAGGAATGAAAATTATAATTATATATTTTAATATTTGTACTTTTTGGTGTTGGTTTATTTTGTTCTGACTCAAATTTTGTAAAACATTTAAGGATTTACTTTTCCATGCTTAGTATGAGAACTAATTATTCAATTTTACTTATATTGTTATTAATCGTATCAGTTGAATCAAGCATTTAATCCCACCTCCCTTCTGAAGATTTTTCTAGAGAATATTCTTTCTATATTCGTTTGTATATCGATTAAAACATTTCGTTTATTACTATATATTTTATTAAATTTTCTTGTATAAAAATGAAAAATATACTGTATAAAAAGTCTTATTCCTGAATTATCTTTTTTTCCCCCCATAAAAAATATTCTTATTTATATGTACTGTAGACTTTCCCATTATGAACTATTTCATGCAAAAATTTACAGATTTTTTTGAATATCTCTATTTTTTAAAAGTTTTAGTAGTTTTTTTTTTCTATTATACTTTCTACAAGTTTTATAAGTATTTATGAAATGATTAATTATTTGGGACTTTATATAAAGCTTTAATTCATTTGTCCGAATTCGTTTGTTAGATAACGAATATAAAATTTTCTGAAGAAAAGAAGTTTTTTTTAAGAGTTAGGGGAGTCATTAAGCTTATAGTTTGTTTCATTCATTCAATCTCATTCATGTTTTTTATTTACTTTTTTTTTTGGCATCGTGACATTGAAAATCACTGAACTCCCTCTATCTCCCTTCCCCATTTCTCCCTTATTAGAATAGAAGCTTCATTCAATTCTACTTTCCCTTTTATTATCATTGTTTAGTTGGTTCAAAACCATTACTGTTATAAACCAATTAACTTACGAAAAAGTGTTTTTTAAAACTATGTTTTATTTATTCTAAATTTTTCCCGAAATAAAGTTTGCAATATGAGTACCATCACTCGAATTTCGTACCCAGTTACCGGTAATATTTAAATCAAGAAATAACTATATTTTATAACAGAATGAAAGGCAGATTTTATTATGTAGTGCTTTTATCTCTTAGATACACTCATAAGTAATTATTATTCAAATGACTGGCTAAATATTCAAATTAGTTATGAAATCATTAATCTTATTGGGCATTCTTAATAAATAATTTTGAATATATTAATTACACTTTGAAGTATTTAATGAAATTGATCTCTTTTATGTTGATTCATATATCGTTCCAATTTTTAAATTTCTTCTCAAAACTGCCTTTTGCACCATTTTGCAGTTCTGCCTGTTTGACAAGTGTATCCAGTCATAACTACCCATATTCGAAAGTTTCCATTTTGAAATTTTTATTCCTTTATGATATTTGTATATGTAAAGTGGCAAATCAGAAGTATGAGTTAGTGTCTACTTCCTTTTAATATTTGTTTGGCAAATATACCTGTATTTTATTGCAATGGTTATTCGAATTTTTTTATTTGAAGATTAAAAGTGCTAAGTATATCTTTCTCCTCTCTCTCAAAAAAAGTTTTTCACTTTAATATGTGAATTGCGTGTTACAGTAAACTTATAGAGTACTTGATGATATTCTAAATATAGCGTATAAAGGCATAGTTAATGTGATGCCGCCCCGGCTAATTGAACAGTTTTTTTTTTTTAATTTCCTTCATTTTTGCTTTTGATACTGATCAATTGTGAATTTTGACATTTTGTTGCCTTAGGCTTTGCGAGTGATACTTTCAATAAACTGGCCAGTTTATTTCGCATTTCAAGACATTCCTGGCTCAATACACTTATTGATTTTTAATGAGATAAATATTTTATTTTAATTACTTTTGAAAATATTTGTTTATTTACCGCGACTCATGTTCGCATGGCATCCACTTTTGTATACAGTTTTATTTATAAGCAGACTCTGGATGTTTATAAATACTATAATAATTGAATCTATGGAAGCAGATATCGATTTCAACAACTATATTTGACAATTATTATCCTAATATATTATAAATCACGATATATATTATATATATATATATATATATATATATATATATATATATATATATATATACAATATAACTTAAATTTCACTTCTAATTAATTTCCAAAGATTTATCTTAATTTAGCTCACAGTGACTTCATTCTAAAATATTCTCTTATTTCCTGATATAATTCCATTTTTTTGTACTTAATTAATTCAACTAAAGAGTTGTAAAATTGCTCAATCGTCTGAAAGCCAACAAGTTCCCACACTCCGAGTGAAAGGATAAAAAACTGTCCAGCCAAGTACATTCTTTCAAAAGATCCCTGTGTTTCCCTTGTCAGAATCGACGTGTGTGAAAAATCTCTATTGAAGTCTCATTGTATATAAACACTAAAAATATTTTCCCAGTCAAAATCTCATGGTATATAGGACCATGGATATTTAATTTCGTTCTTTTCAGGGTCTTTGTCTTTTGTCTTGCGTTGTGAACGGACGGCCTAGTTCACGCCTCCTGTGAATAGATCATGCCTCCCCGGAGAGAATAACGAACTTAAAAAAAATTCAGTCATCTATGTCTTCGAAATTTCCTTCTGCTTCAAAGCATATATATATAATATTAAATTTTTTATGGCCTCTTTTTTGGCCAGTGACCATAGTCTATCTAGTTGGAAATCCGCCAATAGAACGCTTACTACTTTAAATCATCAGTCGTTTCCTATGTATTTTTAAACAGCATTGGTCATCTATCTTAAATAAACATCAATCGGAGATCCAATATCATCGAAACTTTTAATTTGCGCCAATATCACAATGAAGGGCTCCGAAGTTTTTTTTAAGAAAAAAGGAAATAAAAATTAGTTCTACTACAATGTTATTCGATTCCTTTGGGAAAAAAAAATTAAAAGAAGAAAACCGAAGACGAAGACAATGGTACAAGAAAATTACGTGAAAGGATGTTGTTGGAACAACTTTATCTTTCTCAGGTTTGCATATCAGTACTCATCTGTGTTAGTACGTGACGCTCTAGTAAAACTCAATTGTATGAACTCCCCAAACTTGCAGTGTGTGAGCTTTCAAAACGTAGGCGATGATAGCGCTACTCAAAAAATTTACAATGCAGTTTTAAAATGATAATATTCACCATAAATTTCGATCATGATAAATTTTTTAGGTGCAGTTTGTGTATAGATACAGATTCAGAGGTAAATTATAATTTCAAAAAAAGTATTTCTGTTTTTGGTGATTGATACATTTCATTTTACCCGAGGGGTCAGAAAATGTGACTGGCAAATTCCAATTTTTAAAGTTTGTGTAGTTTTCGGAAACGATAATAAACATATAAATTCAAATCCTTGACTGAATTTGTTCTTTGAAATCTCTGAAGCTCCATTGCTTTTCTTGTAGGTAGACTTGAAAGCCGGCACAATTTGCTCAATTGAATGGATCGTTAGATATTGTTTTCGTCCCGCATTTCAAAAGTACCTCTCATTTAACTGAAATAAAGAGATTTGGGATCCGTCCCATTTTTTTTTTTCCCCTTCTCAAGTCTCCTCCTTTCCTCAGATTACTCATGTGTTTGTTACAGTGGTGCTATTTTTCGTTATCTTTAACTGGGGAACAAGTTCACCCCTGAGATTTTTAGGTTTATCTGAACAGTGCCATTTATTATTAGAGGTAACATAAAACTAATAGATTGTCACATACCTAAAAGTTAATAATGTTTGTTAAAATGAAACCACTTTCATAAGTTTCTTCAATTTAATTAATATTCATTCTGCTGATTTAAATTCGTTTGTGGACCCCCCCGTTATTTTCAGGTTCTGATTGGAGGTTATTTAATTCAATAAAAATTTGAAAATGATGTTGGTTCAATGTCACATGATGAATGTTAAACACAGAATCAGATGCACTTAGTGCTGGAGGAAAAAGGACGTAATTTCGTACCTCCATGTAGAACCACATATTACAAGGTAAACAAAAAAGTTCTTGGCGTTTTTAATGACTCAAAAGAACACGACATACAAACAGCGTAGCCTATTGTTAGTCCATATTAGTAATCACTATTAGCATCTTCTGCCAACATATCTGCAGTTGTTCAATCCCCTTGCGATAAAACTGGGGTGTGTGGGACGCAAAAAAGTCCGTGAGAGCTTGGGGCACGTCTGCTTCATTGGTGAAGGATTTACCCCGAAGATGATTGTCCAGAGAATGTAAGAGGTGGTAATCCGATGGTGCAAGGTCAAGTGAGTGAGGAGGATGGTACAAAGTCTCCCAACCAAGTCGCTGTATCGTATTCCTGGTTACCCGCGCGACATGCGGCCTCGCATTATCATGCAATAACAGTACACCCTTTCGATTAACCAGTGTTGTATCCTTCTGATGCAATGCCTGTTGTCCACTTTCCAATTGCTGCGCATACAGGTACGCAGTGACCGTTTGGCCCATTGGTAGCAGCTCATAGTGAAGCACTTGACGACAAGTCCACCAGACACAAAGCATAATCTTGCGTGAGTGCATAGGAGGTCTTGCACATAGCGGGACAGTGTCCTGGTGTAACAATTGATGTTTGGAACGCTTGAGTGTGTCATACAGGATTCATTTCTCGTCACTGGTCAGCTCCCGATTGATTTGTTTCATCATCCAAGTCCTGTGGTCGCCCTGTTCGAGCTTTATCACAGAGGGATAAATCTCTTGACCTGAATTTTTGAAACCGATGCCTTGCCGTACGTTCATTGACAGCACTATCCCCAAACGCTTGATTCGGCGACGTGATGCAACAGCTGATAATCCCACTTTAAAGTCGTGAAGTGAACATCCCCGAGCGAGTTCCTTCGATGCGTCCATTTAGCTTCGCTGCTGTACGAGTTCCGATTGATGAATGTGAGCAGTGGACCTGCGTTTATAACAACTGCTATTCCTACTCTCGACTGACGGTTTCCCAATCTCGTCATAGACGAATTTGCAAACTTATTCTCACTTCTTTCAAAGAAGAAGTTGCAAGAACTTTTTTGTTTCCCTTGTATATCGAATGTGTAACTAAATATTAGTTGCTGTAAAATGTGAAATACTGCTATGATGTTAAAAAGCGTTTTGATTTAAAGAGGAGCAAGGTTTTGAAAAATATAAGAGAAAAAAAGTCTGAAGTAGAGATGAAATTAATGTGGATATTGTTGATTCCACCAGAAATTAACGAATTGCAAAATTGGACTGTTTGTAGTAAAATTTTCTTACAAGTGAAAACCCAAATCCTCTGTTTTACACTGAGATACTATTCGAGCTTTATGTCTTTTCTATAATTCTCTAATATGTTTTAGATTCTGTATAATTTTCCTTACCAATTTTCATTTTGGATATGCCTTGTACTTTTCACCCTCCATTCAGCTCGTTGAGAAATCTTTAAAAAATTTCTCATTGGGATGTGGAATGGGATTTATTTAAATTCACATTCCACATCCAACTCAGACTCATAACTATCAAACAGATTTCTTCGTGATTGCAACATTGTTTTATGTTATCTAAAAAATGAATTGCATGTCACCACTTTATAGCTTAGAGTTCTGTCATTCTTTTCTATTTTATGCATTAAACGTCTAAATCTGTTCAGCTGTGGGATAATGAGCTATAAACTAGGAGAACAGCTGACATGTAAGATTTTCTTCCAAAATTTTATTAACAAAATGCTGATATGTATAGGGGTTTTCTTATTATGCTTGAAAATATTTAGTTAATTGCAACGTATCAGATGGGGAGTGTAAGCAGTGGTGCTTTTTAATAGCTTCATTTCATTTGATTGCGACGATATTAAACT
Organism: Argiope argentata; assembly: GCA_026289955.1. Classification (NCBI taxonomy): domain Eukaryota; kingdom Metazoa; phylum Arthropoda; class Arachnida; order Araneae; family Araneidae; genus Argiope; species Argiope argentata. Next base: position 991,546 of record JAOUZG010043906.1, read on the forward strand.
TCATATAAAGTAACATCAATTGTGATATTCGGACACTCCTTGAAAGAATTAAGTTTCCTCACTCGAAATCTGTACGAAGTTGCATTCTTTATTACTTGAATATAGACATTTTTTTAAAATACAAACTGTAGTTTCACTGCTATTTTCTTTCATAAACTTTCCTAAAATAAAAACTTAAGTCCTAAGTAAAAGGAATGGCCTGTATTAAAATCGTTATTTTAGCATGTTGACTGCCTAGTTCTGGGACTTAAAACAGATGACTCAGAGCACCTTTTGGGCCTAAAAGTGTTTTTTTTTAAATAAATAAAAATTGTTTTCCTTACTCAGTGGTGGGCAAAGTGGCTCCGCAGCCACATGTGACTCTTTGGCTCCTTAAGTGCGGCTCTAATTTCGCATTAATAAATATTTATTAAGTATGAAATTTAGTTTTATTTAGTGTAATAAAAGTTTACTAAACAAGCAGATTTGTCTCCAATTTTTTTTAAATTGTTGTTACGTTCATATTTGGCTAATAAGTTTGCCGACCTCTGTCCTAACTGAACTCATGGGGAAAATATTAATTATGGTTTTCCAACGGATTCTAAAACCCTCCGCACTTTTGCACATGCGTGAGTTTGGGTTTAATTCAACAAAATAAAGGTGAGAGGAAAGAAGATGTTCTCAATTAACAATATAGTAAATTCTGGAAGTGGAGGCATCCTTCCGTGTGTCACACCTTAGTGAGATAGAATCGACGAAATGTAATCAACTCAGAATGCTGAAACGAACAGTACGTGGCGCTCAACAAAAATATTTTCTTTACATTTCTCTTCTCAAATGAGAGTTATATTGACCGATAATAATAAGCGGCGAAAACTATTTTCAATAGACAGTATGTATCTTTTTCACAAGATCTACAATTTTGTATTAATTATTTATTTATTAAGAGACGCCGCGGGAAAAAAAATATCTGAATTCTTGTTGACGTTTAAATGAAGGAAATTACCTGTTAATCCTGGATTAATTGAAACGCCCAAGTTATTTTATTAATCCCAGACAAAGGTCACATTTCCAGTATTAATCTAGCACCAGCTTTTTATTGATTTTTCTCCTAACGCCGCGTGATAGTGAAAATTGAATTTTAGATATTGTGTTCTCCCATCTCAACTGACCATCGCGGTTAGAGCGTGAAATCTGGTTTCTGTCACGGGTGACTGATGTGTCGTTTTATCGTTTTGAAGAACAATAAGAAGTTATAGCCTGTAAACTGCATTTTCGTTCTTTCGTTTGCATTGTATTGCTGTGAAAATTGCGTTTACGTGAATGCAGGCGATGTTTATTCATCTGTTCGTACCATTCCTTACTCCTCTCTTTTTTCAATTCTTACTATTAGCTCACACTCTCCCTATATATATGTATATATTTTGTTCAAATTTTCAATCGTTAATAAAGTACTTTTTATTCATCCACCCAAGTTCAAGTAATTTTTTTTAAAACTTGTAGTAGATGACATTTGATGTTAAGACAGTTTTTTCAAATATTGATTCATTCATTTTTTATTAATTAATTAAAAATTAACTTTCTTCCATTTATAGTAGTTCTTTATAGTTGTAATTGTTAGGTCGGGATGGCCTGGTTGGTAGGGCGTTGGATTCACATCACTTGTGCTGTGAGTTAGAACCTTGTCACAAAGTTCTCCATGTCGAGCGTTATACCACTGGGGGGTACTGAGTCAAAAGTGATCGTTATTCGGGTGCTCTGGGGTCCTTACCCTCAGAAGCTACTGCACCCCCTACTTCCGTTGTAAAGCGGAACACTAGAACAACAATTGAACTATTTAACAACTATTTTATGTTATTTATTAACAATTATTTATATTTTGAACTATGAACAAGAGAACTATTTAATAAAAAGTAACTAAAATCTAAATTTTCCTAACTCCCTAAATTTTTCCTCATATCCATATTAGGGATTGATTTTGAAAAGTTGCTTTTTATATTACTTGTTTTAAATTAAAACTATAAGTTTAACCTCATCATCTATTGGCAAAAATTTACAAAGAAATGTCTTATTTTTAGGACATTGCATTCGTTTTCCTCTAAAAAAATCAGTAAGATATTCCTAAAAATTCTGTAATTGGAATGAAAAGATATAATATATAAAGTTAATAAAATTAAAAATGAAAGAAACTAGACAAAATTACAAATCCATGCTGAATTTTTAGTATTTCAGAAAGTGTTTATGTAGCATGTTAAAAAGGGGTTAGCATTTGTCTCTTAAACAAAATCTCGGATATTTTAGTTGCTAAGGTTACCAGTTAAATGCCGGCTTGCTGGCACAGAGGTAGCGCGTCTTCCTCGTGTTCTGGGAGTCCCGGGTTCGAGTCCCGGTTCGGGCATGGTTGTTCTTCTGTGTTCTATCTGTGAGATGTGTGAATGTGCCCCCCTGTAAAAAGGGACTGTGCAAGCGCGTGGGTGTGTGCTTCATCCTCATGAGCTAGAAGTCAGACTTCTGCTCTCGGGTGCTCAGGGGTGCTAACCCTCAGAAGCTACTGCACCCCTCTTTCCGTGGTAAAAAGCGGACACGACATCATCATCATCATCATCATCACCAGTTATGTATCACGTTTAAGTCTCAATCAAATATCCTTCTTTTGGTACGATATTTCTTTAACATCTGATTGAAAGGCTCTAATTCCTGGGGATAAAAGAATATATGTATGATTTGGAAATGTGAGAAGGAAAATCACAGTTCGAGAAAATGAGTAACTTCAAAAGATCGCTCGATCTTATTAATAATTATAGAAATGTTTTGTGTGTGATTTATAAGTCGATGAGAGAAATTTTTTTCTTTGTAAAATCAGCAAGTTATTTAATTGTTTCTCTGTAAAATTAACAAGTTATTTAATAGTTTTAAAAAAATGGGGGGATGGGTTCGAATTTCTGTATATGTAATATCCTTTTTTTTATGAGAAGATATTTAAATGTTCTTTACTTTCGCAGCTGACAGCTAATTATTTTCTTTATCGGTTTAAAGTATTAATCAGATTTTTAATAAATTAAAATTCTTAGATAAATTATCCTTATTTATTTCTTTGAGCTAAATTTGGAATTTTAAGCATACGGAATTGATTTTCGATCGGGATCATTTTATACGTGCCAGCTACATATTCATTTGTCCATTAACTGAATGAACTACTTGATTGAATATCAAAAGTAAATTTTTTGTGGCCCGTGACATTTGTAGAAAAAGTCTTATGACGTAAAAAATATATTTAAAAAATCTGACCTTTTTTTTTTTAATGATTTTGGAAGCAATTTTATAAGTCTAGAACCTAACAAAATAAATATTAAAATTTTTTTGTCTTCAGATATTTTTTTAATGAAACTTTGATAATCTTAGAGACGTTATTTACCAATGAATCTGTTTATTTATTTATTTTTTGTTAATAAATAAAGCCAAACCTCGCCTGCCTCACTTGACAGCTTGTCTGCACTCTCGACGAGTGCCGAGGAGAGGCCCCCACTTCCTGAAACATGACTCTTCTCGCATTGCAACGCTGTAGCCAGCTGCTGATTTGACACTGCCAGCCTATCAAGATCATTCAATTTCAGACACATCTAATGTGTTTTCTTTAATGGTTAGTTACCACAGATGGCTTTTCCTCTGAACTTCCCACTACATTAATTTTTTTTATTATTGTACTTGACTTTTTTGATTGCTGGGCTGTATAACATACCTCTTTTTCATGCAATTGTTTTTGATTTTTTTTCATAAGAGCAATCCTTTTTGGGTGAAATCACCATCACGATGTGAGAGAGTATTTTTTTTAGGCTTGCGAAAATGGATAAATGATATTGTTGAAATATTCCAGTGCGAAAGTGATTGAAATGTCAACATTTAATTCTTCAATGCAGCCATTCACTTAGGGCTACGCTCGAATGACAAAAGGAACCACACGTGTCGTCTAATGTATGTCGCCTTAGGTTGTGCTTTTAAAAAGCACAGTTAGTGGCACTACGAAATTGGTGCAGCGCATTTGGCTTGTATCACGTGAACATGTATGATTCCTATATGTATGAAAGGAATTGTACTTAAAAAAAAAAAAAAATTAAATGATAAACTGTTATTGAAAAAAATCCT
>JAOUZG010043906.1:996760-1009293 GCA_026289955.1 Argiope argentata
TATATAATGTATGCGTGATTATGAACTTGAATGATGATTTTGTGAATTGTCAGTATACTTTTTGTCTAAGAGAATGACTTGACACTTATTTAAGGAAAATAAGAAGGGAAACCTTTCTTAAATGTTGCAGTCCATCCCTCCCCCGCTCTAAATCTCTATTGTCGGCACACCAGTTCCGTATATAAAAGACGTGTCTGCTAGAATCAAGTGTTGAATTCTTTATTTAATTGAATAACCGATGGTAATCTTAGTTCAGCTTATAGATTAAAAAGGCTTCTTATATATTTTTTGTTTTGCTATTTTAATTTGCATTAAATCAGTGGTGACTGTTAAAAGTCTTCGTTTCTTGAAATCATACCTCGCGTGGCACGATTTATAATGAGCACTCTTTTTAATTTCAGTAGAATCACTAGTTATTCGATCTGATCGGGATCATAATTATCACAGAATACTTAACATTTCGCGTAGAGAATAAATAATAAATCGTGCCTTCTTTTCTTTCGAAACGATTTCACCAAAATCATTTATTTGAAATAAAAATAATAAGTTCGCGAGAACTACCTCATATTAATATTGTAGCATATTCTTTTTATAGTTGTCAAACTTCTTACATGCCCGCATTGAAATTTTAATTAGAGAATTTGCTTTAATTCTTTAAAGAATGCAATTCTCAACTGAATTCACTGACAGATTCACAGTGCCATTTTTTTTCTTCACAAACTGGCTTTGATTTGTTCATATAACAATTAAAGGGCTTAAATCCTGCATTTTAAAAAATATATATCTACTTGAATTATAAAAGATTCTCCGGAGAATGACTTTTTACAAACCTTCAACGTTGACTTTAACTCCCTTTTCTAAAAAATGTTCATAACTTTACTGAAAAAAATAATAAACATTTCTAAATTCTTCTTTGTTTCATTGTACACTTTGAAAAGTAATATAATAAAATTTAAAATACTCATATTTATATACACGCAAAATTTTGAAGTTTGAGGTTCCTATTTTTTCGAGACCTCCGGTCACCGAACCGTTTTTCCGATATGTTTGCTCATCATGTAACATACTATACTCAGCTGTGAAAAACAGGAATTGTCATGTTCCCAGTTAACTTGACCTTTACTTTTATGGAGAAGCGGTAGAAAGTCTACTCGCGTAATAGCGGTTAAAGAAAAAATAGGAAGATTAAGCGATAAGATTTTTCACTTAATATTCATCTATCTTATTTCTAGAGGTTGTTTTCGAAGAATTTATCACACATCGGAATGCAAACTCTGATGTTTAACCTAGTTAATAATTTTTTTACGAATTATTTGTGTACATCGAACGTAATGCATATTTTTTCTTTATGGTGTTGAAGTGAAAAATTAAATTATGATTTATCTCCCCATTTGTATGTTTTTAAAATGTGAAGATAAGTGGATTCCGATTGCTATTGAGTATCTTGAAAATGTCTGATTAGTTTTATGTATGTTAATAAATTAAGGGGTCTAAAACACATTCATTTGATTTTTAAAATTGAATCATGATATTGATGGAATATTTTGCAGAACATATATGCAAACAGTTTATTTGCTGAAAGATGAGGAGCAGCCGAATCAGCTTTTAGAAATCAAATTATAAAATTGCTGATTTTTGTTTTTATAGATTTTTGCTTAAAAGGGTAAAATTGCAATGTTACACTCACTGACGAAAAATAATGTTATGCATGCATTAACTCATTCATTTATAAATGTATTTCTAAATGGTGTAATGGATAACAAAATTTATGCTATTTAAAAGAGAAACATTATTTAAATAGGCTTAATTATATTTCAGTATGCTTTACGTTTTTATGTAGATTGAAATGACAGTAAATTGGGATATAAGAACCGCCTTGTAATTCGAAGATTATATAAATTCACTGAGAGTTTAAAAATGCTGTCATTTTTTAAGTTGAGCTAAAAGAAGTTGAAGATCAATGCAAATTAGACCGACCAACCAACCAACCTTTACAAATAGTCGTTTTTGGAATGAGTTATTTTTGAAGCCATCTCTCAATGTCTGTAATTCCAGCTGCTAGCTGAAACATCAGCCAGCAGCTGGAATTATATTTTCTTTTCAACTGTTTGGCAACATCGTTGTAGGGAACATTTTAATTAAAAAGAAATGCTTGTGTAAATATAGAATACTGACAGCATTTTTTTATTAGTTAATTATGTATATTTTTTATTTGTTTTTTAGAAATGTTTTTTTTGTTTATTTTGGGATTTCATTAAATAATTGATAAAATTATATGCTGAAGATCATTAGAGATGTTAGATAACGAAAAATCTTACTGTAGATGTGGTTTTTTTTCCATAATTTTTTTACTAAATTTTTTGTTAATTATAAACAGTAATTGAACAAAACTGCATCTCGTATAATTAATATGGTTTATCCTGTTACACATAAGCATAATGTTATTTTGCGTACTAAGCTTAACATACCAGCTGGATAAAGGTTAAATCCTAGTATATGATACCCCTTTGGCGCCATTTTGAAAAATGTCGCCAAGGCAAATACGACACTTTTACGAATGTCACCAAATTTGAACCAAACTGAACAACTCAACAAGAAACATAGCTTAGGCAACGAGCGTATGTGGCAGAAATGACGTCACGGCTTCGCGGTATAAAGTCGCCAAATCAAGGGGTACCGTATACTAGGATTATGGACAAATTTCATGTCAGCGTATATATTAACATATCAGCAAGATAAGTTTCTAAATCTGCGCTTGTATAGTAAACTCTCAACCTTTTAGAATAATCATCCATTTCTATAATTAAGTATTAACTATTACTTACCTGGCGATGATTAAGCCTATTTTCGCGTTTGAATGAAGTTTGTTTGAAGTCTATTTTACGATTTTTTTTATAATCTTCTTTTCTTCAACTGAATGAACTTTTTTAGTGATACGGCGAAACATTACCAGAATATTTATAATGATATTTTGCACCGCTATTAATTAAGTGGAGTGTTTAATTGCAGCTGTAAAAACGGTCAATGAAACAGGCTCGAATTTGAACGATAGATTATTTACATCTAACTGTTGCCATTCGGCAGTAAGCAATAAGAACAATTTTTGTGCATCATTCATATACATATAGTGGGTAAAAAATATATTTGCACCCTTACATTTTTGTTTGCAATTCGTAAAAAAAGCATTAAGATATACAAAAATTGGTATTGACAAACCAGAATAAGCTTAATCATCTAAATAAACAGTAAAAATACAATAATATAAATAACAATTATTTTTGTAAAAAATTTAAATATCCCCTGTCAAAAAAAGTATTTTTTACACCCGCATGAATACAAAAGAAATATGATATATTAGCAAATTTCAAATAACTAATATTTAGTATGCATTCCATTAGCATCTATTATTGCTTTTAATCTTGCGGACATTGATTAATTAAATTTTCTGTAACAGTTTTAGACCACTCTTTAATAAAGGCTTGTTTAAGTGTAGATTTGCCTGAAGTATTTTTTTTAATCCAAAGAATTCCTCATGTTTTCCAAAGTATTTAAGTCTGGTGATTGTGGTGGAACAGCAAGTCTTCTGGGTATATTGAAAAGCAGAAACAATCGTATTATATCTGCAGTGTGCTTGCGATCATTGTCTGCTGAATGACTAAAAGGCAATTTTATTGTACTTTATGGCAAGTTATCTCGCAACACATCAATACAGGTTCGAGCTGTAATATTCCCGTCAATGAAACCCAAATTGTCAAATCCATTGCTAGCCATGCATCCCCAAACCATAACAGAGTCTCCTCTATGTTTAACTGTCGGTAATACATTTTTAGTATGAAAAGCGGTGCTCATTTCTTGTCATCTGATTTAAAGATATTGAACTTACTCTCGTCGGAGAATATGACATTTTTCCAGAAATCAATTGGCTTATTGATATATTCCTTAGCGAATTCAAGTCTCTTCAGTCTATATCGTTCATTTGTGAAAGGTTTTCTCCTTGGAAGTCTCCCAGAAATTTATAAAATTTTGAACACTGCACAAAAATTCAGAATTCAAATTATTTGATGTAAATCCTTTTTCTTTATAATATTTTATAACGTACCGAACAGCAAAGAAGCAAACATTTACATTTTTACCTGTTTCTCGATAACTTAGGCCATTATCACGTTGACAATTCAGATTTCTTGGTTGCCATCACAATTTGAAATCGACAACAACTGATAAATTATCGACAGTACTTTCTTTTATAGTCGTCTTACTATGTTATTTACTGCGGAAGGACTATAAAATAATCATCATAAAAAATGTAAATTTGCTAAAGTTGAGTTGAGTTTACAAATACTTTTTTGACGTAAGATATTGTAATTTTATTGCAATTTTTTTTGTTCATATTAATGTATTTAGTTTTGAGGAATAAGCTTATTTTTTTAATGGGAAATTTTGTATTTCTTAATACATTTTTCTGTGAATTGTTAACAAAAATGTATGTGTGCAAATACTTTATGCGCCCACTGAATATATATACATGTGTGTGTGTGTGTGAGAGAGAGAGAGATGAAATTCTAACTTCTCACTTTCTTTCATAATTTTTAAATTCAAAAAACGCAAAGAGCGACTCTAGCAGTGTAGAGTTACCCAAGTACTTGATTGATGGATTTGGTTTTTTAAAACTCGGAACGACAAGTGTAATTCACGTGTTGTGTTTCGAGTGTTCCAAGCTGCGCTAAGTCTCTGAGCAGCCGCTGCAGACTGAGACATGGTCCGAGATGACATATGGCTGTGTTCCAGGCGCCGTTGAGTACCTAAATAACCAAATTTTGCTGAGCTTCCCGCGGTGCTAGGATTCCGGCGCTCATCGAAGGTGGACCGCCGCCAGACCTCGGCCAAGCCAGAGAACGAAGCACCAACCTATGCTAAAAAACGGCTTTTATACCACACCGTTTTCTTGATGGCTTGGCGAATATTTGACAATTTATGACGTCGGTTTTGGCTTTGCTGAACTTGCTCTTTCGTGAAATCTTACCACAAGCGGTTATTTTTTTCCCTCCTTTTCCCTATTCAATTTTTCTTTATCGCCAGGCTTACGGCACGTGCGCTGCCATTGTTTGTATTCTTTGCTACGCTTTCGATAGTTGTATATTTGGTACCCCCTGCCAAATAGCCTTTTAATTGAGTTTGACTCAGCAAACGTGCTATTTTTCTATTATTTCAAAGGGCTTGAATGGCTTGCTAGTTAACATTGTGGCGTCGTCAACTCATTCATGTAGACCAACAGTGATGGCGACATTGCTTTAACTTAGAAAATATGGCTTGCTACTAACGTAACAGCTTTAAAACCATTTCTGTAGTATTATTATTCTGAATTAGTCTTAGATCAAATTCGAGTATGATGATTTGGGAAACCAATACGTTTTCATTAAGTGCAGCACATTATTGCAAATCATGAAGGAATGTGTTGTATTGAGATTAACCTCATTATTTGCAAAGATATCGACAGGGAAACTCGACCCTTTACTGCATGAAGTAGTAAAGTGTTGAAAAAAAATTGTTTCTCTGTGGCTTATTTAATTATCGACAAGACATATTAAAAGTAAAATAATAAAAAAAGTTTTATATTTTGGGGTGTTTTTTTACGGAACCATACATGGGCTGGTATACACTGAGACAAAAACCATTACATTTAAAAGGCGAAAAAATTATTATCCCTCAAGAAAGATGAGTATATCGACTCCATAATTATCATTATTATTTTTTTGTCAAAAAGTATTTACATTTTCCTCTGTTATCGTTTTTTGAAAAGGAACCACTCGCACTTCCAATTCTGCTTTTTCACCTTCTTGCATAAAAGTGAGGTTATTTCGAAATGTCATAAAATCATAGACCTTTTTTTTGCGTTTTATTATTGCTAAATATATATTTTATGGATTAAAATAGTTTGAATTATTTTACAATATTTAATTTGGTAATAAAATTGAATCAAAACTGCAATACTATATATAAGCCCGTATGCGGTAAAGGGTTGAAGTGAATATAGGTGTATATACAAAAAAAAAAAAAAAAAAAAAAAAAAAAAAATTGTAGTTTTCCTTTGATATAAGAAATCTTTTCGAAAAATAGTGTACCCAGGATCTTTATGTATTCTAAAACCACTTTATAATTTTAAATACGTAAAACTTTCATTTAAATTATATGCTTTTGGCAACCACTTGCTCACCAAGGTAACTGACTCCCCAGACTGTTAAGGATTAATTTAAAACGTATAAAATATTCATTTTGTAGTTTGATATGACTTTAAAGCATGAATTTAATTGAACCAGTCTCCCAAGAATTATTGTAAGTACAAATAGAAAATTGTATGTACCATAGCATGAAAGTGGAATTAAAATTTTATTTAAAAGTTAATGTCCAAGGAAAGGATTTTTTTTTTTTTTTTTTTTTTTTTTTTTGAAATCATAAGTTGAAAATTAGCGAAATGTTTTGGGGAATGAATTTTAATTTTCTAACAAATATTTTTATTTAAAACAAAGAAATTTTTTTACAATAAATAAAATGTTTTCAGTAAAAATAATATTTATTATTATTATTATTATTATTATTTTGATTTTAAGGTAGTGCAAAGATTATCTTTCTGTGATAATAGTTTTAGATGGTGAGGTCATCAGTTAACTGTGGGCAAGACATAGCGACATCTCATCTGACATCTATTTCAATTAAATTTTATATTTGACATCCCCCTTCTTTTTCTTTTATATCTTCTTTCCTCTGATTGGATGAAGTTTTTGGTGAAATTACGATTTCCCTCCAAAATATTTATAATAATATTTTGTAGCTCCATCAATGAGAGAATTGTTGAATTAAGTACATCTATTGAAAACGCTCAATGAAGCGATCTAAAATATTTGTTTACATTTGATTATTGCCATTTGACAATAAGTAATAAGAACGATTTCTATGCCACATACTTTAATATATTATTTGTTGCATTTTAAAAAAATCGTTTGGAAAGATATTTTGAATATGGCCATTATTAAGTGGTGAGATTCGTATTCAGTATGATATGCTGAAAAATTTTCTTTCTTTGCATAAAAAAGAAAATAATGTTAAAAATAAATTTAAGAAATGTATAAGAGATTTCACTAATGTAATATTACTGCTTTAATAGTGCTTAAAAGAAACGAGGGATTTGTGGAAATTTTAAATTGTGCCGATTTCTTGCTGAATTTTTAAAATTAAAATAGTACTTTCGGTTTGATGCTATTTTCATCAGTATATACATATTCAAAGAAATAAATACGGTTTTAAAGATAGCTCTTCACCACGGTAACTTAACTTGGGATTTATATTTTGAATAATTTGAGGAACAAAATTTAAAATATAAATCTGTCTATTTATGCAAATTTATTTGTATACAAACAGCTGTATTGTTTACAAAAGATTCTAAAATCCTCTACGCTTTTGCGCATGCGTTATGATGGGTTTAATTCATCAAAATAGATGTGAGAGAAAGGAGCATATGTTTACATTTAACAATAAAATAAATTCCGGAAATGCGCACATCCTTCCACGTGTCACCCCTTAATGAGATGGAATCATCGAAAAGTGATCGTCTCAGTATACTAAAATGGGCAGTACACATTTTTTTTTCTTTTGAAAAAAGATGTGAAATAATTATTATCTGATTCAAAAGTAAAGAGACATTTCTTGATTTTTTTCCTCCATTTTTCGAATAAAAATATTTTAAAATAAATGGACTATGTTTGAATTGCCCTGTTTAAAACTTTTTTAATTATTTAGTTTTCCTATTGAATAAATGATTTGACCCAATCTTAAATTGTTTATGAATAGGAAGCTTTAATATGACTAATCTTTCGAGATAAGATTTTGAATTATTCGTAACTTATTTTCCTAGCATATCAAAATCATTTAATTCTGAACTATATTACGTGACGAGACTAAAACCTAGCAGAAAATAATAATTCTTGAAACATTTTATTTACCTCATTTTTTTAATTCGAGGAAATAACATTATTATGATCGGTTTAGTTTCAGATGGCAGACTATCCCCTTTTACGCCAGCGACAGCAGTGTATATGCTCAGCAAATGAGAATGGCTTTCATTCTAAATAATGAATTGAAAGTAATAAAAAAATGACTAGGAAAATCACGCCAATTAATGTTTTTTCATGCACATTTCATCATAAATTGAAACGATTTATTCGTGAAGTTACTAATGATTAATCTGCCAAGAATTCTTCAGAAAAAATAATAATAAAATTAAATAATATAAATATAATAAATTTATGAATTATAATAAATTATTGCATCTGATCGAATAATTAATTGATAAATTTATGCATCTGATTGATCATGCTCCAAAGAAGATTGGCAGTATAGATATCAGTTGAACACAAAATTACGAATAATTTTGATTTCTTATATCAGTTTGAAGAATAGTAAAATAAATAATAACACAAAAATAATTATTAAATTACATATTTAATCTCATTTAGGATTATTGTTGGACTAATAAATTATTGGTTTTAAAATATACGTTGATTATAGAATTATCGAAATGATTTTTTCCTACTTCGGTGAAATTTAAATACTGTTCTGACAACTGAAAAAGAATATCCAAGAAATTGTCTATTTAAAAAATAGTGATTTATATAAGCTCCAAATTACAAACGAGGTTAATATTAAGTTGGAGAAAAAGAAATCCATTATTATTTTACGAGAAAATAATGGATTTCTTTTCCGCCAACCTAATATAAAACATTTTTTTAATGAATCGTGTTTATAATTTGATATTATGATTGTAAATTTAATTATAATTGTGGCGTGAATTTTCTTTGTGTGGAGTAGGTTCCAGGTACCCCCGTAACAGCACTGTCCACTGTGAAACAAATTTTCATCTTTTCCGACGAGGAAGTAGTTTTATTTTTCATGTTTGTCATATACGGATGATCTGAATAATTTAAGTTCTGGTAATAGATACTTTTATCTCTCAAGAAATGAGTTTCAGAGACGCTTGCATTTGTGAAAAGTGAATAATGAAGACGCGAGAAGGACACAAGTCGTTTTTAACTCTGTTTCTGGACCGTTCTCCATTTATGGTTTCGGATCTGAAGGCATATTCTTAATTATAGGGACATACATTTAGAGACGTTAGTTGTCGTTTAGATAGTATTCATATTTATTCTGAAGTAATGTGAGAATGAAATATAACCATTTTTTTTTAATGCTGTAGACTTTATAAGAAAATGGCAGTGTTATTTATAGAAAAAAAATATTTAAAATAATAGTTTTAAAAGTCTATATTTTTTGACATCTATATTTATATATATATATAATTAAAATCGGTTATAGTAAAATGAAACTGTTCCTTTATCTTCAAACGAAAGCAAGGGGAAAGTTCAATTAACGTATGAATACCAGATGTTTAGAAAGCTGTAGAAATGTTTAATTTTGTTTGATATTAGCATGAGGATTATTCAATTATTTCGTGATAAATCTGATATGTCACTACCAGGCAGTTTCTGTACTAATTTTAACTGTCAGTGATTCTTGGATAATATCACATTAAATTTTTTATATATTCATAAGGGATGTAGTGAATAATAATAATTCTAACAATAAATGTGCAAAGTGCTGTTTTGATATGTGTCTTAGGCACAATGTTGTGTAGGTACGTCTCTAATTATAATCAATGCACTATTGAATGAATAATAATAGCATACTATATTCTATATATATTAAATACCCGTTTGTTGAATTTTATATAATTCCAAATCCTTGAACGGTTTATAAAAATGCAGCAAATGTTTTTAAAATCTTGAAATGAGGATGAAGTGCTTTTACATTCTCTGTCATGAATTCAGAATATATCATTAAAAATATTTTTCATTATTTTTAAAATTATTTTTTTACAAATTTTTCAACTATTTTTTTAAAAAATTGATGTCGGAGGGATTTAAACTAATTTTTTTTTAATCCCTTCTTTTTTTTTTTGTAGAAAATTAAACTCATATCATTATTAATCTTGCCTATCATTCGCTTACTTTCATCAATGTAAAAAAGTTAAGTTACTTTCATTTGACAATTTAATTTCTCTTATATATATATATATATATATATATATATATATATATATATATATATATATATATATATTCCCAGTTTTTTACAATTAAACCCTTTCTGTTAAATTTATTACAATTTAACTGTTGGACCTAATTTTGTTTTATATGTTAGCATTTCTAAAATTTTAATGCTCGCATTTGGTTACCATCTATCTTATATTATTGGTTTTTTTGCTTTTTGCAAATTAAGATTCAATTTTACTTAATTTTTTTATTCCTGTTTCAATAATCATATATTTTATTATGTTACATTCAAAATCATGTTTTATGAAAGGTTTCAACTTTGCCTTTTAATGTCTTTTAATTTTGCATTTTCTAACCACCTATTTTTTGCCTCTTGTTCGTATTATGTAAAATGCAGACATTCCCTCTTCTCTGTTAATTATTTTAAGCATATGACTGTGCTGAAAATCTAAATGTTAGGTTTCAAATATATGAACAAACATCGTATAAAATTTGAACATCCAGACTCTTGATATAGAACATATTTGAACTTCGGATTATAAAAGCGGGATCAAATCCAAAGATATTTCCACGAAAAAATAACCAAATATTTCGAAAAGCCAAATTATTTAAATTATTTATTATACTATATTGAGAGAGAGAGAAAAGTTTCGTGATTCTTTCAAACAGGTTTAAAGTGGTTAATAACTTAAATTAATTAAGATAAATAACGACAAAAATAATAATGTTCTCGCATGATAACTTGAAATTTACGATCGATTTCTTTATATTTTATACTCTTTTAATTTTATTTTCATTCATTTGTTATAGATAAAGAATTATGTTAGTGAAAGCAGCAAGTTTGTGCCGGACAATAAGAAAATAAGGCTGAACTCCGACCAATTTTTTATTCGGAGGTCATTTTTGTATGCCTAACGCATATGAAATTTAGAACTAAGGGGAATCGTTCACTAACACTTTTAGAATGTGTAATATTCGTTTTTCTGTATCCACTTCTTTCCCCATAAATATGTATCAGATTTGTTCTTATATTCTGGTAATTTGTTCTTCGATTCTTCTTAGACTGCAGCTGTTTAGCGGCAATTGGAATTATGCTTCCGCTTTTTCTGTCTCTGGAATATCATTCATAATTCCTCTTTTTGTGTCATTCTAGTTTTGCCTGTTAACGGCCAAAGAGTATCTGGAATTTAAGTAGATGGACAAAACATTCTACTTATGATAAAGGCAAATATTTTAGCTTCAAGCGATACATTGAACTAAATAACATTTTCTGTGTTTTCGTACGTCGTTCTGATGTTTTCCGTTATCAAAATGGCGGACAAATCGTCTTCAAATAATTTATCTTTGGAATTGAATACAAGTGTTGTCATTTATAAGGTATTTATTGTTGCTTATAATTTAAAAAATATGCTGCTCTTTGAAAGTTCATTTTGTTAGTTGTATATCAATTATTAGGTAACAAGTTTCCCATTCTTTTCCTCTTATTTTATAGTGCATCATATAATTTAATATTATGCTGGGCTTTTAGTATTTATTATTTGCCAGCGTTTCTAAAATAACATCTTAAAATTCGTTATTTTTTCATATTAACTAAACAATACTTAGTGGAAATTGTTAACTTTCATAAGAAATCCTTGAATTTCATAAGAAACTAACAATTACACCATTGTGTGATGTTTTGATATGAATGACTCATGTTTTACACTTATAAAAAAGAATTCATTTTCTTTTTTACTTCTTATTATGTCGCTTGAATACTACTTATGGTTTTTACTGTTCCGCTTTGGTATTATCGTACATTCAAGTGCGGAAGGTGGGAGCACATTTACAGAAGAGTACTCAAAGGAACGATGGGTTTGCTAGTCCCCCTCGCGTAGGAACAACTATTTCGTCTTGGCGATCAACTTGTGAAGGGCAATTAACAATGGGCCTTTATTGTCGGTACCGATGACATAGCTACACTTCAAGATGCATCTCTTGCAGGTTCCTTGAAGCTCTTGTCTTCATTCAGTGAATGCTTGTTCCTGCAATCTATCACATTCCGCCTTAGTTTTGGCGCCACATTTCCTCGCCAATTTAATTACTATGTTTGGTTGCTCTTTACATAATACTAGAGGGGAAAAGTTAATCTCTGCATGTAGGTAATCCCCTTTTGCCCCGAATTTATAGTTTATAAGTTTTATGTTTCCGATGCAATTCAAAATAATGAAAATAAATATAGATGTAGCAGTATTTTGTTAATTTTCAAAAAAAAAAGAAAAAAAAGAAAAGAAAAAATGCAGTATAATGCTAGCATTTTTACGCAGAAATCAAGGAATTTTATTATTCTGAACTCTATTTATTCAATTCCTACTATTAGCCCACACTCTCCCTATATATACATATCTTGTTCAAATTTACAATCGTTAATAAAATACTTTTTATTCATCCACT
>JAOUZG010043906.1:1014293-1026580 GCA_026289955.1 Argiope argentata
TTTGCCAGTATTGTTTGAGATATTTAATTAAATTTATTATCAATTGCTTTTTGTTCTATTCGTTTCTATGAAATATCATTTTCCAGTTTGTTTACAATTTCTTACTTTTAAATAATAATCTCGCGCTCAAAAGATTGTCGGGTTTTTTTTTAAGAATTTTTGTTCAGTTTTAAATATCGAAATTTTGTAAAGTGCGATTTATATTTATTCTTTAATGATGTTATAAACACATTCTTGCTAATTGTATTTCTCAAAATCCTATAAATATTAGAATATAATTTTAATATCAGTTTGCATTACGTTCATTGGATTTTACCACATATACAATAGTTTCCTGTAATAGTGTTTTCGTTGAAATTACTGTGTTTTTTTAATCTTAAAATCGGTCGAGCTCCTAAACTTTGTTTGCCGGCTAGAAAAATTAAAAATGTAAGTATTAAAAAATTATCATTAGAGAGAGAGAGAGAGAAGCCTCGCAATTTTTTCAAACCAGTTTAAATGGTTAAGGACTTAAATTAATTAAGACAAATAATCTCTTAAAAAATAATAATTTTCTCGCATAATAACTTGAAATTTGCAGCCGTGGATTTCATTTTTTAAAATTGTTATGAATAAGAAAATTATAAACATAGTTCCTAACATGGAAAATTTCTATTTAATTTATTTCCTTTTCTTTTCCTTCTCCTTGTAAGTAAAATGTTAAGACTGAAATAATAAGTTTTAGAATTAGCCTAAGTATGTTGGGCCTTAGTAACTTTTCTATGTTCGTATTCATCCTGCTTTTGTGTATTACGACAGATAAATATCGTTATTCATTTGGATATTATTAATCATACACTTTTACTTAATGCGTCTTGTTTCATGTTTGTAAATATGGAGTTCTGCTTTTTGACCTTCTGACAAATTGAAGCTAAAGGTTTTCATTTTTAAGCAAAATTCACCTGTGATATCTTGTTCTGCTTTGAATTCCCGCCTGTTGTTTTTCTCTCTCTCGCCAGCATACAACCCGAGACAAATCGCGTTCTATTTGGCCTCGTTTCGCTTATTTTTTTAAAGCAACACTTTGCAACTTATTCTTTTCGTCCTGCCTTGTAAAAATGCCAAAATGGACTGTTTGCTAAACATTCAGTCAGCAGATACTTAACTGTTGCTTCTTGAACATGCTGCTGAACTCTTATTGAGGTCACTTTATCGAGTTTTGCAGACACGCATCACTTGTTACATGATGTGCTGATTGTTAAGACGATCGACTTTCTATAAATTTCTTTTAGATATGCGGGAAGTGGAAATGAATGCCTTAATTATATTAAAAATTCAAATAGACTTTCATTTGCTATCCATGTTTAATCTTTTATATCGACTAAATGAAGTGAGAAAAACGATCCCCCCCTCCGAAATAATAATAAAAGCGTATGAAGCCTTCGGATGATTTTTGTTTTGTGAATTAGAAAGCGAATTCCTTTAGTTTATCATTTTACGATATATATGAAGTATATGACTATAATATCAGATCCATTAGCCTGACTTCCCTAAGAGGAAGACCAACAGGAAGCTCAGTTCGAATTATATATGTTCCAGTTGGATTAGACTTGGCCCGTAACTTAAATGTGTTAAAGTTTAATTAAGATAAAATTGTTTTAATTTTTCCAATTAATACGGTCAGAAGGTAACATTTCTCATAATTTTTTTTGATTAAATCTAAAACTTCAGACATTTTGATACTAATGATTTAAATTTTCATATTATTATTTGCTTTTAAATTCTCATACATCATTGACATTAGAAATGAACAACAAATTTAAATAAAATTTGAATTTCTATTCTTGGCTAGTGAATCAATCGCATGTTTACCAATCGTGCAAGCCTTTACCATGTGTTTAAGCCAAAATAAGTACTTGCCTGAAATTTGAATTTGAAACAAGGAGGGAGGAAGAGAAACTTAGAGCACTTTTGGGGAGGGGAGGGGGGTCACTTTTGCGTCTTTATATTGAATTCTTTTGCTTTAACTTTCAGAATAATTAGAAATTTACTCTGTTTAAGAGGTCCAAAATAACGGTAACTATTTCGTTTTATTTGTAACTTCTTGAGTACAGCCGACCACCCCGCCACCACTGAACGTAGCAGTATCGACAGGATTTGTCAAAATAACATTTGTCTAACAGCATTGGGTTTAATGAGGAAAACACTTGCTTTTATTTTTATGATGTGGGCATTCGATTCCGCTACGTCATTTGGAGTAGTACCATTCCTTGTATAAAATGTTTCGCATTACATTCAGAAGGTTAACAGTACATTAAAAAAACAGTATTTGCTGACAGAAGGAAGGTTCTGATTTTTTTTTTCTTTTCTTACTTGAATTATACTCTGAAAACATATGAAACATTCTTTAAATCCAATTTCTTCATTTCAATAATATTGTTGTTTCTAATGGTACTTGCCATGGACAATATCGCCGACGCAGTCTGCGATTTTAAGCCGAAGATATGTCTCTTGTTTTAAATAATGCCAACTAGGTCCGAAAGTACGTCTTAGTTACTCACTCATCACATTCGCTTGCACAGTCCCTTTTTACAGGAGGGCACATTCTCACATCTCACAATAGAACAGATGAAGAACAATCATGCCTGAACCGGGACTCGAACCCGAGATGGCCGGATCCAGGGGAAGACGCACTATTCCTATGCCCAGATGTCAGCGAAATATTGTTAATTTTGTTCATTTTCTTGTTTCTTTCTTTCTTTATTTTTTTTTCAGAAAAGCCGACATTTATTTGTTTAATAATTATGAAAAGAAAAAAAGTAACATTTGTGAATTTATTTATCCATTCATTTTCATCGTTTAACAGATGAAGCTCTGAATACAATTGCTGTTAGCTTTAAGCCTTTAAAAAATAATCCATTTTCCTTTGTGTTTATTTATTTCATAAATAATCAAACATCAGATCGTTATTTATTTCATAAATAACTTGCCGCCTTTGGCGACCAGTCGGTTCGCCAGTATTAATGCTCGCTAAAATTTTCATATAATATTTTATGTAGCTGTGTCTCATAACAGGTTTTTCACCAAAATATTTTTAAACCAAATAAATTTTGATAATCATATAATTCATTTATAGTATTATTTTCTTCAGATGATCTGTTCATTGTACTACTCATCTTTCTGTTTCTATCCGAGCAATGATTGTCCCGGAATTGATATTTTAATTACATGGTGGAGGGAAAGGTTTAAATTTCTACGTTTTTATAGAATAATGAGATTCAAATTTTCATAAATGTAAACATACTAAACAAATAAAAACACAGTTGGTTTTCAAGAAATGCGAAAGTTTAAAAACAGCTTGGAAAATGCCGCTCACAGAGGAAATAATGGTGACACCCACCCACCCTTCTTTTCATTCTTTTTTTTTTCTTACTTCCCTGCCCAGACTTTATTTTGAGCAGGCATAGATTAAATATTCATACCGACTAATAATAAAAGCAACTATTTTTTTTCTTTTTTAAACATCACTTTATCTATGATTGAAAACCAACTGACTTCGCGTATTTCTTTCTAAACAAATCATAATTTATTACTTCCTGCTATCTAACTCAGTTGGTGTGGGGGAAGTAAATGAAGATTTTTGGCGGGAAAGTAAGAAAAGTGTCGTTTTAACTATTTTCCACGCAGTTTTTTAATTTTTTCTCTCCATAAGAACCATCCTCGTGTCTTAACGAAAATATTAAAAAAAAAAAAAATTAGCCGAATCGGTCAAGCCGTTCTCCAGTTTTGCGCTTAGCAACGCATTTCGAGTTGCATTTTTATTAATATAGATAAAATCTTTAAATAATAAAAGTAGTATTCATGATGTACATTTTTCTTCTGCGATTTCATATCGTTTTCTCTTTTCATTTTACTTTGGCTGAATTGTTATAAAATTTGTCATCTTAGCTAATCTTAAGCCAAAACGGAGATGTTTAGCTTCTGCAAAAATCTTTATATAATTTTCTGACTGGATGCTTGAAGTATGAGTCATATGTTTCTTGAAACCAGCGATAGCCAAATTCTTCTCGAATATCCTGAAAAGATCTTTGATGCCATTATTTTTCATTCCTGAGTTGGAGATGTTTCCACTCTTATGTACTTGACAACTTTTCTTATTTATTTATTTTTTTTTAATTTCAAGGTTTTAGTGCCCACTTCATAGTTAAAATGAGTGAATGACATCGGCAAAGAAATAATTAAATAAACTAATAATTATTTTTAAGTATAGTTCATAAATATCATGTCTACTTTAATGTTCTTGACATTCTTTCGCTTTTTTTTTCTCTTTCTTTTAAATGGTGGTTGTTTATAAATAATATTTGTGCACAGTTAATATTTCAGCTTCTATATTAATAACATTAATTTACTTTTGGAATACTTTGAAGAATAAAAAGAACATAATGCAAAAAGTAGTTTATATTCAGATGTTTAAATATTTATTTAAAAAGATAATATCTGCTTTTCAAAATAATCAGGGTTTAGCAAATAAAAATTGTTATAATACAAGGTGGCCAGAAATAAAACACCCCTACTCTGACCTCCATGGATATCGAACTACTCAGTGTAAAGGCTCAAAATTTTGTACACATACTATTCAAAATATGGGGAAACGGATTTCACGAAAAAAAAAATTAGTTCCTGAAATCACCGATAGGTGGCGCTGCACAACTGGAACTATGATCAAAAGACACAAACAATAATAAAAATTAAAATGTTTATGCGGAATGGAATGCTTCCATGCTTCCTTTTTAATTTTTCTGCCCCTTATGGAAAATAAAAATAGTAAAGAAGCTAGAACTCCCGTTGTAACTGCAATTTCATACTGTAACCAGAAAAATTTGCATAAAGCATGGTTAGAAGCCATGTTAAAAGGTGGGGAATGTCATTCTTATTAGTGATGGCTGTCACGCTGCCAGAACGCGCTTTGCTTGTGAAGTTGTTTTACGAGAATAAAGGAAATGCTCCAGCAGCACTTCGAGAGTTTCGCCGACTTAAGGATTTGCGTAAGGGACCATTGCTTCCACAAGCTCTCAGGAGAATGATCGCTCGATTCGAGGAAACTGGACATCTTGGAGTTCAGCCTGGTCGAGGACGCAAACCGGTTCGTTCAGATGTCGTTGAAGATGTTGCCACCGGTATTGTTGAACAGTCAATGGATAATGTTTTAGGCTGCAGTAGTGCACGTGCAGTGTCACGACACTTGGGTGTTCCCTATAGCACAGTGTGGAACGTACTCAGAAAAATGGTGCATTGTTTCCCGTACAAAATCCGCCCTAATCAACAATTGCTGGCCACAGACAGGGAGATGCGACTGACCTTTGCATTGACATTTCTTGCTAGAGTTGAAGTGGATGCATCGTGGCCGTGGCAGATTCTGTGGAGCGATGAGGCCCATTTCCACCTCAATGGAACAGTGAACACCCATAACTGTCGCATATGGGACACGACAAACCCCCGTACCTTCCAAGAGATTCCACTCCACTCACCGAAAGTTAC
The DNA here is from genome assembly GCA_026289955.1 of Argiope argentata. NCBI lineage: Eukaryota > Metazoa > Arthropoda > Arachnida > Araneae > Araneidae > Argiope > Argiope argentata. Next base: position 1,019,811 of record JAOUZG010043906.1, read on the forward strand.
AGTCTGGTGTGGATTCACAGCCACATTCATCATTGGACCGTTCTTTTTCGAAGAGGTTACTTCCAATGGCCTTGAGACATGTACCGTGACGGCCAACAGGTACAAAAGGATGCTCGAAACATTTGTTGTACCCCATTTGCAGCAGCGCCAATGCCTTGACACCATTACTTTTATGCAAGATGGAGCACCTCCACACATTGGACTCCCTGTGCAACAGTTTCTTCGCCAACATTTCACCACTGACAGAATAATCAGTCGCGCGTTTCCGACAACTTGGCCATCTCGTTCACCGGATCTTAATCCGTGTGATTTTTGGCTTTGGGGACACTTAAAAAACCTTGTTTATCGAGAACGTCTGATAACCTTGGCAGATTTGAAAGAGAGTATCAGTCTGCATGTGAGAAGCATCTCAGATGACCAGTTACGATCCGCAGTTGAACAAGCTGTCCACAGACTTCACATTTTACATCTTCAGGAAGGGAACCATATTGAGCAGCATTCCCTGCATCGATAACGTCCTTGTTTCATGTATGCTTGGTACTTTCAAATAAAATGTGTTTAAAACGTGTTTTTGTGTCTTTTCAGCATACGTCCAGTGGTACAGCGCCACCTATCGGTGATTTCTGGAACTAAATTTTTTTTTCGTGAAATCCGTTTCCCCATTTTTTGAATAGTATGTCCACAAATTTTCAAGCCTTTACACTGAGTAGTTCGATATCCAGGGAGGTCAGAGTAGGGGTGTTTTATTTCTGGCCACCCGGTATATAAAAGAAGGATACAACAACATATAATATTTTGTTGAGAAAAGTAGAAAATGAAAATAATGATCTGAAACATAAAAATGTTCGTAGTTTAGTAATGTTTATTTATTTTTTTATTGAAAAATCACCAGATAATTGGAAAAAATTCAGTATTTCTAATATTGTTAAAAGAAAATGCTTGCTATTCATTTCTGAATTAAAGGAAAACATTGTTATTTTAATTTCTCGGGCCGGTGTCTATATGCTACCTCGTTATAACTATGAAAAAATATTATTCTGATGTATTTATACAAAATTTAATTAAGTATTTGGTAAAGAATTCCAACTTTTTGATTCTATTGGTATTGTTTTGGCGAAGCATTTAATAATATTAAATTAAGCATGCGAAAAATATTTTTTGTGGTAGCGATTAAGCCCTAAAGGGTAATCTTTATATTCCATTTTACTTAAATTGCGTTTTAATATTATCATGTCAGTGCATGATGTTGTTTTAGGAATGAGATTTGTGGCGTCAACAAAAATCCGTAGGCGAAAAATAAAAATTTTATTATCTACACCAGCATCTCAAAAAAAAAAAAAAAAAAAAAAAAAAAAAAAAATCAGTTTTCAATAACGTGTTGCCATTATCTATGCACAAGCTCTGATTTTTTAAAAAAATTGTTAATTACTACAGCAAATAAAACCTAGAAGAATGTCATTTTGAGCGCGTGATTATATGAAATGAAAAAAACAGTAAATGTGATATTTTTTTTAAACAATAAATGCGAGACAAAGTTTTTCAGTTCGTTTGCAATACTAAAGTGACTCATTCAATGAAACAATTAAAATGAATAAAAATATGATTTACGAGCACGTGGTGCTTGGCCGTTCAAGAAATTATGGACTGACATGATATTTTGAAATATGCATAGAAGATTTCATTTTAATCTTTTTTCTTAGAAATTCGGCTTAATGTGATGTATTTTCAACTCCACTATATGGTTTGATGCATTTTCTTAAAATTCACTTCTGACTTATTTATTTCCTTTTTTCCAAACATTTACTTCTTATTATCGAAACCATCACTGATATTGATTATAAAAGATTTTTATTTAATATTGTGGGAAGATTTCTTTTAAGAAGACGATTTACTAGTGTCATTAACTTATATAGGGATCAGAGCCAACATAGCATAACATAAAAGGACCTTATGGATACCTCGATAAGAAAATAAGTTGGGTAATTTTGATAAGATTTAAGAAGACGAGAGATATGCAATTGGAAAATGGAAAAGTTCTTCGAGGGCATAGATAGACCATTTAGATCAAGGGTTGGGGAGATTTTCTTTTTTCCATATCATTTTTATCGCAGAATGTAAAATTGTGCAAATTATTGCCTCGCCGTATTGAGCAGTTTTATATTATTAATATTTCAGCCACCCATTAAAAAATAAGAGTCAGTAATTAAATGCGCAATTTTTCAATTAATGTTCGACCTCGACGTGTAACATTTCTGAAAAGTTCCCCAAAATAACATACACTTTCACTGTGTCTTAACCTAATAGTTTATTCTTTTATGAAGAAAATAATAGGAATGTAAATGGTGGTGATAAAAGGGAGGTGTCCAACTTTGCTATTCTGTGTGACCCGTTTCTATTAAAAATAGGAAGATAATTCAGATTAAACAAATAATTGCTCCATTGTAGACAACAATATAATATTATAAGTTTTTGACCATCTCTTTGAAGAGCGTAGTTTTGAAGGTTTCTTGATTGATACTTCGCACCAAAATAAAAATATGTATTAAAGTTTTGTTGTCCTTATCATGCTAAAAATATTGCAATATTCATTTGTTACTATATAAGAACCGCATGAATTTTATTTATCATAAACCAAGCAAAAGTGGAAGGGGAGAGGACTCTATCATTGCTTTTACATTCTGAAAACGAATTTTTTAAATTGAAATTCTTATATAGTTTCGTAATATCTATCATTTGTTACATCAGTTTGAAATAAAATAGGTATTTCCCAAATACTTATCTGTTGCCAAAGATCAACTTTCAACTACTTGCCGAAACTTTATCTTAGTTATATATTACATTTTTCAATATTGTACCTGTAATTATTTATGGTTTTTATTGGTTTTGATTATCCTACTTATTTTGCTACCGAATGTAGAATTCGTGAAAATATAGGCGATCATTGTTAAGAAGCATATGTTGTGAAAATGCTCCTCACATATTTTTCACCAATGTTAAGTAGAAGAGGGTATCGGGAGTCTTAAGAATCTTCGCTTTTGTCAGTAAATTTTATTTACTCCTAATTAACACAGATTGTTACAGGTATTAAACAACTAAATGTTATAGCTTAATATTGCAATAAATTTTTGATTTGCTTTTGAATAGCGAATTTTTTCGACCATAAATATAGCGTTTTTAATTTCTAGGGAAGTTAGTTTAAATACCAAGTTCATCAGGTAAATTTATCATCTTCCGTTAAATTTTGCTTGCATTTTTATTTCATTTCGAATCGTGATCATTTTTTTTTGTAATTTTTCTTAGTAAAATTCCGTGCCTTTCTGAAATTATTACTAATTTATAAGATTGATTTTTTCCCTCATAAAATTTTATTCTTTTCAATAATTGCTTATTCTTTCCAAATCTACCTTATTGATGATAATCTTTTATGAAAATAATCGTACTTATCTTTATTTAAAACAAAGGATGAAAAGTAAATTAATATGAATTAATAAAAATCCAATTACATTTGTTACTTATCCGTTAGCCGGGTGCAAGCGAAAAATCAAAGAAATTTGGAGGAATTCTATATGGTGTTTTGGTATTTTTTCGTTTGTGTCCGGCTAACGGAAAAGGTATATATTTACCATTTACGTTTATGTGTTGTGTTCTTATCTTTATTAATTTTTATATAATACATTTAAGGTATAAAAATAAATCTGCAGAATCCAAAGTTTCTGCTTTGTTAATTTATATTAAATAATTATAAAAATTAATGTAAACGTATTTATGTAAACCGATCATTGCAATGTAATAATAATGATTATAAAATCATTCAAAAATATATTTTAAAAAAGCATTGACTGAAAAGTCGAAAAGTACAAACACTTAATTTTCAGAGTCTTAAACATTCAGTGTAAAGCATGCCCAACAAACTTAATCTGCTTCTGAAGCAGTTCTATATAAAATTCAGATACGCATATTAGCATCCTTAATATACTAAATGACAGCATATACAATTAAAAATAAAAGGAAGATAAATTAACTAAAGCATTCTTCCTGTCTTTTTTAAGAATCGTTTCAGTCACGCGCAACAGCGATCTGATAAAATGGAAATGGAGATTATGGAATCAAGAGTATATAGATCAGAGCTAAATGGAGATCTTTCCGAAGATGAAGATGCTGAAGGTATATCTTTAATCACATTTACAAAATAATGTAGCAATTTTTTTAACGTAATCACAATTATTTTATGTATGTAATGTTTTTCTAATAAATTAAATCAGATTCACTGACATCAAATAAATGAATGAAATGATGAATACCTGAATAAAGAATCCTTACATTTAATTAAAAAAAAACTATCCTTGTTGGCATATTTATTTATGGAAAAAAATGTATCAAAAGTTTGAATAAAATAGAATAAATTGATGAGAGAAAGAGATTTTTTCAGTTTATGACATGAATTACATACTATTAAAAATAATGATTTATAAAGGCTGCACAGTAGAAAATAGATAAAATAAAAATTCTGCATTTTAATACCTTAATAAAAATGGTATTCTGAAAGCTGTTATAGTTAATTTATTGTTGATACTTTTTTTATGGAAATATCTGCCTTTGTGTTGAATAAATTGCATATCACAGCTTCTGAGATGTATTTTATAGTTCATGTAATTAAGAGAATATATAGTAAACCTTAATGCAAAACATTTGTTTTGAATTCAAAAAATAAAAATTAGGCTTTAGGGAGTTTATGAATTGCATTAAAAATGAAATTATTTCTGTCCATCTATTTGAAACATTTTTTTGCCAAGCATACTACTCATATGTTATTGAATATTTCCTTGATAAATATTTTATGAAATTAATTTTTTAAATTAAATAGAAACTGGATTGTAAATTTTTTTGTAATTGAAAATATTTTAGAATAAGTAGCATTTTTGTTTTATGCTAAATTTTAAAGATTACTCTTTTTTTTTTTTGAAAAATTTTATTATTAGCAAGTGCTTCCATTTATAAACAAAAGTATGAAAGAGCCGTCAAGGATATGGAAATTTTGAAAAGACGTATTCAACAACAGCAAGAAGAAGAAATGGAACAAAAAGCTCTGATGAAAAAGGCATCTGATAAAAGGGTTTGTTTGAATTTTATGAATTCAGTTTTATATTACTTAACTGCATATTATCTATTTATATATGCCTAAGTATTTATATATGCTTAATACTACTGAATTAAATCTGACAACTAAATTTCATTTCATCTAATAATATCATTTTAAATCTGTCCCTTTAACGTTATTATTTATTTGAAAATAAAAATTTTATATATATATATATATATATATATATATATATATATATATATATAATACCAAAAGTAAGGAAACATGAATGTCAGCAAAAAGTTGGTTGTTCGAATTTTTTTTTTGAAAAAGTTATTAAGAATATATATAATATGAATTTTCAATTTGGTTTTCTTTATAAAATGTATGCTTTAAAAAAATTAAATAAATTTGAATTTGAAAATTTTTAATGCTTTAAAAAATTAATAAATGTTAATGCTTTTAATAATTTTTTTATTAAATTAATTGTTATTTTTTATATTTTTAGCTTGCAGAGGCTTTGGAAGATGTTGATGAAGAACGACAGATAGCTAATCAGTGGAAACGAAAAGCTCAGAAATGTGGAGCTGAACTTCAAGATCTTCGATTAATGTTAGAGGAGCAAATGGCTCGGAATGGGGAACTAGAAAAGAAACAAAGACGGTAACACATGTCTTGTATTATTATTAATTTTTGCAAAAGAATTGATAAACAGAAACATTTCATTAACAGGCATTATTTAGCTATTTTTATTTACTTTGCTGCATTGTAAAGCCAAGATTTGACAGCTTATACATTTGGGCTTTTACTTCCCTAAATTTAATCCAGCTCTCTTTAGCCATTGCATTCTATATTCAATGCATTAGAAGAAATTAGCCCTCACACTTTCACTTTTATTAATAAGATTTTTTTGTAAGTTATTCATAATTCTAGAAAGTATTTTCAAAGTCAAATATTTTTCTGAAATTTAATATTTAATTAATTAATTATTCTTAATCTTCTGCAATTAATTCATTTAATTGCAATGGGAAATTTACTGACACTATTAAACAAAAACTTACATTGAGTAAAATAATTCTTATCATCATATCATTCATTCTTATTGACTTATATGCTTGTATTGGCTTAATTAAAGTTTTGTTAATTATTAACTGACAATATGTTTGGTTGAATTGACTTTTTCAGAAACATAATGTTATATTTTACTGATTATTTATACCTTTTCCCTTGAATCTTATCTTCACAGGAATAAATTTTTTTAAAAATATATTATATGTGTAAATTTAAAAAAAATTATGAAAATTTATATTTATATCTGCTTAATCGGGTTTTTTTTATTATTTAAAATCAAAGACATAATCAATAAAAAGTACACCATCCAAATCTATTATTAATCATTTTATATTCATTGAAAAGCATATGAATTAAAACTGAATATGTTTTATTCCATGTAGCTTGTAGCTATTAGAAATATTTCTACTTGAAATATAAATTAATTTTAAAAAATAGATAAGTGTTGAAAAATTTGAATTTCATTTTGAATTCATTTTTTTTTTTTTTTTTTTTTTTTTTCTGAATTTGATCTTGTCAACTCATTATTTAAATTCATTTATTTAAATGTGCATAAAAATGCGTTGCTAATGATTTTATATATATATATATATATATATATATATATATATATATATAT
>JAOUZG010043906.1:1026680-1066400 GCA_026289955.1 Argiope argentata
CAATTCTTATTTTAGAAAATAAATTTTAAATTACAAATTATGTTTAATTCATTTACGGAAAAGTTTATTTATATAACTGTATTTATATTGTTCTGTTAGTTTTGATGCTGAACTGAGTGCTGCACAAGAAGAAATTAAAAAAGAGAAAACTCTTCGAGAAAAACTCCAGCGTGAAAAAGACCAGGCAATACATGAAAAATATTCTTTAGAACAAGATTTACAGGTAAATTAGCTTCATTTCTTATCATTATTTGCATAAAAGCTGTATATTATAAAATATTTTATCTGCAAATTTTTTTATTTATTTGTATAAATACCAACTTTCTAGATGTGAGGTTAATTTTCTTTTGAAAGCCTATTAGAAATAATTTTAACTAAAACCCAATTGTGAAGAAAACTATATGCTTTATTTATTGTAGCTACTCTATTGCCATTCCATGTTTCAAAGTGTGTGAACAAATAATTTAAAAAATGTGTTGCCCTAATAATACATGGCTTTTTTTAAATCAATTGTGAATAAAATTTGAATAAATTCACAACATTAAAAAAATTGAAATAAGTCTTGCACAACATATTATTATTTATAAACTACTAAACTGTTATTATTATTTTAGTCTGCAAAGCTGGATGCCGATATGTTGCATGAAAAAATTGCTCAGCTTACTAGGGAGTTAGATGAACTGACCTTAAGTAGTAAAGGTGAAGAAGAGGTATGTTAATTTCTCCTTTTAACTTCAGTTTGATAATGTTTATATTTCTGTCATTCTCTTATTTTTGAAATAAAAACATTTTCTTTAAGCAATTCAAATATATATGTTAAAAATAAATTTTTCCTGTATTTTTATTTCTTATGATTTGTTTTGTTCTGTTCATACAGGTAACTCAGTTGAAGAGAGCCAAACAAGACTTGGAGCGTAAATGCCGAGACCAAGAAGAAGAACTGGAAGAATTAGCTGCACAAGTCCAAATGCTAGAACAAGCAAAACTTCGACTTGAAATGTCTCTAGAAAAACTCAGACAGGAACATCGCAGAGAAGCTTCAGTAAGAGAAGAAGAAATCGAAGAAATACGAGCAAGCTTTTCTAAAAAAGTAAGTCCATATCTTTGTGATCTTATTTTTTAACCAACTGGAATTATCTATTTCAACTTTTTTAATATACTCCACAATAAAAAATTTCTTATCTTCTTTCTATCCACATTAAATTGAATAAGTAGCCAAATTTTAATTTCTGAATCTCGCATATAAATGCTTCATGATAATGGTATGATAAAAAAAACGAAAATATTTTTAAAAGTAAGTCTGTGTTTCAAGAAAAAAATATGATTGATTGCAACAAAAATTTGGCTATAACATACTATAATAGAACTGTAATTTTTAGACACAAGATCAAATTTCACATTCAAATTTGCTTCATTTATTATTATATATTATTTCATTTTTAGAGTAATATTTTTTTAAGTAGTGATAACTTTTTCTTCTAATTTCCAGATAAAAAATTTAGAAGCTCAGCTTGAATCTGAACAGGATGAGCGACATCAGTTGGTTAAACAAAAACATGAGCTTGAACGTCGTCTTTATGAAATTGCAGATCAGCCACCCCCACATGATCCTGAAATAGAGAGACGTTTGCGTAGAGATCTGAAACGCACCAAAGCATTATTAAGAGATGCACAAGCTATGCTTGAACATAATCGTGAAGGACAATCAAATAAAACTTTAATTAGGCAACTTAAGAATCAGGTAAGGATCATTCTAAATTTCTTTTTTAATCATTTGGGTTAATTTTTTAATCATTGACTTGGTTAATAAACAATTCTTAGAATGGTCTTCTAATCTTTCTGTGCAAAATTCTATTTTAATACTACCCCATTAAATAACCTGTATTTTAAAATTATACATATATATTTAATATCAGAATATTTTATAAACAAAGTTTAAGGTAAAAGTTCTTTCTTTTTTTATGTATTAAATTAGCTATGCATTTAGAGATTAAAATTCTTTTTACATATTTTGTAAATTTGCTCATTTTTGTGTGTATATAATTAAAGAGGTAGTGAATTTAATTTTTTTATCTTAAACATAATTTTTTTCACAATTAACATTCATGAATTATTTATTTTAAAATTAAAATATAGTTAATGATCTTTATTTTTATCATAAAAAGCATAGATTAGAAGAGGTTCTACTAATAAATGTGTTCATAAAGAGACAGAACTATTCTCATTAGATGCATTTGTATTTATTTCATGGAATATTGTCATGTTTCTAAATCAAAACACTTGTAGATGGTTTCTATGCAATTCATGATAATACTTTACAATTCTATTAGGAGTTAAATTTGATTAACATTTTATATTTTTTTGTGTATCAAAACACAAATTTGATCCAGAAATTCAAACTGTAATGAGCATGCAGGTATAATTTAAAATCTTTGCTTTGTCATAAAAAATTTAACATCAAATTCATGTTTTTTTTAAGTTTAATTATCTAGATAGCTCATAGTAAACAATTAAATCTAAGAGAATATTTAATTTATTTAACATACATAAATTCAATTGCGGGTCTCAAATTTCTTACTATTTTGTCTTATAACTAAAAAAATAAAACTCTAGAACTGAAAAAAGTATTAAGGTATATGTAGGTACAATAATAATAGTAATATTATTTCCAGATTTACTCACTAAAATTACTAAAAATTTCAAACTTTAAAATGGCAGAATAACACAAAAGGCAAAGAAAGATGGATAACATTTACTTAAACAAATTCTTCTCTTGCTAGCTTTTCTGTTTGCAAATATTGGTGAATCGCTAAAAGTAACAAAAGTAAAACTTCTCATTCCTCTTTCAAAATGCCTTTTACGAGCTCACAGTTATGGTTAAATATAAATGCTAAAAAAAGTTTAAGGAATATTGCAGTAAAGCCCTTTATTTTCTAATCAATGGGCATTTTTATTATCTTTGTTTTGAAATTTGTTCTTTGACTTGCATAGCATTTTGAAAATAAACTTCTAACAATATATTAACCATCGTCACTAAACAATGGTGATGGTTAATTCAATACTTTGAATTCTATCAAATCTGAGAATTTGTTTACTTTATTAGAAATTATATTAATGCAAAATAAAGTAATTTAACTTAAAGCTGCAAATTATTATTGCCGAATAATGTAATTTAATTTACGACTACAATTGCTGTCTCATTGCTATATGTGATATGATTGAAATATGTTATAAGATAATGTTTTTTGCATCATTTACTTATAAAAAAATTAAATATTTTTAGTGTTATTGTATCTGTAAGGTATTTTGTTATAACTGCAATGAAATTTACATCATTCAGAAAAATTAATAAAATGTTGAAAATCTGTTCTTTTAATTTTTTTTTCCTTCTTTCTATATATAAATTCTCAGTTCATTAAAAATAACTAAAAACAAGTTAATCAAATCTTTATATTTATTAATTAAACATATTTTGTTAGATATAAATCTATTATAAGAAAAAAAAGTAATAATATCTGGAAATAAATGGGATTTTTAATAATTCTTAGCTTGAGGACTCTGAGTTTGCAAAAGCAACAGCCATCAAAGCCCGACAAGCGATTGAAACTGAGCTGCAAGATTGTCAGTTACAACTGGAGGAAGTTACCAGAGCTAAAAATGAGGTCAGTCCAAAGCGATGCAATTTCAAATTTTTTAAAATTATTTTTGAATCATAAATATTCTTTTAACATTAGAAAAATTCACTGAAAAGGAGAGAGGGAAAAGATATTTTTTAAAAAAGTTTTTATACATTCTTGAGATGCAGCTTTCTAAAAAATATTTGGAAATATTTTTCTCTAAAAGTATCTGTCCTGTCTTGTAAACTTTGTTCATAAGATATAAAAGAAGTTATTGTAATAGATAAGATTTAATACAATGATTAGGCATATGTTTTGCAAAACATATGCCTTTCATATATTAGGCATATGTTTTGGGTTTAGCATTTAAATTTAGATGGATGAATGTAAGGATGCTAAGTGTTGTAAAGATGAGTTTCTAAACATTTTTGTGTTCATATATATATATATATATATATATATATATATATATATATGCCTTCAGTAAGAGTTTATAAACAAAAAATATTTAATAGAATTTATATCCTTAAATCTAGTTCGTAAAATCATGAATCTGAATAGTTTTAAGATTGCTTTCAATAAAACTACTTTTCTATAGTTATGACGGAAAATAAGAAATAAAAATAAATTTTTTAAATTTAGATTAAGTATTAAAGTATATGTAGATTTTCTGTATTCCGAAGATTTTTTTGGGCCATTTTTTTATTATACATTTACTTTTAAAATCTTACATTGTTAAGGAATATTGGGAAAGTTTTTTTATTAGTTTTAAATGATTCAATGATTTAAAAATTATGAAAATTCAATGAATATGGAAATACGTACTGTGCATGTGTATTAATATAGTGTCTCAAAACATTACTGTTTTCACTGTAGAGCAATAAATTAAAATTAAGAAATATTTGTAGGCTGAGACTAAATGTCTGCAGCTGTCCAGAGAGAAGAGTGCCATTCAAACCCAATTAGAAGAAGCAGAAGAAGAAATGTCTGAAGTTATGAAAAAATATAAAGCAGTAGTTGCTCAAGTAAGGTTCTTTTTTCTCATATTGTATTAGATTAATCTAAAATTTTAAATTCAAAAAAATTCAAATATCTTTAATAAAATTATTTTTGAAACATTTTAGTTGCACAGAAGTGCATTGCTTATTTTCCAAATTGTATTATCTGATAAATTATATCTAACAGAGTAGATTGGTATTATTTAGTATGGGTGTGTGTAACTTGATTTTGATGTTATGAGAAACTCATACTAATAATTATTAGACTTGTAAATAATTATTTCTATTAAAATTACTAACTTTATTTTAAAAGGGCATGTAAAATTGTTGTTCTACTAAAATATTTCTCTTTTTGTATTCTTTTGACAAAGAGAAATATAGTTAAATCAATACATGATAATTTTTAAACAGTAACAGCCATGTGATTGGCATTTTCTTCATCTATTCAAATTAACCTCTATTACATTTGTATAATTTCAAAGACATTTTGAGAGAAATCATTGCAGATCTAAATTTTCTGTTTTAAAAATCTTACTATACACTCTTTGCTTCATGTATTTCAATTCCTACTATTAGTTCACTTTCTCCCTATATATATCTTGTTCAAACTTTCAATTTTTTATAAAATACTTTTTATTCATCCACTCAAGTTCAAATACATGTTTTAAAAATTTTGTAGTGGATGAACTTGATGTTCATACAGTTTTTTCAAACATTAATTCATTAATTTGGCTATTTTTTTATTAATTAAAAACTAGCTTTCATGCCAAAAATCTTCATTTCTCCACTGTCAAATGAGCAAGATTTCTTGGTGTTTCCACCCCCATGCTAATGAGGTTAGACTTAACATGTTCATAGATTTTTTCGGATTCATTTTGAAGTACTTTTGATTTAAAATAAATTTAAATAAAGGAAATTAAAAATTTGTATTCTGCATTGAGTTTGCAATTCACACATTTGCATTGTCCCTACTGGTGTTGAAAATTTACGCATGTGCAGTATGTTTTGATTTATTTTCAATGGGTATGGACTTGAATTTGTTTTAGTCAAACATAATTTTTTGATAACTTATTTATATTAATTATAATTATTTAATTAAAAGTTACTAAGCTAAAAAATTTCTTTGTTGAATTAAGTAGGAATTGACATTAAAATTTTTTATATTACTTGTTTAGTATTATTTTATTACTTTCTTGCTTCACTTTCCTTTGCCATTGCTTAACTTGAAAAATTTCATGATATTACTGGGGTCACTAATATTTCCAACAGTTTTATAGATAACTTCATAAAACTTATGTCTGGTTTATTATTATTATTATATCATATATATATATATATATATATATATATATATATATATATATATATATATATATATATATATATATATATATATATATATTTCTTTTTTTTTAACTCTTTCCATTTCCAGGCCAACTTCCTTCATGTTTGGAGTTTTTTTATTAACTTCCTTATTTTACTGATTGGAACAATGTAAACTGTCTCTCAATTAATTCAGTATACAATATCAGTATAAGTATACAATACGAGTTACTGTTTTGAATTTAAAGGGTATAAATAGCTTCACCAATTATCCTGTATGTGTGTTTTCTTTTATTACTTAATTTTAACATTCTGCTCTCTGAAACATTATTTTATTGATACACAAAAATAATAAAACAAAGTCAGTTCTGAAAGAGAGTTATTAAAATAATTTTAACACAATTAGAATTACTTTATAAATTTATTTTTAAAAAGTAATAGTACCTTGGATTTTGCTATCATCATCATTCTTTCATGCATTATTGATAAACCCCACCAAATTAGAAATTGTCTCTTTTCCAATATTGTGATATTTGTTATTGATAAATTTGATATAAAGAAAGCAGTAATAAAAACCCTGCTTGATTCCCCCCCCTCCACCATATTATCAAATGAATAAATAAATTTCCTTGTTTCATTAATTCTTTTAGATGTCTGCAGATCAGAAGGTGCTTGCTGAACAGAATCAACAAATAGCGGAATTGGAAAATGAGCGTCAAATGCTCAAAGAGCAGGTAACAATGATTTAAATAATACAGTATATTAAAATGTTATATGATTTGTCCTACAATTTTAATCTAATGAAAGTATAGACTGTTTCGAAATACATTTAAATTTAAGTATGATCTTATTGAAAATCTCATTTATTTTTATTTACATTTAATTGTCTTTACATTTGACACTTCATTTTACCCTTTGTTTTTCTTTCTCTGGGTTATTTTATATATGTGTGTGTGTGTGTGTGTGATTGGGAAGGCAAAAAAGCAAGAAAAAGAGACTTCATAAAAGAATTTATAATCCTAGAAAGGAAAAATTGATAATTGTTTGGGTTTGGTTAGTACAGCTCAGAAGTAAACTCAAACCTGTAATTTTTATTGAAGAAACCAATGCATGCCCTGTTTTTATGTATTATTTTCAATCCTTATATGATTTCCAATTGTGTAAAATCTTTTTTTTCTAGAACTCTACTATTTTTTCATCCGTTCCTTTTATTACTACTATTGATGGTTATATTTGATTAATTCCCAATTATATTCATTAAATTATTGTATATGGTATATACATTGAATTATTGTATTTATTTACTATATACTTTTAAATACTTTTATGATAATAAGTTATTTTTATTTTATTTATTACAAAATGTTTTATTAATTTTTTTGACTTCCTTAGGGATTTATTAAAAGGAAACTCCATTTTAAAGCATTAAAAAATTATTAACATCAATTATTTTTTTTAATGTATGTATTGTCACTTTTTAAAAACGTTGTTCCAAGCTTATATGTTTTAAATCGAAAATATTAAATTGCCTTCTCTTATTCCATTTCCATAATCATAAAGCAAGCTATAAGAATGGTGTATCATGTAGGTATCCATTTATAGTCATTATGTGTTTAAAGAAAATGCAGATTTTCTGAGGAAATTTTCTTTATTTTTGTCAGTATTATTAACTTTGAAACAAAACTGATTAAAAGATGTGAGTATATTTATTATAAATAAAAATAATCAATTTCTAATACAATTTTCTGAGACTATTAAGATAATGTTATGAATGTTAAACTTAAGATACCGTTACTTTTTTTTTCATAAATAAAGTTGTAGAAATTGGTCAGTTTCAAACTTTTTTTAGAATTTAATTTGACTAAACAATTGTCTAATGTACTGTGTAATGTCTAAGGTGATAATGTTCGTGATTTATTTTATTTCATTTTGTTACTATAATAGTTGAATGAAGTGAGCCACAAGTTTGAACACCTTGCTGGTCAGTCGGATGACACCCATAAAGTTCATTGGCTAGACAGTAAAATTAGAGACCTTGAGTCGAAATTGGAGTTGGAACAGACCACGAAGGCTCGACTTGAAGTAAGCTTTGAATCTGTTTGGATATCTTATTCTCATCACATGACTTAATTACATTTTAGTCGGTTACTTGTTAAAGAGAATTAATGAGTCAGTAATCTTTTAGATTGCCTAATTACATGCCTTTGAGATTTGGTCCCTTGAGATGGATAGACTAGTGTTAAAGGATAATAACTAAATTTACCTCAGATGTTGTTTTCTAATGAGTTGAAAAATGCACATCTTCAGTTCTCTGCTAAAATTCTTACTTTGCAATGTTATTATAATTATAGTTCTTGCTTTTTTTTATTTTGCTATTTAAGAAAGGTATCTTTAAATCTATATGACATTTCTTATTGCTCATTCATATTAGGCCTGTAAATATTACCTAAATAAAATGAACCTGAAATAACCTATGGGAATATGAATTTTATTGATAAATAATAGAGGAAGAGTAGTTTATGATAATTTTTCATTTTTGCAAGATTATTATATGAAATTCACCTGCAAATTATCATATAATACTTGTAAAACATGTGATGGGATTTTAATGATTTGTGTTTACCACAATAAATTCACAAAAAAATTATTGTCTTGTTAATAATTATGAAATTCTTTTTTTTACTTATTACTCATTTTTACTTTTTTTTACTCTTTATTATAGAGTCAAATTGCTCGTTTAAAAGAACAAAATGATAGAGCAAGGGAAGAGTGTGATTCTCTGAGGAATAAAGAAATTCAAGCTCAAGAAGGTGTTCGCAGACTTCAACGGCAGCTTAGAGATTTAAGAGAAGATTATTCAAGTCTTCAACAGAAAGAAGCTGACGGATATAGAAAGCAACATGAATTGGTTAGATTTGATCATGAATTTTTCTTGTATTTCACTAATTGTTTATTGAATACTTGAACTTGTAGTACAACATTCTATAATGTTAAAACTGTTTCTTATTACTAAGGCACATATTTTCTAAATTACTGTAGGAAATGGCCCTGGAGAACATGGAAACTGATCTTCAGGTGACAAAGAATGACTTGCGGTTAGCTTGTCAGCGAATTCAAGATCTCCAAAATGCCCTTGAGGATGATTTAGATTCTGGTACAGATGTACCTGATGACAGGTATAGAATTTCTTTGTTATAAATATTGATTTTATAAGCATTTATTTATAGGGGGGATTTACTATAACTAAATCAAAGACACTTATTAATCAAAGACAAACCTTGTAAATGTGATAAATACAATGTATTTACATATAGAATGAAACTTTGCTTTATCCTCAATTTCAAAGTTCAGTTAGCTTCCCAAAACCAATAACCAGGAAATGTCAAACATTTTCCTGGTTATTGGCTTCATTTAAAGAGTATGTATTAAATACACTACCACCTCTTTTTCTTTATTACTCACTCAGGGGCTATTTAGACATGACAAATTTGTGCAGATATTTGTATTTCAGTATTTTTAGAGTTAAATATCATTATTGAGCAATAAATATCCTTTCATGTAATAATTCTTCAATATTTTTAAAATCAAACATTTTTATATAAATTTATTTGGATTTGTGTGTGTGTATGTATGTTTTATGTTTGTTGCTTATTATTATTTTATCAGTTTCTTTGTTCTAGGCCTGTTTCATGTCTAGTTTATAAATCCCTACAGACTACTTAATTTTTAAATATAATGCTTAAATATTTCATTGATTTTTGCTGTTTAGTTTAATACATATACTGTTTAAAGCATCAAAATTTTGTATATTATTCTATTTTAATTTTTCATTTATTCTGTATTTTTGTAGATTCTACTTATATATTATAGCTGAAGCAAAATGATGTATTTTAATTAGAAAAGAATAATCCGTTAATAGAATTGCTTATTTCTGGCCTCAATTTATCAGAAAATGAAAGCATCTAATTTATCTTGATCATTTTTAAAAAGCTGCAATTTCATTTATGAAACAAAATATTTTTTTCTTGTTTTGCACCCCACCCCACCCCTGTGCCTTTTCAGTTCATTTGACACATTTTAGTGCAAGATAAAATATTTGCATTCCTTTTGTTATTGTTAGATTGAATATGTAGTTTCTTGTAAAAGATATTCTAATTTGAGATTTCATGCTCTTATTTTGCAGTGAAGCTGCATTTTTATTTGTGCCAGTTTGAATCATTAGAATCGGGCTTTATTTCTCAGTTTCACCCCTTGGCTGCTTAGAGCAGCATTACATAAATTGCAAATCCTTATCATAACAACAACAAAAATTAAAAATAACTCATCATATAATAATAAATTATCATTTTTTAAAAACCTTTAAACAGTTATTTACAATTAATTTTGTGATCTAACAATGTTTTGCATCTATTGCTAAAGAAATATATTTTGTGTTATGTTATTTGCATAAGTTTTAAACCAGTTATTTACCATTATTTTAAAAAGTAATTTTATATGTTTAAGATCAATACAACTTGAAAAATTGACTTCAATCATAAGTATATTTGGAAATAAAAGAATACAAAATTCCATTATTATATTGAATATTCTGTTACAGATTTTTAATTTAAGGTTTAGAAAACCATTTATTCAAATCAACTAACAATTTATTAACTATGTTTATGTGTATAAAATGTGTTATTGTAAAAAAAAAAAAAAAAAAAACAAAAACAGTATTTTTTAAAGAAAATTTGGGCAAAGTTTTTATAAAAGGTAGAAGCGACAACAATGAACTCACACCATTAAGAATAATTAATTCTGCTCAAACAATATAATGCAACTACTCCTCTCTGTTTCATCTTTCCCTACTGGCTATATGGTATTCCTGCTCTCCAAGAAATGTACTTTAAGAATAAATATATTTAAGTTTTCGTCTTTAGACATATCATTTTCATTTTCAAAAAATGAGATATATTAAATGATAGTATTTGAAATTTCAAGTGAGTATCTGCTAAAACAGTAATGAATCAGTATCTACATAATAATAATACATAATAATTGGTAGCAATATTGTATCTTATAAAATTATTTTTTATACAAATACATGCTTTATTATTTTTTTCAGTGGCTCAGATAGCGATAGCAGTTTTGAATTATCGGTGCTTCGAAACCAGAGCTTAACGCCTGTCCAGCGTTGTGAAAGTATAGCTAGTAACCTCAGTTATGATACTGAGGGACGTCAATCTCGCACATCCTCTTTCACTCAAGAGTTGTCTGCATTTAGTAGTAGGTAAAGTCCCATGTAGGCATGCTGAGTCATCCTGCATCATTCCCATTCTAAATAACTAACATTCTTTGTGGTATGTAATTTGTGTTTTCAGTTATCAAAAGCATGTCACTACTAACAGGATTTTGTATATATCAGCTATACATATAATATTAATCATAAATTTGCTGTATTTAACATGTATGTATTTTTAACATGGCATGAATATATTACAAGATTTTAAGAAAGATTCATAAGCAGCTTTTGTGCCATTTGTATATTTCTGTGAAACTGTTATTAGGGTAGGAACAATAAAAAGCATACACGCTTCACATGCCAAGCTTTATTATTTTTTAACACAAAACTCTTGAGAAAGTTATATAGAAATTCTCAGAAATCTGCTATCCTTTTTTAAAAAAAATTGTGTGATGATAATTGCATATAGTATAGTAGAAAATAAATAATTAAAAGCTGATATTAAAGGAAATTTAAAATTTTAAGACTAAAATACATAAAGAATTATATAATATGCTCTTTTCATTCATATTTATATGCATCATCTCTTTAGGAACTGAGAATTTAATTTCAAGGTAAAAGATTTAAATACTGGTTACATCAAGTAAATAATAATTCATGCATGCCAATGAAATATATAGAAAATATCTGAATAATATAACTGAAACATAATGGATTCTCTTTAAGTTGCTACTCATTATTATATTCTTCCACTAAGGCATTTTTCTTTGAATCCATTATTTATATTACACAAATATTTGTAAGGATGTAAATATTAGGAGTGCCTGTCTGAAGTTCCATTTTAATTTAATTTTTTAAACTATAATTGCTTTTTGAAAATGATTAGTGTAAGTGAAATACAATGAAACCTCTGATTCCTTATTATATAGCTCCATTAAACAATAGTTTTTTCCTAGAATCAGATTTCTTATTCTACAAAAGTATTTATTAAGTCTATAAATATTAGATACTGTATCACCTATGACAACATGTGAATTGATCCTTCCCAAGTGTAATAAAAAAATTGAATTTATTTATTCATAGATCTGGCAGTTTAAAAAAAATATAATTTAGAAAAACAGTGGTAATTTTAAGAATAAGAACTACTTTTGATGATAATGTAATGAATTTTTGGATTGCAAACTGAACTAGTTCTAAAATGTGCAAAATTGGAGGTTTAATTTAGTTTGTTTAGCAGCTAAAAGTGGAGACTATTGAATGAATTTCTTTATTAATCTTATTGTTTTTTTATGTACATTAAAAACATAGGAGCATTGAAAATTGTCCTGTATATAGTTATGTGTTGACAGGGGAAAAAACTTTCAAGGACATATAAATTCCATTCACTATAATAGAAATTAAAATTAAATGGTTGGGAAATGAAGTGAATAGAAGGATTTTAAAGTAAAATTAATATATTAAAATTTTAAACTATAAAAGGGGGCAATGCAAAAAAAAAAGAAGAGAAGTTTTGTAATTAATTATTTCTTTAAGTTTCTTACAGGAATGTACATATCAGACACGTCTTGAAGTCTGTTATCTTTGCTATGATGATTCTAAAACTAAATAAAAGTAGATTTCAAGTACAGTGTAATTATTTACTTGAGATATTAGAAATGGTTGTATAAAATTTTAAAGAAAATTAGCATACTATGTTTCATTTGCAGAACAATAATTTTTAAATAAATATTAGAACTCATTTGTCATTATCAGACTGTAAAACTACAAAAATTTAAGAAGATTTGAACTTCTAATCAGAGCATTGTAGAATAATATTTTCTAACATAATTATAGTATGATATTTATTGTTATTATTTATATATGCTGTGTTATATAGATTATGCTATGTTCTAATAGGCCTGATTTATCTTTTAATTTTTTTTGTTAATTATAGAAATAATAACCTTCATACAAAAAAATACATTTAATATTGTTGCAATGTGAATATATGTAATTAGTAAATAAAGAAGTATATGAAACATGTGTAAATTAGCATTTTAATGCTATTAATTTTTCTCTAATTTTTTCTTTAAAAAAATTTGAAAGTTTTAGAAGTAGTTCTTGCATGATAATACATTCTAAAATTATTGAAGAAAAGAATTATCATTTTGATTAAAAAAATATAAACTTTTAAAAAATTCTCTCTTAATGATAACTGTTACATAAGAAATAGTTATAGGCTAAAAGATATTGTCATTTCTTACTGCTTGGCCATTGAATGATTTCTACATCATGTTTGTTACATGTAATTGACTGATAATATGGAGCTTATGTATATTATGATAAAAATGACTTTTTTTTAAAAAAATCAATCTCTTAGGAATGATGTTGAGAAGGATGTCAATGGATTTCCAGTGAACAATCCTACTGGTACTGAGAAGGACGAAATGGTATAATTATGGATCTATATCCGCCCCATGTAAGAGAAGTGGCTGGCCACAGACTGTGTACTGCAGGGGCCCAAAGGTCCAATGGAGCATCTTTTTTCTTTTAGGAATCTGACACTTGTGATGAGGCAAATCACTTTTTGTCACCCATCTTTTGAAAGAAAGTGTCTGCCTGAGTTGTGCAAACATCAAGTTTCTAACAGTTTATTGATTGATTTCTGAATGCTATTTTCGATTATTGAATTGTGCTTTTGACTTGTTAAATTTTATGCAAATATGACCAAAGTTGTTAGTATGCTGTTTTTTATACATATTACTAAACTTTGAAAAAATCTTTAAATGGTTCATTTTGTTTAATTTAAAAAATCAGTATTAAAGCAAATACTATAGAATATCTATTATATTGAATACACTTTATTTACACCTTTATTTTTTGTGCTTTCAATTATAGTCATGATTATTAGTGTTGTGTGTTATATCTTTCGTTTATATTTCATGTCTTTTATTTGCATTCTCTGATAGTTGATTCAAAACTTTGCCTTGCTACTTTTTTCTCCTTTTTTCCCCCTCTACTCATATTATTTTTATTCTAGTAGCTTTATAAATTAAAATTATTTTAAGAAACTAATTATTATTTTTTTAAAATATATATTTACCCCTAACCTTTTTTTTAGTGTGATTTTCTAGGTAGAAAAAGAACTTAGTTAAATAATCTAATTTAGTATTTTGATAAAACTTTTAATTTTTTTAGATAGTAAAAAAAAATCTTGTTTTATTTGCTATTATAAGATTTTTTAAATTTTTTTCTGCTATTTATATGATTCTAAATTTCTTAGTATAGAATAAAGTAAAGTATAGAGTATAATGATTTTTTTTTTTTTAAAGTTTATGAAATTGAGTGGAAATTGTTTATTATTTGGTGCTTCAAACTGTTAGGTGCTGTGGCTCCTGAAACTCGTATGTTCGCATGCCTCAGCCTACTGAATATGTAGAATAAGTGAAAGTGCAAGTGTATCATTAAGTCTTGTTGTAGCTGAGAATGCAATACTTAAAAAGTTGTGTGTGTTTGTAACTTCCATGTTAAATGTTATTGAAATGAATCTAAGTAATATATTTTGTTTTTATGATTATATATTTTAATTGTTTCTACAATCATTGATGGAATAGTTTTGAAATTGTCCTTTCTTTTCCTCCGAAATGCAGTGTTTTAAAAGCCAAGTCCATGTTGTAATGCTTATGGCATTAGAAATTTCTTCTGATATTTCATTTTTTATGTATTTGAATATTTTCCAAAGTCATTTGTGAGTGCATCTTACTTTTTGATAGACAATTAATGAAAATATTAAAAGGTAAAATATGAATGCAATCTTTAGGTACATTTTATTTTATAATCTTATCGTAAAATCCGCATTATTTCCCATTTGCAAATTTCAAAATCATAAAAAAGTTAAAAGTTTTTATATTTTTATTAAACAGATATTTGACCTTTTCAAGTTATGAATAGTTAAATATAACATTTATTTTCATGAAGATGAATACACATTTTTTTTATTACGAGAGGAAATCTGTAAACTAATACCATCAAAATTTGTCTTTATTGCTTCATTAGTTATTTAATGTTAATTTTCTAATTTTTATATAAAAAATAAAATATTAAAATCAATTTAAAAATTTAAGTGATAAATACTAAATGTGGTGTTTTATTTTTTAAGTTATCTAAAAATATATAAAGCATAATGTATACCATTTTATAAGATGGGTGTTTCATATATTTAATATTACTGAATATGCACTCAAAAAATAACATATTTCAAGCACTGCCAAAATTTTTTAATCATTATTTCTTTATTAAATGTATTTCTGAAGGAAAAAAAATATTTTCCTAAATTTAAGTATTTTTAAAGAAACTTTCAACTGATCCCTTGAAAGACCATGACAGTAAGTTTTTAAATGGAGCATATTTTACTCATTTCTGAATTATAAAGCTTAGTTACAGGTAAAAATTATCATCCTAATTATTATTATGTTTTTCTCATTAAAATCTTTTTTTAAGATTTATTAATACAATATCTAAAAATATTTTATTCTGTTTATAAGTTTAAACTGCCATTAGATTTTCCTGTAATTTCATTAAAATTATAATACTCGTATGAAAAGTATGTGATGTTTCAACTCTATAAATGCCATCTATAGAAATTGTGCATTGTCTTTTTTATATATTTGTATAAATAAGTTTATATTTGAATGGAGTGAGATGCAAGTTTCTGTAATCTCCCTTTGTTTCTACTGCAATAAAAAGTTTTTGGAACCTACAGCCACTTGTTTTTGCCTGTTTTTCAGGTGTGCATTAAACTTTTATGTTGATTCTTTTTATACAAATCTAGTTAAATTTTTTTGCCGAATATTATATTAAGCATGTTATTTTATAGCACTGACTACAACATCTTTTTTAAAAAAGAGTATTCATTCAATACTCAAAATATTATGACCGTGTTTTGTATTTAGCATATAATAGTGTTAAATATTTGATTTGTAGCACACAGTTAATTATACTAAATATTTCAAAAATTGATAATTATCAGAATCATTGCTTTTTTTAATAAGAAGACAAAAAGAAATATGGCTAAAGTCTTACATGCTTAGTATGATTTAGAAAAAAAATATATAGAAGTATATCTTATCAGATATTTTAAAGAGGATTCATTAATTATGTTATATCTTGATGAACTTTTGGCTTTACCTCTACATTACTAAAACAACATATTTTTAACTTCATAATAGTTTGATGCATATTATTAGAAATTAAACAATATAGCAATGCATATTAAAGATAAATGTATAATTTGATAGTAAAAATTATATAAATGGAAATATTTTTTTCTCTTGTGTATGCATGCATAATGTAAGAAATGTTGATGCTTTTCAAAATTAACTCTCCAATATTTATTTATTTTTAAAATTTTAATGACAGTATCATAATCACATTAATAATATGCTTTTATCTAAATCAGTGAATTATTTAAATATTTACTTGTGAAATTGTTAAGTTCCCAGAGTTGTTCTTAACGATTACCAAGAGTTAAAGAAATGAAAAAGTATTAGGTATTATTTTGAACATCCTTATTGGAAAAATAACTTACGCTCATTATTTATGTATTCCTTGGACTGGCAAAAATCATTTTTATGCCATATCCATGCATGTTTTAAAATATAATAAAAGAATTTAATATAATATAAATATTAGAAAAAAATCAGTAACTAATTTTTATATTAAATATTTTTGATTATGAAACAATTGAAAGATTATTGAGATAGATGTTTATTAATTATGGTATCTTTATATAAACTATAGTAATTTTTCTACTTTATATAAGGCCACATAATAGTATTTTGCACTTAAAACTATTCTTGTTTGAGTGAGGTAAGTGAATTAATAAAACATGCATTTCATTTGGTCTTCTAAATTATCTCTTGAAAGGTAAGTTAACTTATTTTTTTATAATTTTTGAAAACAATATTCTTCCTGAACTCGATAGAGTAAGTATTATTATTTTAAACATTAATATTCTCTAAAGTCATCATCAAACCATTTCAGATTTAAATTATTTCTCACATATCATTCAAATTGAATGCAACTTAAAATAAATTTCACAACATATTGGAAGGGGGGATTCATTTTTAATAAATTAATAACCTAAAAAAAGGATCAATTATTACCTTTGTGATTAAAACATTTCCCTTCATAATAACTCCCATATCACTGCCAGATAAAATTTCAATATTTTGGGCTAAATTTATTCTTTAAAAAATGCATTTCAGTTTCTAAAATAAGAAAAAGGCTGATTTCAAATTCTTACATCAAATAATTTTTTTTCGAAAATGTTAAATAATTAATTGGTAGCAAAATTTTTGTTTGTTTAACGATGTAGTGGAATCAGGGTTGCCACGCCACCTGGAAAACCGGGGAAACGCAGGGAATTAAAATATCTACAGGGGGAAAAAAAAACGGGAAACCGCAGAGAAATTTGAAAAAAATATAAAAATCAGGAAAATACAGGGAGTTTTAAATTTCTCGATTATTTTTTTTCCATGTAGAAAAGGCCAATCACCAAAGATTACCAGAATAAAAGACCGTATTCATTGCTTCCGGAAACGAAATATCTTTTTGCGATTTTATAATGTGACAAATCTTACGTTTTCTACTTTCCTCCCCCCTTTTTTTTTCTGTATAGATCTGTCCAGTTTTGATATGCAAGACAATTCTTTCCCAATGAGATTTCCGATTTGCAGTGAATGAGCATGCACGTAAGTTCTGAACTGTGTGAAATAGTATAATATATTTCCCGAGCCGGAACATTCAATTTGAGGAAGAAACGCGGTAGTATTTTGTCTACCATGCTTGAGTTTATTGAATGTCTTTATTATTATTATTATTTGAAAAACTGTCACCTTATTCAAAGTAACAAGAAAATGTTTTTTTTAACAATGAGCTGTTCGAAATCTGCATTTAATAAAAAGTGAATGCATAAAAAAAAGAAGAAAAAAATCGATCAACAAAATCCATTTGTTGCATACTGCAGATTTCGGAAGAAGATAATGAGCCTAAATAATTTGAGAACTTCCAAGTGTTGCCAGATTAAGAAAATATACAATACCCCCTACTAATTCAAAAGAATCATCATTGTTGTTGAACTTAGTATCTAAAATTAATGCGTGAATCGTTGAATATCAAATGCGAAAACGTCAAATTTTGTCTCCGAAAATATATCAACCGATTCCAAAATTTTTAGTTAACGAATAATAATTTAAAGCTGAGTTTTTATGGGCCTTAAAACTTTTTGCGTCACATTCGACCTTTAATTCATTCAATGATTTATCGGAAATATTTTCACATGTGATCATGATATAGCTAAAAAAATGTACATTAGGTTGTACTAAAATATCTATCTTTTTTGTTTAAGATTAATTTCCTGAAATTTATGGTTGAAAAATCGTCAGAAATTTATGCTCAAATACATGAATTGGAAAAAAAAATTTAAAAAAAGTATTATCTTAAATATCTTGCTTTGTAACGTTCTTTTTTTTTTTTAATCGTAAAGCGATTTGTATCATGATAACAAAAATTATTATTTTTTTTTATTTCACCCGAATCCTTAATTTTGTGTAACTTACAGTTAAAGAGAATGAGAGGTAATATATCCGCCCTCCTTCAATATATAAAATATGGCTTTTTAAATTCTAGATAATAAAGAATTTCTTTGTTTCTAAATAAACACATTTTTGTGTAATGTTAGATAATTGCTTCCTTTTCCTTCCCCCCCCCCCCCCTTTAAGTCATTGTTGGATGCCTAACTCCCACACGCGTTCCCTACCTTCCCTCCCTTCTTGGATATTCCTACAGAAGTTGGTTCCCCCCCCCCCCCCCAGTTTTGAGTGACAACCCTGTGGAATGCTTCGTCATCATGGCGACGGTATAGTGTGGATATCGGTACAATTGTTCACTTTTATTCCGTCTGAATTTAAATAAAAGTATCAATTTCTTGACCAAGACGCGAAATAGGTCATTTAATTATTTTATTGAATATGTTTAAATTCAGACGCTATCTAATGACTTAATTTTATATTTTACCAATATATCAGTGAATTTTTTCTTATAAATTATTTTTTTAAACGAAATTACTATCTGCTTGGAAAAATCGGATAAGGAATTTATCATTCGATATTTATAGAATTTTGTTTAAATAAAGATTTCGATAAAAAATTAATCATAAAAAACTTCCGTCAAAAATTCTTATTTTTTTGTTTTTTTAAATAGTTTTTAAAAGCAGGTTTCTAAATAAGTATTAAAATGTACACTTTTAAAATTGGTTCACTTTCTATTTTATAATTTATCCTTATAAATATCATAGAATCTTGAAATCAATTTTTCTCAAATTCTTTAGTTGGCAGTTCTAATATTATGATCTCAAAATTTACTTATAAGTTAAACGATAGTTAAGTTTTGAAAATATTAAACTAAGGTATTACCTTGCAGAACACAGAAAAGAGCAACATTTAAAAATGTTTGCTCATCAGGAAGCGATGGACTATTTATCATAAATTTCCATTTTTACAAACGAAAGATTAGATCAACTTCAGATAAATTTTTTTTAAAAAAAATTAAAAAATCCTAAAATTTCTAAATTAAAAAAAAATCAAGATTTCTATAAAATATTACAGCCCCAAAAATTTCTGAACAAAATAAAGGTATTTATTAAAAAATATCTAGATTATAATGCTTTTTGTAATAGAAAGTTACATTGATACAGAAAAGAAAAATTTGTATTTGGAAAGACGCCAACCACTGTTCCAGAAAACATCACCTTTCGCTGAAGTGCATTATTCATTAAATTGATTCAGGTAGAAAAATATTCTGTAACAAAAACTTTTGTTTATACAGTAGTACTCTTCATGTACATGTATGGTGCAAACGCCTATATTAAATCGTCCGAAACTGACTCGATTCTAATTGCAGTTACAATCGCAGTTAAGCAAATGACGTGGTAGAATCTGTAAGTTTCTGATGTTTACATTTCCAAAAATAATTTTTATTTTCTAAAAGAAAAAGAGGTTGAAAAGATTCAATCTATTCAATCAGAAATTGTATATTCTTTTCAGATGGCAATAGGAAATAATCTTATTTTTTAATTTCCAAAACGCAAGATATTTTCATTAAAACAAATTAAATTTAAACAAAACAAGAAAACGTGAAGTGAATTCAAAAATTGTGCTGAAAAGTTAGTATCCAATGTACTATAGAAAAAGAGATGGATGTTATAACAAATTGCATTACATTTTTTTTTTGAAGATACAAGAAAAATTTAATATTTTCAAAGAATAAATGTTTTCAAAAAATTTATCGTTCTTACATTTTTCTCTACAGAACGTTCTTCATTTGTATTCTGGATGGCAGGCTTTTAAATCAATGTGTGAAATGTTTGACCTGAATCCAATTCCATTGTGAGCAGTTGTCTGTAAATTGTAGGAAATGTCAGGAAAAAATTTTCTCTACTTTTTTTTCTCACACATTGTTGTCGTTAGATAACCGGTTATGAAGGAGTAAAATCATTATTTAGTGATCAATCAAAGAATGAAAACCGGTTTAATAGAATAATCAACAGTGAAGCATAACCAATCACAGAACAAGTAAGTGCTTATTATTTTTCGAACGTATGACCTCGTCATCAAATATTAGGGACACCTATTACCACCCTCCATGAAAGGAAATGAACTCATTAAAAAAATTGTATGTTACGGAAACTTTTTTCTTTCTCCTATTTCCTCAGGCAGTCACAATTAACCTGTGGATTCAGTGACAACTTTGATGCACTGAAAAATATTGTTTTCATTAATCAAAAAATAATTGGATACCGAAGAAAAAGGCGGAAGGAAGTTAAACGCCCTGCTCGCCATAACTTCAGCCATGTTGTTGCCAGTTCTGTTCCGCAAAGTATCTTCGTCAAAGAGGCGAAAATTTAAACTTTTTATGATTCAAAAATGTTATATAAGCTTGATTTTAGCTTATTCGCTGTACCGAATTTAGATGATGAGATCCTAACCTATTACAGATATGGGGCCCATTTAGGTTTTCTAGTTTATATTCTTGCTCACTTGGACAATATTTTTCAGATTCTTATGAAAATGGGAGTCTTAAGCTATGGTTTGTGTAGTTTATATCTGAAGTTGTCCCTGTTTATTTGCTTCTGCCGTTAAAACTGTTTTTAATTTAGATAGTTGCCATAATGTTTCTAGGTTCTTTTGAAGAGTGTGCCTACGAGTGCATTCTAGAATGTTTCATTGATTTCAACTAAATATTTTTGATTCGTCGTTCCTTCACATGTCTGGTGATTTGATTTCGTTTTAAAATTTAAAAATGTTTTGCTGGAGGGACTATGATTAGTAAGTTTTGCAAATGTGATTTCACAGATATTAAACTCCACCAACATTCCTGCAGAAAACTGATTACCGAAGAGCAGATAGTATGTAATAACGTCTTATATTTAATTAAACATGTGTGGTCCTCAAATTGCTTTTCTCGGAGTAGAATCACGTGAACGGCGATTACGAAACGTGGAAACAAAATTGTATGGTAAAGAATTATTGCGTAAAAAGATAGATCTCGCCAGTAAACTCGCAATTAAAAATTCTTAAACCAAATTTTCTCTTCCGAATCACTTCTGAGGTATGCGTTCGTGATTTCTAAATGATCCTTTTATGAATAAAATTTGAAAATTAACTAATTGGACTCTTATGTAATGAAAAATCAGTATCTAAGGCTGCATGTTTTTTAAATTAATGATGACTTTATAAGTAGTCTGTTGTGCAATGGAAGGGAAATGACTCAGATTTGCGAGTGAAAAGTTACTCGTACTAACCCGCAATAGTGAACCTGAATCCTTAAAACTGTTGATGCTTTCCGATTACATAACTATGTCCAATTAAAAATCCATTGCATGACACGTAGAGAAACATGCAGTGCTAGTTTGACTATTGATGTTTTCCAGCCGAAAATTGTAATGTATTGTTTTGCTAATTGTAAGGAATAATTTCGGAACATTCCATTTTGCGCTTTTCCATATTTAATGCATATTATTTTCTCGTCTATTTATTATTATTATTTTAATAAGAAAAATAAAGAAGTCTATTTCAATTATGCATGATGACGTGCAGAACATCAGCATAGGATTTCTCAGCTTTCAACCAAGTTGAAATCCAAGAAAAATAGCAAAAAAGGCTTCTCGAAAACTCAAAGCTGTGCTTTATTTATTTATTATTATTTAAGTTTTAAGCCTAAAACTTGAAATATTTAAGCATGCTAGAAGTTTACTGACATGTTTCAACACGCATTATTTGTGCTACGTTTATTATGCTAGACGTTTGGAATTTTTAAGCTTTTAAAATAATTTTCAATGCGTTATATTTTTATATATTTTTTAATTCGGTTACATTTAAATGATTGAGTTTAGATTGTGTACAAAACTTTTTAAGTTTTTTTTTTAATTGATTAAAAGGTGCTAATTTTTTTTTATCTCGCAACATGTGCTTCCATTTTTTTCAGGGAAGAGTTATGGAATAAAATGAAATTTTATGAAATGAAATTTATCAAAAATTCCCTGATTGAGATTAAATCGGAAAAGTCAAAGTGAAATTATTCGAAATTAAAGGTTGTGATTCAGATCTAGGGCTTCATGGCTCTGAAAACAGGTTAATTTTCTGCCCAAGAATTTCTTTCATCTTGAAAATACATTGACATTATTTTCTTAAAAATAATCAAAACTAGGCTAATTTGAAATTTTATTTTACGGAAATATTTTTGTCATTAAACTGGTAACTTCTATCAATCGTATTAAGTTAGTTCACTTTACCTCGTATAGGTTTTTCCATCTAGATGCGAAAACTGAAACACCCCCTAATTCACTGTTACACAATATGCAGCGCAGTTTATTATCATTTCGTGGGTCACGAACTCGGGGGCAGAAATATTTCAAGTTCAGAGAGTACGCTTCTGTGACGTTGTCCTTTTTCTTTATTGCTTGTGCGTCTGGCACATCTAAACACCCATAGAAACAACAAAAATGCAAGTAACGTGAAGAGACTCATACATAGTTCAGCAAAGTGCCCGATAATAACACACCTTAAATTCGAAAAGTTCATTGACCTGCCCAGAACATATTGAGAAACAAGTTTTATTTCCCGAACTGTTCTTGTTAACTGTCCTTGGTTTTTAGAACTGATTTCAAGGGTATTCCCTCGACACTAAGATGGCCCAGAAGATGAATTTAGAAAGGGATTGTTCATTTTGAAAGTGGTATAAATATATTTCCAGAAATTAAGAAAAATTAATAAAGAGAATGTGTGAAATTATCATTCATGAATTTTATCTCAATTTAAATTGATATAAAACAATAATTAGCCTGAAAATGGAATTTGTTGCAATAGGAAAATGCAAATAACCATATTTTACTTACAATATCTAATAACACTTTTTGTGTGAAGATATTTTGCCATATAAATAATGTTTTATTCTGAAATTAGAGATAAAATCATGGTGTAATGATAAATGTCAACACAACTGAGCAATAATTTTCTGCTGTTCGAGAAAAAAAAATAGTTGATTGATATTAATTCTATTTCTAGATCATAATAACAATCTCATTTCGTTCCATTTATCTGAAACACCTTGTTGTGTAATTGTAATTCGTTCCGAATATTCCATTCTCTTTAGATTTCCAAATATTTAATTCAGCTTGCCTGAATCATGAACATTTTCATTCTTGGAAGAATTAATGTTTGATAAATGAAGTTGCAATTGAGCTTGCAAGCTGTATCACTCACGAATTACTATCACTGAAAAAAAGTATCCAGTGAGGCGAATTATGTGCAAGGAAGAAAATGAGCAAGTATGAGAACTAAATATCTTGCCTTGTAGACTGTTCTTTGACCGCCCTTGCTTTATGCATTAGCTTCGGTACAATATAGAAACGAATCATAGGATATAGATGAATTATACGAAATTTCGTGACAACAAGTATGCCATATGATACGAGATATCATTCATTCTGTATTTTGAGTCCGTTGTGAATTAAAATTCAAGCTAAGAAACAAATCTTTATTGTATGTAACACGATGCAATAATAACTCAAAATATTTAGAATTTAATAATGTTGGCTAAAAAATTTTAAAATGTCTATATAAACTTATTAGGTTTTGTTTTAAAATACTTTTTCAATTTTAGAAGTAATCAATTGCATGGTAATAAAAGTACTTGAATTATAGAAATTTAGAAAACTAAATCTAACCTGCCTGGAGTTAAAACAAAATTTTAAACTATCTCGTAAACGTTTATTTTAACAAAAGTATTTATTTTAATTCCTGTCCATATAAAAAAAAACACTTGCTTTGATAACTAATGTTTCTCTGTCATTAGTAACTTCTGTATCATCGGTTATTATTTTTAATGGGATAATATAAATAGAATAAATTTATACAGAAAAGTCTTTAAATACTTCTGTGTCAGAATATCTTATAAAATGTTTCAGAATAACTAAAAACACTACAATTTGAAAATGCTTTGAGAGACATGGTTGAAATTTGAGATGCGGTCTGTGCAACGCATTCTGGTTTGTACGATTATCTAAGTAAAATTCATTCAGGTCTGTATAATTATCTAAGTAAACTCGACAACTATAAAACAAAACGCCCAATAGATAAAAAGCCATGCATAGATTTAGTATTTTAAGTGTAGATCCTTATCAAATTTCGCAACAAATCTGAAAAAGCACTGTCCATCTATTTATCTGTAATTTCGTATGCATATAAACGTAATAATTCAAAAACGTAGCTAATATGAACATTATCATGTATTGAACTCAAAAAATAAAAAATTGTGCACTCGTGGCATTTATGACTTATTCTTAAATCTATAACTTTTATTTGATTGATCAGTTAAATAATTATAGGGTTGGGACAACATCTTTTTGATGGAGAAGAAAGGACGAAGAGACAAATTTTCCTGGAATGTTATATTTATCAACATTTTATTACAATCAGCCATCATAACAGATTCTTATCTTTAATATATATGGCTAACTTATTAGTATTACAATTTTATATTGTAGCATTATCACTGGATTATCAGAAGCAAATACTTAAAGCCCTAGTGACAAATTATTTCATTAAATAGATTGAACGATTCATATCATGGAAATCATTACACTTAGTAAAATTATATATTTTCTTTTACAGTAATAGGATTTCATTAAATAATTTTGAAAGCATAGAGAGAAACTAGTCTAGTACTACTATAATGCCAAATCCTCACCAAGTTAACAGTTCAATATTTGCCAATCCTTCGTTCACAGTCATAACGATGCCATTGAAATCTGATTTCACGAATTACAGTTATAGTGAACTCTTTATAAGTTATAGTTTAAACTATTAAAAAGTATTATTTTAGTATAAATCAACTGTTTATTTATGAAAAGCAAAAATGCTTATGTTTGTAAAATTCGAAATGGTTTTCCCCGTAATGCTAGACAGGTACTAAAATCGAAATATGATAGTAGCATTGTAGCTCCTTATATCATTTGATATTGATAGAATGTATCTATCAGAAAAACAAAAATAATTTTTCTTTATATTTAGAAAAGGGAAAAAATCCTCTGAAATCACAAAAAGAAACGCTTTTTTCAGAACTAGCATTACAATTCAACTTTTATTTTGCTGACAATCTAAAATGAAATGATTCTCAACTCCATAAAAATTTGAAAGAAGTTATTAGTTTCCTTCTGGCAACACTTATCCTAAATTAATCTTTTTTATTTTATCATTTTGCATGCTGATGCTAATAAAATGATTCTGAATGAAATAATGGAGTTTTTTAAAAGAATATTTTTTAGAGTATATGAGGTCGAACTGAACTTTAAGAGTGATAACCATAAAAAAAATGTTACATACTAATTTATTTCCGTATCCTTTCTTCAAGTAGAGCATATCTGTTTTATTTTGTTGTTTTTTAATTCTGTAAAATAGTTCTAATATCGTTTTACACATAACAGCTTAATATAAATTCTATTATCTGCAAAAGTAAAGCCTTTATTTTTTAAAGAAAATATTTACATTAAAAAATTTATTGTTTACATAAATTGGTAATTTTTCTTTAAATAATATTAATTAAGATTTAGGACAATATTCCTTTGCAAGGTATTTTCATTTCTTTTTTCATTCAAGTCTGCACAATTATTATTGTGTTCTGTTCTATGCATGAGTCAGCCAGCCATTTATTTCGTTGGTCACATTTTCAAATATCTACTTACAGAATTCTTTAATTTGGTAATCATCACTATAGATGAAGTTATTGTTTTTAATGGAAACAATTAATTTTACATAAAACTTACGGAACAAAAATTGTTATTAATTAGATTTTTTAAAAATTGATTTACTTATTTAATTTATTGAATACTCTTATTTAATGCTTATTTATTTTGAATTATCTATTTAATGATCTGATCGTCCCGATAAAGATTCGCTAAAAGAATAACATAGTTAGTGTAATAAGTGATTAAAATTACATTTTATTGTCGTCGATTTAGGTAACCTTTCTCAGGAAGCTCGATTTCTTTTTGTGCGATTTTAAGCAAATTGGCCTTTTTAACTATTAACCTTTAACTAGCTTTTTAACTAAACCTTTGAAGCATTAAAAGCTATATCTTGAATAAAGCTCGAGTAGATTTCTTTTTCAGTTAACTTCTTTTCAGAGGACTTCTTTTGTAGTCTTTTCTTTTTTTTTTCTCTTAGATTTCATGTTAACTTAAGAACTGAGGTACTATTCTCTAGCTGTCTTCTTCAGACTATTTCACAGCCCGAGTTCATCTTTTTTCCCTTCTTCTTTTTTTAGTATTGCCATTGTCTTGAAATTACCCTT
This sequence comes from Argiope argentata, assembly GCA_026289955.1. NCBI lineage: Eukaryota > Metazoa > Arthropoda > Arachnida > Araneae > Araneidae > Argiope > Argiope argentata. The sequence goes on from JAOUZG010043906.1 coordinate 1,053,728, forward strand.
GCCTAACATCCAACTATAATCATCGTTTTTAACAGAAACATTGCTTAACTGCTTACCTTTCATAAACTTAAAAAAAAAAAGAAATTTAAAAAATGTTTCTTTGCAGTAAAAAAAAGAAGACAAATTTTCTAATTGTAATCCCCTCTCTTTCATTTCTCTTATTCTGATTTTTCTGCAAAAGTTTTGACTTCTGATTGATAATTTTAATAATAATTATTATTTGAGTTTAAACTTGTAAGTTGTATTTTTTTAATCAGTCTAGATAATTTTAACTTTAAAAGAAAAAGGCAAAGATTTTATGTTTTGTGTTAAAAAGTGTGTTTTTGTTCCCATTTTCATAAAATTTGAATCAATAATTGAGTGAAAAAGATAATTTTATTAAATATTGTCATTTTTAGATTTCAAAAAAAAAATCAGTAAGGGGAAAAAAACTTTCGTTTCATTAGCTTTGAAAATTAAGCTATATATTGGGAATCTGATACTTAAAAAAATGTTTTACAAATTATACTGACAATGAAAGTTTGTGTATCATTTGAGAGGATTTTTACAGAATGTATTCCTCTTGGAAATTTCCATCCTTTCATAAAAATGCATGTTTCAAAATTCATTTCTTGAAATACTTCTCAGACAACCACAGTTACAATATCAATATAACTGGTAGACATTCACATATCATTATCAAAGTTATTAAAATCCACTGGATTTTCTTGCTTTATTTCAAGTTCTAACATTGATTTTATAAGTTTTATTTGCCTTATTATTTTTATTTGTATTATTTTGAAAGTATTTTATACTCCCCAAATAATCTTAGGTTTTTCTTTGACAACATGTAATAGACTTTATCTTATTGGAAAATAAATATGTAGTTAATATTCTTGCTTTTAAAGACTATAAAATATTACATCAAACCATGTCTCCACCAGATCAGTTTGTGAATTAACTTATAATAAATATTATTTTAAGGAATTTTTTATTGTCTCAGTTTCTTTAAGAAAATGGATATGAAATATTACATTTTTAACCTATCTTGATTTTTTTCTGCAGTTCAGACATAGTAATAAATCAAAACTCTTTAATCACGTTTTTAAAGTCAAGAAAGAGTTATCTAAAAATACAATGTAATAGATATATAATTTTGCTTTAAAAGTTTTTCCAGTACTTTAAACTTTCTTTTTTGCCTATATAAATTCTGATAATAATAAGGATAACTATCGCAAAATAAAAAATATTTATTAAAACATTTCTTTATCTGAATGAAATTGAAATTGAAGGCATTTAATACACAAACTATTTTCTTTCTCAATTTTTGCTGAAAAATATAGCCGAATTCGACTGAAGAGCAGAACAATATCAGTAAACGTATTCCGAGATTTTAAAAATTAAGTAAGGAGAATAAACTGAATTCTAAAGCATAACATAAAATAGAATAAGTTACATTCGCATTGTTTTCAATGATGTAAATATATATGATTAAGCAGTATCAGTTAAAGCACTGCCATGTTTAAATAAATTTTAATCTTTTATATTCTGTTTTTACGATAAATGCGAGAATTAAGAATGCGATATTCAGTCGGAATTTTTTATAGAAAAAGACTTGCATGACAATCATATCTTAAGTTAATTTTCAACGAATGTTTTTTAAAAGAAAATTTGGAAATTTAATACTCATTTAAGTAAACTCTCAAGATATTGATGTATTTCTAGCAACAATTTAACTTTATTTTCGTAGATCAGGAACCGCAATTTTTCATTGTTACTATGCAAACGGTGGAAGGATGTTTTTGTTACATTATCATACTCTCCCTGACAAATAACTTTGAAGATCTGGAAAGTCAGACAAAAATGGAATTTAAAAACAAAATACGTTTTGCAATCGAACCAAGAAAAAATAGACGATTATTTCTACAAAACATTGCTGTAACTGAAATTCTTGCAACTCTTTTACAAACCGTTTCGCAAGGTTCAAAGTTTCTAGAAAAAGTAAGGGGTGAAAATAAAGGTTTTTTTCTTCGTTTCGAAACAATTGTTTTCAATTTGGGGAGCCTCGCTGTAGCGTAGGTAACTGAATTGAATCACTCAACTGACCTTATTTTTGAGCGACGACCCTAGATTATTTTCCCGGAAATACTCTTAACGAACTTTCCCTTTCATGTACCCTTAGCCCCCTACTATGAAAAGAGAAAATATTACTTAGAACATCGACCTCAAGAACACTAAAGAAGCTTACAGAAAAATACTTCTTCCCCCTTTTTCTTCTGTACCAAGAAGGTCAAAAAACTTTATCAAAGTACGTTTTTTTAAAAAGCATTTTGGGTTCGTATTTGCCCCTATTTTTTTTTATCAGGGAAAAATTCGAAAAATGAGAAGAAAAAAAAAGGTCCTTGACGAATTTTTTCAGCGTTATCGAGAATTTGTCGCATTTCGATTTTTTTATAAAGAATTAAAATATTTCAAAAGTAAAAAAAAAAGATGATGATGATTATCGAATAATTTGATTTCTTTATTAAGAAAAAAAATATTTTAGAAGACAATACTTGTGAAACACCTTTAGCGAGATTAGTAGTTCGACTCGTATTGAAAAAAAATAATAATCAGTTCTAATAAAATCCATTAATTTTTGAAATAAAACTTTGTTCTAAAGATTAAATGATTTTTTAAATTAAAAATAGCAATTCTTCGAAGTATAAAATGCATAATAAATCTATCTGTACTACTATTATAAATGTAAAAGTTTTTATGGATGTATGGATGGATAACGTTAGTCAATCACGTTAGAACGGCTGAATAAAATCGGATGGAATTTAGATCAGAGATAGATTATATTTTAAAATAGAACATAGGCTACTCTTTATGCCGGTTAATTGAGTGACTAATTTTTTGTTAATTAAAACTAACTTCCTCGCCAAAATTCTTCATTTCCCCACCTCCAAATGAGAAATGAGCTTAACATGTTTTCGTCCGGTTATTTAAAACGATTGTGTTTATTTTGTTAGTGTTTGATACATTAAAATTAAACATTTTAATTAATTAATCTTTCGTGTTCATTCTGACGTATTTTTGAATTAAAATAAAGGCCCTTTTCCGTTAACCGAGCGCAAGTGAAAAAACGGAAAAAAGGAAAGAAAGTAAGATACATCGTATGGCATTCTCGTGCTTCAAATTAGGTTTCCACGATGGCCTATGTTTAAGTTTTTGTATTTCAAATAACAGAAAGGTAGCTGGAAGGCTTCTGTCGAAAAGGTCGAAATTCTTCAAAAATTTATAATTATCTCAAAACCTTCAATAAATATTGGATATTCTTAAAATCGAGTTCCTAAAGCATGAAATACGTATAAAAAATAAAGTAAAAATACCGAATTTAAAAACCTTTTAAAAACTTACTATCAACAGCAAATAAATAATCTCCTTATTATCTAATATCGTGGTGGCAACAAGTGTAAGAAATTTTTACAATTTTAATAGTAAATATTAATAAAAAGATTAAAAATATCTGCTATGTCTATTTCAATGTATCATGTCAGAACATCATTTCTTGAACGGCCAAGCACCACGTGCTCGTGCAAGTTAAATTATATTTTGATTCATTTTAATTGTTTCACTGAAAGAGTCACTTTAGTATTGCAAACGATCCAAAAAAACTTTGTCTCCCATTTATTTTTTTATAAAATATCACATTTCCTATTTATTTCATCTCATATAATCTCGGTTTTATTTGCGGTAGTCATTAACTTTTTTTAAATCAGAGTTTTTGTAAATAGGATGGCATTACGTTATTAAAAGTTGATTTTTTGAGAAGCTCGTGCAGATAATAAAATTTCAATTTTTCGCCTACGGGTTTTTGTCGATACCACAAAACTTCATTACTAAAACAATATTATGTTCTGACATGACATTTATCAAAAAATCAGGTGAAAACATAAATCACAAAATCATGTGACCCAGTAGACGTGCTGTTGATAAACTGGAATAATAATGTGATTCATAATATATTTTAATCCTTCTATAGTAATGCAGATAAATATTTTATAATACTCCTTTCGAGTTAATTTTCTTGTGTAATTTTTTAGTATCTCACACTATAATAATTTTATTTTCACCTCCAGGTTTTTTTGATAAAAAATTATTTTTACTTTTTATTTCCTTAATAAAATAGTTTTTTATCTATATTTATTACAATGTTTTGTATTATTAACATACTTTTCATTATTTTCTACTTCTCATTTGTTATATAAATCATAATTACATATTATAATTGTAACAGAATCTTGTAATTGTTTTTTTCTCAACGTATTTAAAAGAGTAATATATATATGATTGTTGAAGAACAGTTAAATTCTTCAATAGTTCTTTTTTTTTAACACAATACTGACTAAAGTCTAAACAGTTCATTTTTGCTAAGTTAAAATTTAAGATTATTTAAAACGCATATAAGAGATAACTTGTTTCTGGATAGATTAAAATATACATCAACTTCAGAAATACACAACTATATAAACTTGTAAGTACATGAAATGTAATTGCAGAATTCCATCTTTACAATCATGAAATAAGTGAAATAAAAGTATGCAAATAGCAATTAAAAATCATATAAAAAGGGAAAACAAATATATTTAAAAGGAATATGCCAATAGAAATTGCCAAAAAACAATAGGCAAATAGAAATTAAGTCTAAATATCTAAACTTAATTTCATGCCCTTCCCCCCAAAAAATTCTGGGTGATATAAACTTAGATAATTAATATAAAAAGAAATGAAAATCAAATCTTAAGTAAAAGAAAGTCTACAACATAATTTTAGTTTTTTAAATCATTTTAATCAAACGTACTAATTCGTTTAATCATTTTCCTAGACTAACATAGTTTAACTTTTCTTTTCTTTAATACTCAATTATTATTCAAATCTGATGCGGTCAATAAATGAAGGCGTTAAAGGACTTTTATCTTTTTTTTTCTTCAATTATAGAATTATTTGCTCACTGTATTTTAGTTGCTTTAACTACATTCTTTCTTATCTCCAACTTCTATCATGTAAAATCCCCCCCCCTTTTGTTATATTCTCTTATTTTTCCCGCATTTCCAAATCTTCATTACTGTTAGACAATTTCAAGTTCTATCTTTTCAACAATAATCAACTTTTTCTTATGTATATGAATTTATTTGATGTTTCATTCTATTCATTGTTAGGTCCGGAAGTCAAGAACTTCAAGTTCAAGTACACCGTTATCCATCCTTCAAATCGGCAAATCGACTTTAATTCCATTAAGAACGGATATACTCATTAAAAAAGTAATGTTAAATTTTATTTAGAATCAGAGCACCATTTTGGAGTGCTTTTTTACTGGCATATAAATATATATTTTAAAATTAATAGATGGAGGTAAGTTTCATGTTTAATTTAATATATACGAAGACGATCACCTCTGATTATTACGAATAATGTCATGTTTTAAATTCTTGGCAGAAGTCAAAATGTTATTTTCAAAAATTCTATACTAAACAACTGAATTTTGTATAAATAACGAAAAAATTGCAAGGAGCACAGAAAGCATACGCAAACTGATATATCACTGTTCTTCTATCAATACAATAATAACAACTTTGCATAAAAAAATCAATTTTGAATTCAATTTCACAGTTTGAAAAAATAAATAAAATATTTAAATAAAAATATTATATTATAATAAATAAAATATTTTAGATTTCATATAACTCATTTTTAACGGCAAGCGCAGTTACAATCGTCAGGTGACTATGATACTATATTTCATTAGAATAAATGTAAAAATTCTTTTCAATTATGATCAAAAAGAAAATTTGTGAAATTAATCAACAATAATTTTGTATACCACCATTTTTTATCATAAATTTCTTCAAAATACAAAAATAAATAGTATAAAATAAGAAAGTTTCATAAACAGTTTAGATTAAAAGAACTTACTATGATTGGTCTATTAGCTTGGAGGAAATCTAATATTAGTTTTTGTTTATGATACAGAGAAGAATATAATCTCTGTGGTTTATGTATTCTTTTAAAATTGAAACTAGATAACTTCCAACCTATATTTCATAATCTTAAGAATTTGCAAACGATTTTGAAGCCATGTAATTGACAATATATATTTCATATTCTTTAGAATTTGCAAACGATTGTTTCATTGCCAATCTAGATCATAAAGAAGAAAGTTTTGTTTCTAAAATATATTAATCGAGTTTTTTTTTTAATATTTCATACATCTATCATTTTATATTATTTAGTACATAACTAATCCTACTCAATGAAAAAGTTTTAATATTTATTGATAAACGTAAAAGTTTTAGGAAAACTACGAGAATTATATTTAAACTATCGTATTTATCGTTCAATAATTATAATATTTATACTTAGAATTTTGAAATAACAAATGGCTTTTAATAATAAAACTACATAATTTATAAAATACTATAAGTACATTAAAAAAATTCTGCCCTGAGATAAAGTAATGTTTCCGCACTTTTCTGAAATAACTGTGAAATTGGAGAATTTCAGAAAATGTAAAGTTCTAGGTGACAGTAGTAAATAATAAGTGAAACAGTTTATGGCATCTCAACTTGACTTTTCAGCCACAAAAAAATAGAATTTTTTTAAATTTCTTTTTAATGTTAGTGATTGTGGTTCAATCAGGTAACAATGGCGATGAAATTCTTTGCTACTAATTATTATATTCCAATTTTTTACTTCATATTTCAATACATTATTACTATTTCTGGAGTTCCATAAAAAAGAAGACTGCAAAAAGTAATAATTCCTTTTTATGAGCATTTTTTCTCATTAAAATAATTTTAAAAATATAAAATCCTCTTTGGAATTTCTAAACATGGAGAAATAAAGAATTTGTTTTTGTTATCAATGCTAATAATAATATCAATATGTATTTTTTCCTAGTTCCCAAAGAATATTCTTTATTTAATAATGTAAAAATTTAATAAGAATCTCAGTTGCTTTCAGATAGGGTAATTAAGTTTGGGTGAAATTTAGTGCTGTAGTTTTAATACTTTCGCAAAAACGATGTTTTTTTTTTGGGGGGGGGGGGGTTCAAAAAAGTTTTTTTTAATTACAAATATGGGAAATTTTTTATTATTGTTAATATTTTTAAATTGCTTATCAATGCTTTAGCTTAAAGCATAAGAGAAATTTTTTAAAAAAATATTCTGACATTTTTGGAATTTTTGACATTTTTTGTGGGTTATTTTCTTTAGGGAATAGTTTCTAAAAACATTTCACTTGGTTATTCTTTTATAAATTAAAAATTTATTTATTGACAATTGCAATAGCTCTTTTATAAATGTGAACTGCAAATTTCGATAGTTTTGGGAAATAGAATTGAATTCTTTTATAAACATTCCTTTTATACTGTTAAAGGCATAAGAGAAATCATTGTGAAGATCATCGGGATCATTAAAAAGAATCTAATGCTTCATTATTTATTCTTTTCACATGATATTTCTTAAGTTTTCCAAATACGTACTGGAAAGCTTAAATACTTATAATAAACTTAATTACAAAATTTATCTTTTAGTAGCAATATTTTTGAACGTTTCTTTTTATATAAAACATTGACAAAAATATTATTTGTGGAGAAGTTTTTTTAAACCGTAGATATTGCCATATTTGGTGTGTGTGTGTGTTGTTTTAGTAAGTATATGAATACTGTGAAGCTAAATTTTCTCATTTCGAAAAATGGGGTTTTCAAATTGTCAAAACAATTGCAGAACTCCTTGTTTTTTTTCTTTAATTTACTTAACCTGATATCCATCATATCTAATTCATTTCAACACATTATTTATAAATATATCAAGAGAAAACTTATATAGTTTTATTTTATATACTCTTTGTCATAAATATCCTCTCTATGTTGGGTCCAAAAGTGATCTAAAAACTAAATTCCATTTTAATTTTTATGAAAATGCATTAAAAGTAAAATGGGATTTAATGATAAGTAAAAGAATTCTAAAATTATCTGGTTCATTCAAAATAATTTGTATGTTTTGAAATAAGGATTCCTTATAAAGAAATTAATGAATTGTAGTATTCATTAATTTCTGATTTGTCCACACATTGACTGCTTTTAGAAGTTGCATTATACGAAACCCTTTTAAAAGATTTCCAATTTAAAAACTTTAAAAAATGAATTATTTTTAAATTTATGGAATTATTTATAGTCAATTTTTTTATCATTAAAATAAAATATGAGTTTCTTAGGGTTTACTTTTATAATGATTGCCGAAATTTATAAATTATACGAAGATACTTATTTGAAAACATTATATACCAAAGTAAGAGCGAAGTAGTGCAAAAATATTTTTTTTAAAAAAATCTTCATTTTAATCCACAGAGAAGCCATTTCCAAATTTATAGCCAAAATGAAAAGTTGAAGCACAAAATTTTACTCATAACACATGTGAATAATATTTGCAGTTTTCTACTAAAGCCTGTTAGAGACAAATTAAAGAGATTTCAAGGTCGGTCCAATTCGTCGTATTTGATAGTGATTTACTGATGATATTGATAAAAAAAACCGTTTGTTTTTTAAAGTAGAGAAATTTGTTTTCTAAATGAAGCTTATATTAACACCCTGTAAAATAGTGTATAGATACGTTATTTTCCCATTTTTTGATCCTTTTAAATACTATTTGTTATTTAAATCTGTATCTACATTAAATTATGTACTAAAATAATTATCTTTACATTTTTCTAATTTTATTATTCATTTTTTACTTTTTCTGAATAATTTTAATGAAAGTATAAATACTCTTAAAATAATTTAATTAATTTTAATGTTGCTAATCGGCTTTGGTGATTAATTTGTCCGACCAGAATATTAAAGATTATTGACATTTTAAGCTGTTAAAAGTAATGTGGAAAGTATATTATATAAATATTATTATTAATCACCTTGGTATTTGATAAGAGACCGAAAAACGTGAATTTAACTGATTAAATAAAAAAAATTATAGCCCTTGCAAATTTTTAAAAAATTTATGCATATTTTACGAAATTGAAACAGAAACGAAAACCCGGTTTTGGAATAATGCTCAAAGAAAGTGTTTATTTGAATTTTAACATTGGCAAAAGTAAGCGATTTAATTTTATGGTGGTTGAGTTTGAATTTTATCATAAGATAAAAAATTATATATTATATTCAAAATTATTAAAATTAACGAAAACATTACACTGAAGTGAAATTAAAAATATTAAGAAATATTTTTTCAGGCAATATTGAGAGACAATAATTTTGAAAGATATAATCATCAATATCCACAGGTAAAGATTTAGCAACTGTCAACCTTGACAATGGTTAGTTTTATTTTCGAATATTCCTGAGTTTCTTTTACATCTTCTTTCGAGTTAAAATATAGTTTTTGTCGAACCCTAACCAAAGCCCTTCTATGAAACTGCACAACTTCTCTAATTAGTAAAGTTTTAAAGGAAGTGCATTGTTAAAAATATTTAATAAACAGCCTGAAACTTGCACATGGTGTTTTGTTTACGTTTGACGGTTGCCATTCGGCAATATGTATTTAAAACGCTTTCTGTATCACGTTTGATGGTCCACTTACAGATACTATATAGATCCATAAAGTTCTGGAACGTTATCTTTGTCAGTTTTTTCCTTTCTTTTCCTACATGTTTTATTCCCCATATTTGAGGAAACATTAATAAAATCTGTTAATAAAACCACATATCTGTTCTAATTAGTGCTTTGCACTATAAAGAGTATAAAAACACGTTTTCCGCATAAAAATATTCCTAATGATTTTAAAAATTATATTCTATACAACATAAATCAAAAGAATTTTGTTTGTTCTATTCTTTAGCCTTAGAAATATATCATTTCATCAAAGTAAAATCGAATTATCTTTTTGTAAAAATATGCCTAAGGAATTAATGTATGAAACATATTCATCTAGAGAGAACGTAATTCCAAAAAAAATATTTAACGGGCTCATATTACACGTTCTAAATAGGGAATTAATAATTTGAAGGGTTTTATATTTTTACTTACAATTAACCGCTTTTGGCGACCAGTAGCTACTTTGAAATTAATAATTACTAAACATTTCAATTGAAATATTTTGTGTAACTTTGTTTTTATAGATTCCTTAGCAACATAATTTTAAGCTTCCAATTTTGATATAAATGCAATTTAAATTTCTTAAGATGCTATATTTGTACTGTTCATTGTACTATGCATCTCCTTAATTTATTTGTCTCTACCGTAGAAAATATCAGTAGCATTTAAAAATGGAAAAACTTTTTAAAAGAACACTCCGTTATATTATTTAGAAGTTAAGATTTTTATATTCATACATTTTTTTAAAAAAACTTTTATTAAAAGCATGGCTTATACTAAAATCTAATCAATATTTTGAATTTTAAGTTGACATAACAGTCCTTTTTGAGCTTTTACATTTTCAAAAGTTTTTGAGAAAAAATGTGAACGTTTCTATTAATTTAAATTAATAATCTAATTAAAATTAAAAAAATCACTCTGAAATCACATTATCTCTTTGAAAGCGAAACTTGCTTTCTCTGGGTCAGAAGGTTTAACTTTTAGTGTACAAACACACATGTTCATCTTTATTAGTTATAGGGATATGGAATTTAAAAAAAGCAATTACAGGTTTTCGAAATTATTTATTGCAGTTCCTTATTTATATATATAGCCTTTATGAAATGTTTTGATCAATGGTATTTATTTGATCACCTTAATTTTATTTTGCTATGTAAGAACTTAATTTCTAAAATATCCTTTGAATAATAAGGACGGAGTGTTTCCAATGGATTAAATTGAATTTTATACTTGATCATATTTAATAAATAATATTAAAATTAAAATAAGAGTAGGGTAATTTTTTTACTATTAAAAAAAGATAAAACCTACTGTTTGAAAAGTGCAATGAGTTTTCAATCAAGAGACTACTTGGAAACAATTAATGAATGACAATAAAAAAAAGGTTTATATCGTATTCATAGAATAGTGGATCAAAAATGCTCTTAATGACGGTTTTTATTGACACCTTTTTCTTAATTACCTTCTTTAACTTTTTACATTCTTCTAGACTATCTATGAGTTTTTTTTTTCAGATAAAAGGATTATAAATTCACCTAAAAAGTATTAAAGTATAACTTCAGATCTATGATTCTGCCAAATTGTCGGACTTTTAGATTGCTTTTATTGTATAATTTCTAATATGAGTTATTCCATAAAATCAAAATGCTCTTAAAAACGTAAATATCCGGTTCATCTATTTTCTAAATTTCTCAAAACTGTAATTGTACCTTCTTATTTGTCTTATAAACTACAAATATATTAACAATAATACTTTAACTTTTAACAATGGAAGAAAATCGCGCGAATAAATATTTGATGGAACAATGAGAGCAGTTTGAATTTCAACATAATTTTTAAGCTGTAGAAAATAAGATAAAAATTACCTTTTCAAAAATTTAAAAATTCAGCTACAATTTGCGTACCTACTGAAATTGATATACATAAGAAGACAGCTTTTTAAATTTTAAAATAGTGAAAAATTTATTTTTTACTACAGATTCGAAAGCTGTAGAAAAATGCCGAAATTCCGAATTAATTTTTAATTAGTTAACGCTTAAAAAATCAATCGAAGTTGTACATTCCCACCTTTTAGAGTATATATGTGCCAATTGGTATCTTTAAGTCAAATGGCCATATCTGTTGGCATAAAAATATTTTTAACTTATTTTCCAATAAAAATACAAGGCGTTTAATATTGTTAAACATTCGGGTCTGATACTAAACGCTCAGATAAAAAAATCGTATTTAACATGATCAAATTAAACATATCTGAAGCGATAATACAAAAAACCATAATAGAACATGTAAATTATTCATAAAAATCCTTATTAATATTTCAGACATTTTTTCGTATTTAATTTGTTGTCCAAATTATTATAAATATTAATATAAAAAATAATGAAACCCTCAAAATAATTAATTTAAACTTCTGTCCTTAATGCAAATCATTATTGATAAAGTAGATTCAGTGATACGTTAAATAACTCTGAGAAGAATCCGTAAAAGATTTAAATTTATTTTTAAAATAATATTAAGAAACTATTATATACATTATTTCAGGTGAGAAATTAGGTTATATTGTTAAAAGGTTAGAAATAGCAGAGTATGTCCTTTTTTTTTTTGCGAATTGTATAGAATTGTAAGGAAATGACGAAAGTGCACAGTAAAATCAATTGAAAGGCGTAAATTGAAGAAAAGTTTGAAAATATATTGCTGTATGAGTGTTGAATTTTATAAATATTTTGCTCAAGAAGACATTAAGATTAAGTTACATTAAAATACTTAATTAAAAAATTTAATGGACATTAATCCCTGAGAATCAGCTGGTCACCAATGAGAGATAGTCTTTATAACAAAATCATCTTTTCTTTCAATAGACTAAACTGCATGAAATAAAGATAACTCAAAATGTTAAATATGGATTTTAATGAATTTGACTCAAAAGAAAATATATGAAAAATTTATCATTTTACATTTATTTGTTTTGGAATTAGGCTTAAAAAATCGGATAGACTAGTTTGGTATAGTGAAGCTGTACCAAACTAGCTAAAATAACTAACTAGCCAAGCTATAAAATACCAA
>JAOUZG010043906.1:1066410-1162645 GCA_026289955.1 Argiope argentata
GCTAAAATAACTAACTAGCCAAGCTATAAAATACCAAACTAGCTAAAGATTAAAATGGAATGGAAGGCAATGCAAAAATAATATCTGAATGCAATAGGACGTGAGAGTAATTGTTCTGCAATTTCGTTCAAAGTAGCAAAGTCCAGAAAAATAAATTTTAGAGTAACAGTTTGTTTCCCTGAAACATTCTTACACGTTCGATAAAATTCAAGTCAAATGCTGAGCTCAATCTATAATACATCTCTTGCTAAAAACAATCTTAAACAATACGATTCCCATTTTATCTAGAGTTTGGTGTTTTGTAAGAGAAATTTATCTGTTAAGCTTTAATGCTGATGGAAATGAAGGTAAGCTTGTTTATTCAAAGTGATAGAAAATTAAAAACACACACATACATCTATATTATCCCAATCTTCCAAATCCCTCTCAGAGATGCTTCATAAATAATGAAGTTTCTTCCCAAACTAAAAGTTGATTAATTGCTTTGCAAGGAAACCGAGCATTTTTGGTAAAGAAAACTCCTTCATTTTCAATCGATATTTTGCCCTCTTCTTTCAAACCATTCGACTTGTAATGAGACGCAAGTGATAAACAGGGCATAGCCCTTAAACCAACTTCATGAAGCCTTCTGCCAACGGAAAATGTCAATACTGTCTTCGATTTTAGATTCCAAACATTAATTTTATTTTTCCGAAAAGTTAACAATAAAAATCTATAACCGCTGCTCAGGACATTTCTTATCCATCCTTTTGAATTGCAAGTTCATAATTTGTATTCAAATCCATTATCTATTAAATATTAAAAGGTCTTACTTTAATGTTTTTAATATTCCAGTGCCCCATTAATATAGTTTCCCTAGCAAATGAGGCCTCAAAACCAATGCAGTTTCGAATCAGTAGTCAATTACAAAATATTTTATAATAACAGCTTAATCTACATTCTTATACCGCCACTTACTTGTAAATAATGCAACTTGTACTATTTGTGAAAAATGCATTCCAATTATGAGTACGCTAGTCGCAACTTTATTTAATATAACTTTATTTAGCAAAATATATAATTTGATTTCATTTATCTATATTTGTCTTCATAGTAATCATTAGAAATTTTGACTCAAAATTTGCCCTTAAAATGCAATGTGACATTTAAATTTCTTGTAATCTTATGAAATTTTACTGTAATTATTGATATTTTTAAATGTCTTTAGATTTCTCTTCTTCCTCTCTCATCCATCCCATATTATCAGAGGCAATCTACATTTTAGTAACGGTAAACCGATATGAAATTGTAGTAGTAACAGTAATATTAAAAGCATTTATAAAGAATTTTATTCCTGATTAACACATACACTAGCTTTAATTATAAAAATACTTTAATAAGTTAGCCTAATTTAATCAAATATAAGCATTATTCATCATGAAGAGATATAATCATTATGGATGGAGCTCTTGCCTGGTTTAAATTGTTTATATAACATGAATCTATCCTGTAGGCCAAAACACTGCTGAAGATATTAAATTAACCTGGTATTAAATAAAAGACACTTTTTAATTCATTAATTTAGAGTTGGAAAAGAAATGATTGATGATTATTTTAAAATAATAGACTGTATATTATCTGGATCAAACGATTGTCAGTTTTTTTCAATAGCCTTAATAGGTATTTTCAAAAGCCATAATTCATTGAAATCTTTAGTTATTTTTTTTGTCATCTTTTTATTTTCTGTTTTCCCCCTTCCTTCCTTTCATTCATTTTTTGAGGGGTCGGGTGTTGGTTTACGCAGGAACTTAGAATGGTTGGGAACTAACTGAGAACTTTGTCACATGTCCTGATAGTAAGTTCCATATTAAGAGTCTTTTCATCTATAACTTACGCGAATTTTCGTCAGAAATTAATCGTTTTGTAAGTATTCAAATCATACGCCCTTTTTCATGCAAAAAAATTCTGAATTTTTAAAAATGGGCTATGAGACAAATAAATATCTTAGAATTGTTGTCGTTCAAAAGAAGACAAAAGTTATGAAGCTGAATTTTCACCTTGTAAGTATTCAAATCTTTCAGTAAGATGTAAATTTCTAAACTTTCTTCTATGATAGACATTCCTTGAAAAATATGGATCAATTTCTCATCATTTCATGTGAATCATTAGAATGTTGCATAAAATTGAATTATTGCACATTAATATTATTATATCGGATTATTATATTTTTATTATTAGCTTATTTTTTAAACTAGATTGATGAAAATTTTATACATACAATAAGTTTTTCAAGTAAATATGGTCAATAATTATAATTATTTTTAAGTAAATATGCAAAGAAAAAATTTCATTGCAGTAGAATACGTGAATTTCATGCAAGAAACTCGAATTAGTCTCATTCTACGTAAAGTTATAACATTAATCTAGAAAGAATAAAACATTACATTTAGAAAGAATCATTTAAATGTACTTGTCTATAATTCATGATTTGGCAATTCATCGAATATGACTACCAAATCAACTGATACCCTGAATGCTATAATTGCGAAAATGCTTATAAATTAGTGAGTAGCTGCGATCCAATTTTGCAAACTGATAAATGCTCAAAAGACATGAAATAAACATGAGAAATTCTTTCCGAGTGTCATAGGAAGTGAAGAGTTAATCGAGATTGCAGAATGAGGCAAGGATTGAGCAAGATCTAATTGGAAATTCTAAACATGGAAGTGTTCACACACCTTTCCCTAGATTTAAACCGACTCGACGTTGAAAGGTTTTTGCACTACATTAAGGTTTATCGTTTCGAGCCAGTTATAAGTGAGATACGCCTTTCCTTTTAAGAACTCAGTTTCTCTCGCTTCTTTGGATTCCAGTTTGCTGTCGAGAACAATGCAGTTCGGTTGCAAGAGCATTGCTTCATCTAGAATTGCCTCGGTTGCATTTTCTCGAAAATGCTCCAAATCCTGGACGTTTTCCTCGGACCAGGAAATTATTGAGGTGCTTTTTGAGATGAGGTGCTGGCCTTTGGGTTGCAGAAAGGGGGTCCACCCTAACAGAAGGAAGCAAAAGTAGGTCTCTGATCACGGGACGGCCTGGGGCTCTTTAGCTTTCACTTACACTTGACTTGGGGAGTCATT
Source organism: Argiope argentata (assembly GCA_026289955.1). Lineage (NCBI taxonomy): Eukaryota > Metazoa > Arthropoda > Arachnida > Araneae > Araneidae > Argiope > Argiope argentata. The sequence goes on from JAOUZG010043906.1 coordinate 1,069,527, forward strand.
CAACCCTAGGTCTTTGAACTCAGAGGTCGCGCCCTATATATATACACATCCGGACAGCTCAGCACGGCCGAAATGTCTTTGACGCATACCTACAACGAAATTTTATTCGTTTTATAAGGGACTTCTCGACCATCTGGAGTACAGTAGACAAGATATTCACTGAGAAATATTTTAGTTCGAGAATGATTCATTAGAATCCCCGATAGTATTCCTGGAATTCAGGTGAAGCTTTAGAGCAGGATCGGAAATCTCTTCGATGCGATTACCACCGTTCACCGAATAATCATGATATTTTGTTGCAGTGCCTAAAAAAAAATAGTTCCATTTGCTCTTGAGAGAAATACCAAAGAATAAAAAGTCAAAGCGATCAAAGAGCAAAATGATCGCTGAACAAGAAAGTTTTGATTTAAAAAGTTCTCTTGCCGAAGATATGCATAAGGATTATGTGTTATTTAAAAGCACAAGTAGAAATAGTGATTATTTAATTTATTTAAAATTATTTTGTTTTTGTATGCGTTATTGTTAATTCCCAGTATATATAAAGTTTTTTTATATAATGAATACTTTAGTCATAATTTTTTTCATTTAAATATTTTTATGTTAATTTATATTGTTTTTATTCCTAAAATCAGCGATGTAATAATATTAAATACTTTAAGTCTATCAATTCAGTACTCAACAGTCGGCTTTTTTTGTTTGTTTGTTCCCATGGGATGTATTATGAAGCATCTAAGTAATCCTATGTTGTTGGACGGAGCAATTTTATGTGGACTTGGGAAAGATAAAATTTTACAGTAAGATTAAATGGACAAATTAGAGGAAAGATTACATTTTACAGTAAGCAAAATATTTTTCCCCTTTAAACAACACTCTTTAAATAATTTCTGAAGATTTCATAATATTATTAGATAGGAAATAAGTATAGATATCATATAGGACTTTTCTGCTTATATAAAAAAATATTTTGAAGGAAGAATTTTGATTTTTATATAACATTTTGTTAAACGAAAATTCATCTAAAATATTTATCTTCTATAAATAAGACTTTAATAAGAACAGTGGCTTAAATAAAGCTTCGAGAAAGAAAGGAAAACGCTCTTTTTTAAATAAAAAGTAAAGGAGAAAAAATCGGATTTTTTTTGGAAGAAAAATTTTATACTAAAAGGCATTTTTAATGCAAAATTTTAAAAAAGTTATGGTTAAACTATATTTAATGAACTATTGATCAAATGAAGAAATAAATCATTTATCTTTTCATATAACTACTTCATTTCAAAACAGTATATTAAAAGTATAAATAGATACGTTTCAAAAATGTGATATTTCATAAGTAAGAAAATCAATAAAATGTATTGCCAAATCGATAAATTAATCAAAAATATATTCGATTCGTAGATAAGGGACTTTGTATGCGAAACAGAAGTTGGCTTCCATTATCAATTGTCTTTGCATATAAAATTGAATAGTTATTTGTTTGAACTTCATACATTTCTACATTCCGTGTCAAATTGAAACGAAATTCGGTGCATACATCCTCTCATCATCTTGGAAGATTATTTGCACTGCAAAAAGTTCCTTTGCCATAAGGTGAAAAAATTATTGCGTTTTTTCTCATCAACATCAGAATATATAATCGGTTAAAAACTATTTTTATACCGTTTTAATATTTGAAACTTGATCTATTTAACTGGTATCAATTCTATTTCTTAAATGATTATTTCCCTGATTTAAATAACTTTTAAAGACCTATTTAAACACAATTTGTAAATATATCCTCTTTTTATTGAAATATGAAACCTATTTTATCCTTTACACACATTCATCGTTCGAGTCTTTCGGCTTATGTTAAAGCGCAACAGCTTTCGTAGGATATTTTTACTTTTTTAATTTGCAATATTATCACCCTTTACTTTAATTTACTAGAAAAGTAATTAAACCTTGAAATGCTGTCTTTTAAAATTATGTTTTTTGCTTTAAATATCTTTGTCTTATTTCTATCCCTGTCTTCAGGCCTTACAAGTTTTATTTTTTCAGTTATATGTCTTTTTAATAGGTTTATTTTATCTCATTTGATAAGCTTGCCAAATACTATTTGTGTATTATTATATATATATATTTTATCACAAAAGTTCCAAAGTCTTATTTTTTTTAAAACGAGTTAACTTAAGCTTTCTTCTGACTTTGACAAACTACAGATTTCCAATCTCTTTTCAACTTCGTAGTATCTAGAATTCGGATTTTTTTCTTTTAATTTATATTGACATACGAGTAGATCACAAAACATTATTATTAAATTTTGAATATATGATTAAAGGCTAAAAAAAGAAATTGAAAGTCATGACTCCTAAAATAATATGAATATGGATATGGATTAAAATAAAATAAGAAACATCAAAACACTAAACAAAACAGAGGCGGATTAGAAAAAAAAACATGTTTTCAACTTTCTTTCAATCCCATCTTTCATTAAACACACTAAAAATACATTTTAAAAATAAAGTTATTTGTATTTGTTAGCTTCTCCTTGAGTGAACAATGCGCTGTATTCAATAAAAATTATTTACATGAGAATTTTCTGAATTTTCTAATTATTAATTTTATTTTATATATACGAAACGATGGTACAAGAAATGTCTTTTATACAAAGTTTTAGAGTTGTAATTAATTAAGGTTGAGGATTTTAAAATCTCTTAACGCGTTGATTCTAAAAGTTAGTAAACTTTATGACGCATTTTTTTTTCTTTTTTTCACACGTATACAACGATTAAAAGTCTGTGGAGCCTCGGATACACTAGCAACTAGTCGCATATAAACAGAGATTGCACCTTTCTAGTCTAAATTAATCAGAAATAAAACTCATTCCCATAATCTGGGTTGAAAAAGTATGTTGTTAGTTTTCAGTCATCGTAAGACCACACACATGAATTCATTCATAAAATTCTTTTGTAATCAGTATGAAATTAATTGTTGATAACATAACAATGATTCTTGAAGGCTTAAATTAAACTCCGCTATTAACGTGATTCTATAATCAAACAGATATTTGCAATTATATCGGCATTAAACAAAAGAATTCCCAACATACTATAAAATGACGCTGATTGCATATTTTAACTACTTATCATTCTTAACTTTAAAAAAAAATCCAGATACATAATTAAGGTCTCCTGAATTTCGGTGGCATTTCAAAATTGAGTTAAAATTGATTGAAACGAATTTGATAAACATAAAAATCAAGGAACCTTGAGTACTATATTTTCCACAAATTTAATAAAAAAACTTTGGTGAGGAATCATTGAATTATATTTTTGATATTTCGGTAAAATTGATTGTGGACCCAGGGAAATACGATTGTGGTCTTTTGAAAAGATATTAAGAACCGTGCTGCATAATGAATAGTGGGAATCAAATTTGCTTAGTTCTCATTGCAGCCCGTTTTTCAATTCACTTTCACTGGAATGAAAAATAATTTCTTTAGTTTACAAATGCTTAAACATTTTCTTAATAGCTCTAGCATTAAGAAAATGCTCTAGCATTAAGAAATGTAAACATTTTCTTAATAGCTCTCTAAATCTCTAAAATAACATTCCGTTAATTGCACTCTATCTGACCGATATATGATTATTACTTGTTTCATTAACAAAATTATACTATGTTTAAGAGAAAACTTTTTTGAAGTCTTCCCAGCACGTTTTAGAAAAAATCTATCATGATTTGACTTTACCTTTTTTTACCTATCAATGTTATTATATTACTAAGCTGTATTATTTTCTGATGTTAACAATATATACTGGTGTATCTGAAGGATACAGCGCATCTATGTTTTTTTTGGGGGGGGGAACCGTGATTAACGGAGTGCTAAAGATATGATTTCTTCTAATAATTCTCTCGAAATAATTCATTGCTTGAATGTAAAAACACTTGAAATCAGCTTTGCTTTAAAAGCGGTTCTATAAAATATTCACACAGAATCATTATTTAAGATATTTTAGCATTGTGATTCAAATCAATGAATTACTGAATATACAATGCTGTACTTTTCGATTTGAACTCTATAGTTCGATTGTTGGGTAGTGCATCTTTTTCGGAACACCTCTTGTGAGTGAGAATCTCGTTTCATGTGTGGAGACGATTTGGACTCGATGGGAGGTACTGGATTTTGCTTGACGCCTAGTGTTTTATTTTTACCTGTAAGTGATGGGTAAAAATAAAAAAAAGTTTAGATGAGAAAATGAAAAAAAAAAAAAATCTAATCGAGATCTTCTGATTTGAGGCGTGTCGTTGAAGTGACCCAGTGCCGCTTCCTTATAATCTTCGCATTTTTCGGTCACGAGTCAACGACCCGCGTACTAAGATACATCATTTTTTTTTTCATTTGCTTTTTCTTCCTGTGGGACCAGAGGGAGGAGGGAAGCACTGTGTTTTTAAAGTGGGAACGTGTGCCTCTCCCATGGTATTGTTATCTCGAGATATGAACTCAATGGAAAAGAATCCTTGGGGGGAGATATTCTTTTTGCCCCTCTTTTCATCTCTCTCAGTAAAATCAATGTGGCATACTAAGCATTCTTAGATATCAAATGAACAGTTTAAAGCTACTTTTGCTTATTACTTCAACTTTTTTCTTCATCTGAATTGAAAAAGAAACTTCAATTATCAAAGAAAAATTAGTTTTCACTCACTCTTGTTGTATTTGCCTGATTCAGAAATCGAGTGACCAGTTCAATAGGGCAAATTTCCAAGCTATTAAGCGTACATCAGATTTTGTAATTAACATTATCTTCGAAAACATTAAGAGCAGTAGAGGTATAAATCGTGAATATTATAACATATAATTTTTGTATACCTGCAACCGCCTTGAATCTATCTATATTTTACTTTTTCTTTCATATTTGAATATCATTCATTAGAAAAGATATTAAAACGTAGAATTTTTTTATTTATTTTGTTGATAAAACCTTACCTTCAAATACATTTTCCTATAACTTTTATTAAATTACTTTTTTTGTTTATTTCTGAAAGTCGTTGCACATTTTTTTATAATTACCCTCAGGATTATTTTTCTAAAATAATTTGGTTATTACTTATGACTTATTAAAATAAAAGCCTTTTAAAAGATATCACGTTTTCATGTTTCATTTATTATTTGTTCTTAGTTTTAACTGAAATTAAGTTAAGAAGAGTTATGTAGTTTATGTAAAGATGTTTGAAGTTTGGAAAATGATTGTCTAAGCTTTATAATAGTCTGTTGATGATAAGGTATATGAAAATTTCTTCTGAATTATATCTCTAATTGTAAGGGAAAAGATTAAAATTATCTAAAGGGCACTAAATGAATAAAAATTTATCAGAAGATTGCTCCCTCATAATTTTCTATTCTAAGTACTTCAAACGACAGAAAAAGCAAAGAAATACTAGAACAGTAGAAGAAATACTAGAAGAAATAACAATCAAATATGGTCTGGAAAAGATTGAAATACTAGAAAGAAATTGATACTTCTGGAAGAGGACCATCCAGTTTTAATCAATAAACCGAGATAGAAAAAAATATTTATAGGCAGAGAGAAATTTTTGATTTTTCCACCATTTATCGCCAAAAATAATGTAAACTACGTCTGGAATTATTATAACCATTTTTTTCAAAACAGAATTCGCCAGCTGTTCAAAATTTTCTCCAAAATGAAAGAGAAATAATTTTAATAAACACAAAGGATCTCGTGAATAATTACAACCAATTTAATGAATTATCTAAAATTATTTGAGCTTGAAAGGGCGTCAGGAAGCATTTCTGCACAACTTGAGATCATTCATTCGCTCTTGTAATGGAAGCATCATTGAATATTTTTGATTTATCAAAATGTTGTACTTTGAGTTGCAGATAGATGTAATAGCTTAACACCTCCTTCAGGACTAAATACTGTTTGATTGTTAAGCTAGAATTCTACAGCTACCCATCTTTATATAAACTCAAATTAAATGTGGAGCCTAGCAATTACCAAGATACTAGAAAAATATTACTATAAATAGAATTTATAAGAATGGTAACTAATTAGTTTCTGTGAATCTGCGTCTAAATTACGGAAAAGAACAGAAATAGATAGATAATCTCAGAAAAAAAACACCAAAGAATAAAGGAAACTGATTCCCTACATCACGAATTCAGCAGTTCATGACGCAGCTGTATCTTGCACTGTTATTTTAAAATAGTTCAAAATCATCATTTTGATCGATCATAAGGTGTGACAAGTAAACTGGAGGGGGGATGGACTTATTACTGTTCCTATGCGAGCATTTCGTTTTGTTTCAGTCCTCCTCCCCATTCGATCTCAACTATCAGACATGGTCTTTGTTCTCTCAAACCGACACTATTCTCTCGATGACAGCTGTTTTAAAGAGTTTATTGAACGTTTCGATCTCGCTGAAGATTATCGAAACCAACATCTAACAAATGAGAGAAGGGAACAAGGAAAGAAAGAAAACCGGACCCAGCGGGAAAGGGGCAGGAACAAGAGCAATTCACATTAGGAGGATGACCCAGGTCACCTGTTAAGTTCCGCTTCTTTTTTAGCCATGGATACTCGAAAAGTTAAAGTATACGGATAGACGGGGGCTGCTAGCACTCCTCCCAATTCCAACGTTTAATTGGCTGTGGTTAACGAAGACAGGAGGAAAATATCAACTCTTACGCCCGCCTCATCACTGCCTAAGGTTTTTTTTTTTTTTTTTTTGAATGTTGTGGGACAGAGACAACGTGATTAGATTTTAAACTAATACATCCATTTATATTTTGAATTTACTTCATGTTGCACTAATTTATCTATTCAAACATTTCTAATGCTTTAGAGAATATAGTATATCGTTTCAGAATGTAGCCCGTCAACGCCTAATTTTATTATTTTTCGTATTTATTTATTTATTGTTAACGAAATATGCAGAGAAGAAATATAGTAATCATCAAAAAATTCGAACTCACAATTTTGACGACTCTTCATGTTTAAAACATCCTTGAATCTGAAAAACACATTTTTGTAATTGTATTTGTCTGTCTAGTGAATGCGATAATGCAAAGGTGCCTTGAGCGATGAGGATAAAATTTGATGTACGGTCTTTACATCCAATTTTTCAAATTTCGATCAAAATGCGTTCTGTGGTTTTCTGTCTGCTCAATTGTCAATTATCACACCAATTTTTAAAACAAATTCGACAAAGGGTCGATTATTTGTCAGTTTGTATTTTTAGAAGCATGTAAGCGCGGTAAATTAAAATCTCAAAGATTAAAATAAATGAAATTTGTTATGTGATCTCACTATTACAGTTGTAGTTCTATATCAAATTTTAGTTTCAGTCAGTTGGAAAAAAAGACTTCCAAATTGCATATTTAATTTTCTTATAAATGACTTACCGGCGATTAATTGAAAAAAATATCCAAGATCTTGCATTAATAAGTTTTTTTGTATCTTTCATACCCCGATAGACCGCAGTTAATATGTTTTCTTTACATCACCATAACGTCATGAAAATAAAATTCTGATCTCTCTCGCTACTTTTCACTATCTTGCCCAAGGTTCACAATTTTATAAAAATATGAGTGAAAGCTTAGAAAACCCCCACTTTTACTGGTTTTAAATTAGCGTTTTGCATCCGTTTTATGAACAGGGAACAGTCTGGCGTCCGAAGGTGAACTAGCTAAAAACGGGATGGATGGTCCTTTAAATCTGGCGCCAATAGAGATTTAGAAACACATATAAAAAGTATTGGTTTGGCTTGGTTTTATGTCGCAAAAGCTACTTCTAATAAAGTACTGAAAAAATCCCTGCAATGCATACAGCATGATAAACAGCTTCTTGAATTTCTCGTACAGAAAAGCAAATTTATTCACATAAATGATTTCCCTATGTGAGCGATGAACCTTAACGTTTTATAAGAAGTAACATCGCATCAGCAATATACGCAGTTACAATTTAGAAATGTGTTTGATTTTTAATCAATACTTCTAATAATGCATGATTTTTGAAGTTAACTTTTCTGTTAGATGGTGCCTATTTCCTACTTCGTATAAAATTTTAGAGTTTATGAATTTCTTTTTTTCTTTTTACGTAATATATTTAGTAGATGGATGCTATCAATAACCCAGTTTAGTTTCAGGAATGGTTTACAGAGGGCTCGTGGGGAGGGAAGCAATTATCTTCCTATCGATTATAGTTTGGCCCTACCCTGTCGGCGAAAAATTAGGAAAAATTATGATTTTTTAAAATCATTTTGGGGAGGAGGTGTTGAGAGTTAGATAAAAAATTCTTTTTAAAACTTATTATATAGTAAACATTCAAAATAAATGATTTTTTTCGATTAACTTAATGATGAATTGGCAAAAATATTTGAAAAATAATGTACATCTGTCTCTTTTATCGTCTATTCGATTTGCATGCATTTCATTTTTCAGAATTACGACATGAATACAAATCAATCAAATTTCTCGTTGAATCAAAAATTTTTGATTGGTCAGTTGAGAAATCGGCACATAGAGACAAAACTTCTAGGAATTCCGAACTGTTCATACATGTTCATCGATCCTAGATTCAAATTCTACCGAAGAATAAAAAAAAAGCCGATATTTTATTTATTTATTCGTTTCTTTTTATTATTCATTCCTCTTAATTTATTATATAAATACACATTTTTTAAGCAAAAAATTTCTTTTCAAAATTCCTTTTAGCTAGATTTTTTGAAAAATACCAATACATAAATAGACATATAAATCGCTATTTATCTTTCTTAAAAAAATACACTAAACTTTTTTTTATGTTGTGAAAATTTTCAAAAAAATGTAACTATTATATCAAGTGGACAAAAAGTCAATAATCACTTTAAGAGTTCTTACATTTCGATTCTTAGGTATTATAAATGGTTAAATGTTTTTTTTAAAAAAATGACATTGTGCGATGCTTACAATAAGCTTGTATGCTCCAGGCACCCTTGGTCATATTTTTTCAGCATTGGAGGACAGGAAAACACAAAGTGAGTTATAGTTAAAGGTAAGTTAAAATGTCTTCAATTTCAAGTTTTTAAATTTATATTTAAATTATTTTTATATTTATAATTTGATGTATACACTGTAGTTTCATGTTTTCAAATCAAACACTTCTATTGGTACTTTTTAATGTGCGTCAAATTTATGGAAATGTTTTATAAACAGTTAGAATATTAGAGGTATAGTTTTACAGCATTTACTATTTCTCTACAGTGTTTCTCATACTTCTAATTTTTAAGAACTTATATCTGATATATTTTGAGGAAGAGAAAAACGCAACCTTTTAAAATTTAAATCTCATTTTTATTTTGCCCAAAACTGTTTGAATTTAAAAAAAGATTGGTATTAATACTTTACTTTTCACTAAGGGTACTTTTATTTTTAATAAGTGTTTATTTATTTTACTAAAAATAAAAGAAATAATTATAATTGGCGCTTTGATGAACGAACAAACGGTGATTTTGAGATGTTCTGTGACGTTTGATGTGATTGATTTTGTTACATATAACGTCCATTAATGTAAAATAAGTTTGATTCAATTAACGTACTAGATCGCTCAATAGTCAAGTTTAATAATAACTATAATATAATAATAACTCTAAAAAGTATATGATATTGTTCAGGCTGTTTATTGTTTTTAATAAATCTATAATAATAATGTGAAAATTTGTTTCCAATATCTATCAATACAGGTTATTTGAAATCATGTTGCTAATTTCTTTTTATTATTCTTTGTTCTAATTTTCCTATTACTATTCTTCACGAACAATTCGTATTTCTCAACACCATAAAAATATTAATTGTTATAATATAATTATTTATCATGATTAAATTATCTATTAATTACCTAAGGTCTTGATTTGAATACGAAAAAAACTGATATAGAGATATTTGTTTGCACCCTGTCTGGGTTATCTTTTCTCCATATCAAAAAATTTCAGACGTTGTCTTTGTTACTGTGTAACTCTTTGATTAAGTGACGAGTTTCTAACCTTCTGAAATAGATTTTGAAGTTTATTCATTTGTTGGAGCACGAACGCGAAACTTTCTTTTGTTGTTATATTAGTATGTTTAAGGTTTAAATTAATATTAAAGTCTACGTTTCTCAAAAATAATACTTTTTTTAGCTATTTTTAAAATAGAAAGCAATTATCTGTTAAAGTATTCAAAAATATACTAATGAACTTCGGTACTTTACCATTGAAACGAATATACAAAAAGTTTCATTGCATGTTTTAGTGTATTTATCGATATTAATTCAAATATCAAATAAATCTTAAGATAAATGAAACTAATTGTAGTTACGAATGTTATTATGTTCCACGTTCCGTCTTAAGAAACAGGGGCAAAAATGCATTTTTGAACTCGTATTTCTTAAATTTGTGTTCCTTTATCACTTAATTTTTGTATTAAATGCAATTTTCGTAGAATGAAATTTAGAATATAAATCAATATAAATAAAGATGTAATTGTCCGTCTGTTAAAAATAAATTATCTCAGAAAATACTTCACTGATTGCTATGATGGTTGGGTTGACGGGGTTCCTAGCCAGGAAGGGGCTTAACTCCAGTACTGACTGGATCTTGGACGTGGCTTTCAGTATGCTTCCGTGGTCCTCTGCGATGGTATAAATATTTTTTTGCTATTCCAGATGGGTGGATGAGAAATACTTCACCGATTGCTTTGAAAGGTGGGTTTTTATATACTTATTGCATAGAAGTTTTTTTAAAAATTTTCTTTTCTTTTTTTAATTATCTAAACAGAAGGCGTCATTTAAGGCAGCGCCATCTATTAGAGGTAAAATCAACATCGCTAACCAGAGTGTCTTACGATTCCATTTTAATGTGTACGATTACACCGTTAAATTGAATGCTCATAAATTTTGATTTCATTTTTTCGTGTGACCTTTCATTGGAGTTGAATCTGGTATTTTATCATAGCATCCATTTCGTGCACTCTGCAGAAAGAAAGAAAACATGACTACACACATATATACAAATTTGGTTCTATAACAAAATAATTTGAAATGAAATCTAGGTAATATGCGCCAAAATAACAGAGGCCGACGTCGATAAGGATTTGCATGAAAAATATGATACAAAACAAAAAATATGATACATGTAACTTGAGGTATACTGAATCCAATTTCACCATGCTTGACAGACGAAAAATGTTCTAAGTATCTCTCGAGCATTAGTATCCAACACATCTGCAGAAAACTATGGATACAGAGAACATTATGTGAAACAATGCTTTAAAATTTCTCTCGAAAATGGGGATGATGGAAATCAGGCTACCATTGATGACATGAATAAAGATTACAAGATTTCAAGTGAAATAAAAAATGGCAACAGTGAACAAGCAATTTGGTTTTTGATATTGATTCTCAAGGTTTACCTTAATACTTTTAACTAGCCGTCTCCAATGACTAGCTGGCTCGCTGGGATCAGTGGTCTTTTAAATTTTCAGATATATATTTATGTAACTTGCATTAATAGTTTTCTCAGCAAAATCAATTGACTATCTGACAAGGTATGCGTATTTTATTATCAGCTTCAAATTTTAATAAACCATAACTCAAACTATTTTATAAGTCTGTACATCATAATTCCTTAATTTTCTGCAATGTACTCTTAAAAAAAGAATGCTTATATTCAAAGTTTGCTGAGGTTCTTCATTAGCTGAGGTTATGCAAAGTTCATGCATAACCTCAGCTAATGCATACACTTTTTTGCTGAAACGAAAGTTTCTTTAAAATTATGAATATAGAAGATGGAATCATTTAGCATTGGAAATTCATGGGCATTACAGAATATTTTTTTAAATAATCTATGCAATATTGTGGAGGATTACTCAAAAAAATTTCTCTGATTCTACTTAGAATTAAATTTATAACATTAAGAAAGAATTCGCTGATCATACTACTACAGATGCTACTGCTGAATATTATAATTGCGTGCGTTAAATATTGCGAAATTACTGAATCTATGAATACTTAAAGTTCACAATAGCCTTTTTCTAAACAAATATATTTCATGCCTATTTCATTTCTTTTAAGTGCTGAAAATCACACTTTACTAGGATTAGTTTGCAATAAGAGTTAACTTAAACTTTTAGTTCAATTTTGTCATTGTATTGGTAACACGTAGATAAAACCTAATTTTTCCATATACGCATAACAAGCTCGTGCACTTAAAATTTTATTTTTATTTTATGTGAAATATATGTAATAAAATATGCTTAAGGTAAGTTGAAAAGTCGATTTTTTGCAAAAGTGTGAATTGTTTTTATTTAATATTTTTAACTCTTGTTCAGTTTTCTTTGTAAAACTTTTTGAAACAATATTACTGAATTAATTATTTTTAAACTCATTTTTTGCGAAGCTACACTGATTTTTATATACGTATTTATAAAAGTTTTAAAGCTATTTTAACACTTCCGGTACTGTTCTCTTAAATTCTAATGTTTGTGAGAATTTCCTTACGAGAAACCTCATAAATTTAAATCTAATAATAAAATTAAGACAAGAAATCCGTTCATTTAAAAATATTTTAAAGTTTTTTCAATGCTTCACAATTAAAATAAAATTATATATTTTGAGTTATTTACTGTCTTTTCCTAATATAGTAAGAGGTTATTTTTAAAACTATCAACCTAATTTTAAGTTAATAGTTTGATACCCTTTAAACTAAAATATTCTTACTTTATTCTCCATTTTAGCCACGCACACACAAAAGACTGTTTTTTTATTAATTTTTTTTTTTATCACTTCAATGGTATATTTTAGTTTCACAGACTTTTCCAATCGTTTTTAAGCAAAACATTTTTTTTAAATACTACTATTTCAGAGCATTTTTCAAAAAAAAAATTATCTCGAACTTAGTCCCGTTTACAAAAATAGAAAACATTTATGCGACAGAAAGTGGTACCGTTTAAAAGGTATTTTTTTAAATTTTAAGACAATGTAAAAATAATTTTCGTACAATATTTTTTTTGGAAGTTACTGTCAAAAAACGCTTAAAATTAAATATAAATTTTAATTTAAATTCTAATTAAAATTTTTAAAAGATCGCTTTAAAGGCATTTCCACTTCGCAAAGTATACACAAATACCAAGTTTGATAGCTCTTGTGGGTCAAACAATCCTACACAAACATCCGTCTTTACTGTAAGTAGAGATAAATAGATTTTTTGCTTCAATTGTCAGAGGAATAGAATACCATTATCCAAAAAATTATATTATCAGTCAAAGACATTTTTTTTTAAATTTCCAATAATTTTTTAAATAATTTTTAAGATATTATAATCTAAAGGCATTTAAAGTAGTTTTCATAGATTTTCAAACAGAATATTTTTTTCTGAACTCATCTCTAAATAATTTTTCGACTAATTTTAAAATGTAAACCAAATATACATTTAATTTAAAAACTGGTTCAGTAATAGAGCATAAGAATCGCCTTTAACAAAATAGTCTATAAAAATTCTCTTTAAAATTCTGATGGAAAGAGTTTATAAAAACACATTTTCATTAGTATACTAAAAAAGTAAATATTTTTATTTTTGTTATTTCTTAATCTTTTATTTAATAATTTATTAAATTTTCATATTTATAATTTAAAATGTTTTCATATTTAAATTATAAAATCTCATAATGTTTTCCTTTTTACTTCTAGGTGATTTGTCTTCTTGTATGGAATTAAAATTTAATTAATTTAGTTTAATTGTACTTAATCAGTTCTAAAAATATCAAAATAATGCATGCATTCCTTGAAAGCGCATTAAAACAATAAAATTTCAAAATTCTAGCATATAATATTGTGAATAAAAATCTGTCATCACAGCAACATTATTAAAAAGTGGAAACCTTTCCATTTTTTTTTTATCATTTTAAGAACTTTTTTCCGAGATTCTTCTTTTAAACGATTTAAGAAATTTATGACAAAACATACTTGGAATTTGTGAATCCATACAAATGAAATCAGAGAGATTAATTATCTAAACAACAGCCACTACAATAAATATCTAGCAACTTGATAGAACTACTTTTCCGCAATATGAAGAAAAATAGAAATCAGTAATTTTATAGAAAGTAATTTAAATAGATAGTGTTAGGACTTTATAATCATCAAAGGAGCCTGTGATTTTTAAAAAAAGTTATTTACGAAGTAATTCTAGTAAGTGGTGGGAATTATCTTATGAATTTCCAAGAATTCGAACGCAATCTTTAACAAATAATAAATAAACAAGAGACTATCAATAGGCTTAAAATCATTGACGGCCGTCAGCGCGCTTGTCCATGGCAACAGCCACAATAATATAAGTAATAAAACCGTTTTTATTTTCTAATCTGGTCAATTCATGCCTAAAGTGAACTGGCCCAAGTCCAGCGTTACTGCTTCATAAAAGTGAAAGCAATTCTTTTGCTCTTTGAATAATTAACTGTTTGTTATCAATTTCTTCGGTATGTTATTTTAATTTTTGTAATGGAAAAGCAATTTCGGTTTCACAATCAGCTCTAAACGTTTGTGCAATTTATTTAAAATCGTTTTCATTTCATGATCAAAAACTTTTTGATTTGAATCTTTAGTCCAAATAACGTAGCATGATGATTTTTTAATGTTATATTCTTATGCATTATATTTTTTAAAATTTACTCTAATTAATAGCAGCATTAATGTGCACCTAAGATATGTACTTAATATCGCGATATTCTAAAGTTAAGAAATAAAATAACAAAAAATATTATTTAACACTTTGAAAAAAAATATTGTTTGGCAGCCATTTTTTTATAAGTGTAAAATTAGCAATATCAAATGCAAACACGAAATTACAGATCGAATTATGTGAAAGCGAAATTTAAAATATTTTAATTTCCCCCAAATGCTGCAGGAAACTTTGGAAGTAGACGAAAATTTGCACTTGTTATTACTTACAAGATGAAAACTTGTTTAAAAGTCTAAGAAGTTATATATTATGTTCAAGAATTTGCATACAATATTGAAGTAAAAGAATAAGAATGTATTGGTCCTTTTGCTGACATTTTTCTTAAATAAACTGAGGATTTACTTATAAGTATTAGAGAATATAAATTGATAAATTATAAGAGCGCACTATAAGAATAAGGAAAGAAAAAAAGAATTCAGGCATTCCCGGTATTGTTGTTTTCTCGTGAATTTTTAATAATAATTTTTCCAAAAAAATTTTGTAAATATTCAAATTATATTAAATGTTCATATTCATTATTTTTCAAAATAATGTTTGTAAAAGTTTTGTTCTGCTTCTGCCTCATGAGCTTTGACCGTTTTTTGTAAAAACCCCTTTAGCTTGATATTAAATCTCTCTCTCTCTCTCTCTCTCTCTCTCTCTCTCTCTCTCTCACACACACACACACACACACACACACACACACACACACACACACACACACACACACACAATCTTTGAAAAGTTTTTCATTTTACCTTAACTACTTTTATATAACATTAACTATTTTAGAAGAAATGTTTCATTTTGCTTTTATGAGGGTATGGGAAATAATTCTCATATCGTGAAAATGAGAGGAAAAAAACTCATTTTTTCTTAGAAATATCTCAGGTGAAAAAAAAATATTAATTATAGATTTTGAGTATATTTAGTAGCATTTTGTGGAGGAAATGTTTGAAGTTCTTACGATTTATCCACTGTTAATGATAGGCATAATTTCAAACGATATTTTTTTAAAAAAAGGAATAAAGAAGAAAAATGGAGAATGTGGGAGTAGGAAAAAAGGGAAAGATGAAAATGAAAGAAAGTACTACTTTTTAAAGGACTACTCTGCAAAAAAAAAAAGTATAATTGTTAATAAATATAAATTGAGAAATGGCAGGTTGGTTGGGTTTTTTTTTACTGTAGTTTTAAAGGTTCAAGAAACATATTTTGTTAAACGGCCGCAGAAAATCTGTTATTATATCTTTATTCTTAACTACCTAATTTGCTTGATGGGGATCTATAAAAGGCATTACTTTTTTAAAATTAAATTTGAATAACTCTTTTTGAAACATTTTATAAAAGTGATAACTGAAGGAAGAGTGAGGAGAAAAAGCTCTCAACATTACTGGAGAGGAAAAGGTTTATTATGTCAGTAGTTACTAATCATTTTTTTTAAAAAAAATATTTAAAAATAAGCGGCAGGATATACTTTACGCAGTTGTTAAATGGTTGCTCCAAACTAAATGAAGAAAATTCTGCATGGATATAACTAAAACAAAACAAGGAAAAAGGACGAAGAGAAAAACATAAAAAGAAATATTGTTTTCATCTACAGTCTTCCAAAGTGTAATAAAGTAAAATGTATCTTTCAGGACAAAGAGTAAGCGGAAGTATCAGTAAGTTAAAATATACGCAATAAGTTTCATAGCGAGCGTGATTCGCATAATATAAAGCATTATGTCATAGTGTTTAGTAAAGCTATATTCCCCCCCCCCCTCGCGCATTCTGGCGCTCGGTCATTGCCCTCAGCATCCAAGGGGTAGCAAAAGGGGTCGCCGCTGAGGTTGTAGAAACCGGAGCTTGCCATGTAAAGGAATTTCTCGATATGAATGAATGGAACTTCGGCGATTCTTCCGTTTGCAGTGGAATTTGTTGTTGTTTCCCCATTCATAAAAACTTTTTTTCGGAATTTTGAAATTGCTTTCCAATTTAAACTTTTTTTAACAATTCAGACGCAAAGTTATAGTGGTTTAAATATTTCTTCTATTTAAAGTAGGAAGTTTCTCAGGCTCAAGAATTAACTTCCTTGTCTTTCATTGTTATGGAAAATTATAATAATACTGAAATGGATCACCTCCCTCTCCCCGTGTTTTAATTTATAATCGATTTTTCATTGTTTGGCTTTAGATTTTTTCAAAAGCATATTAATGTGAGCATGATGAGGTATTTTTTTAAAAAAAGATTACCTATGCGATTTGATTTATTTTAATAACTTCAGATATAGAAGAATTTCAGAACTCGTTATGCGCTTAAAGCTTATGCCTTCGATGGAGAGGAACTTAGTGAACTAGGAAAGAATTCTCATAATTACAAGCAAATTAAATTAAAACAAGACAGATTATCCTTAGACTATTTAGTTAGGATTATTTTTTATTTCATTAATGAAAAACTTAAAATACATAAACTTCTTAATCATGATTTTGTGTCATAAATTAAGAAAAGAAATATGAGATTTCGTAAAGCTTTTCGTTACGTAAAATTTTCTTTACATTAAAGGGAAAGTAGGAAAACCAAAATTATGAGATACATACGCCTGAAAATATAGTTTATTTCGAGTTGACTTTTTTTTAAATTTTAAAATATAAAACTGATTAACTATTAACAAAATAAAAAAAGCACTGCACAAATTTTTCTGCAAAAGGCATGCTAATGTAATTTAACTTCACTTAATAGATATGTATAAGTCATTCAGAATTAATGTTAATAAAGATGATTCAATAAACTATTTAGGAGAACATAAAAAAGAAGCAAGAAGGGCATCTTGAATAAAGAATTTTGGAGAATATAGGTGAGAACATAAGTTAATTATCTAAATGAAAACAAAGGAGAACTAAAGAAAAGGGCCCCATGGAAAATAAAAGGCTTTTTTTAATTAAAGAATTCTGAAATTTCCTTACACTACTAATACAACGTAAATATAACATGGGCGCTAGCACAATACAAAATCGATCATCTTGAAATATATAATGAGAAGTAGAAACTCAAAATCAATCCTTATTCATAGATTTTAACATGAAAAATAGTTTTAAATATACTTAAAATCGTAACCAGGAAAAAAGAGAAAGAAATGTAGGACAGCATATTTAAACTGAAGATAAATTGAAGCATAGCTCCCTTTCAGAGAAGACATGGGAAAAGAAGGGATCGATGGAATCTGAATGTCTTTGTGTAAAATATGCGCAACGCCTCCTTTTCTAGAAGGTACCCATCCCTTCTTCTCGACGAATCAGCTTTTCGGGATCGTTCAGTGAAAATGGAGGTGTTACTGGTTGTTTACGAGTCGTGTGCCTGGAGGTGCGCATCTAAATTTACATCTCGATGAGTAAGGATAAAAGGTCGGAAGAAAAAGACGAGATTTCTTGCATAGTAAGCGGGGTCGTTGCCTCCATACCGAAATTGGGGAAGTGGTAAAATAGGTCCTCGGGTCACGTGCCTCGTCACGTGTGGGCTTTTCGGAGCGACGTCACGTGAAAAGAGTCCACTTTGTTTACTTGGGGGTCGGTGAACCAAGAAAGGGAAAGGCTGAAGACGCGACCTTGCCAACAGGTGGCAGTTGTAGTACAACAAACAACAAACCCCCTTCCTTTCGTTTCGGAAATATTTTGCTTTGAGGTTTCTGACCTCATCGGACCGTCTCGACGTCGCCTTGTTTCTTGCCTGTTTATAAATGAGCTAACTGTTCGGGGAGAACAATATGCGTACCAGAAAAAATGTTTATCTCAGGATATTGACCTTTCATTCCGATTTACCTGAAGAGACCGTTCGGAGTCAGGTGTATGGAATTTGTAGCATGTAACGAGATGTTTTTATCTCCTGAAACGAGAGAGCATTTTGATTTTGTGGAGTTAATAAGGACGGATTATGAGATAATTTTGTGTTCCATTAACCTTCACAATACGTGAAAATAATTTGAATATACGGCTAGGTGAAGAAGTGAAATAGTTGGATTTTTCTAGATAGAAAATAAACGAACTTGGTTTTAAAGAGGATAGAACATGGTAAACAAAGTCCTTTTTATTCTCAGTACGATGGTAATCTCGGATTGAGTAAATAGCTAGTTATGATTGTAAGCGGACAAACAAATACTGAATTAACATTCTCAAAGTGTTTGTCTTTTCTTTTCTTTTTCTCTATCACACACACACACAGGGATACACAGATGCTTCTGATAAAAATTTCATTTTGAACAATGAATCATTCCAAAATATTTTTTAACTAATTTGATATCAAATCTATAAATTAAAAATGTGTTGAATTTTCACTGAGTGGAAAAAGCCATTTATGAATTTAGAAATAAAACAATTTTCATGATATTGATAGGCTTTGTACTTCTTATATAATATGAGAAAGTACGAATTAATCAATTTTTTTTTCTTAGTCTATGATTTAGGCGAGTTGTCACTAATTAAAATTAGTAATCTTGTAAAAAAATACAGCGTTAAATGTTTTTAAAAATTTAGATTTGTTGAAATTTGTTATGTGCATGCGATGATCTTAATGCAAAATTATTTTATTCACTGATAAAACAATGGGTTTTTTTCTATCTCATATATGCTTATTAGTAAGACGTTTGTTTTATCGCTTTGGTAAAATCTTTTTTTTTCTGTCCTTTTTAATACTCCATTGACTGTTAAAAAGAAAAATAAAGCTTCTTTAACTACAATGGTATTTTTTATCTGAGGGTAAGGAATTTGAATTTCAGTTTAATATGAAAAATAATATTAATTCATTTATCCTAATATTTACAAAATTACAATAAAATATTTTTTAAAAAATATTGTATCTTACTAAAATTAGCATTATGATTTGTTGGAACTGTAATATTTCGGTAAACTGAGAAATTAAATCAAACTTGAATATAACTACTGAATTCGTGTTATATTTTCTTTTTATTGCTAAGCAATAAATACTTATTTATAAAACCTTATGAAAAAAGTTAATAAATAATTTAAAAAAACATGTTTGATATAAAAATATTATAATTCGAAATATCAAATAAATCTAGATAATTTAGAATATAACTCATAAATTTTTATTATAACTTAAAACCAAGCAAAAAGTGAAACAATTTTTTAATAAATATTTTTACCCTTTTTATCTTATTTTTTCCTTTTTACGATAAGTTTTGATTGGAAAATTATTCAATCAGAATTTTTTATTATGCATTTGTATTGCAGAACTTTTTTGGAAAAAGGACTTTTCATGTCCTTCTTTCTTTCTTTCTTTTTATTCTTCTTCTTCTATTTTCATTGAAGACGATGAAATAATTCGATTACACTCGAGGCGCTCTTTTTTAATGTGTATGGGTTTTTTCTTTTTTATTCAAAGAAAATATTAAGAAAAATATATGGATTTTTCCTAAATAAAAAGACTCATAACTTGACTTAAATTACTATTCACAGCTCATTTGATAGTATAAAATATTGTAAATTAAGTAACACCAAATGTATATAAAAGTAATTGATTGTTTAAAAGAGCCCATTTCAGTCTTTTTATTGCACTATTGCTCAGAAAACCGCCAACATTTCCCCAGAGTAACTGGCAGAGCTGGACTCTCGGTTCACCTTCGGCCCGAAATAGTTAATGCGTACCCCGAGGAGGTAGTTTACAGGCGTTCGCTTAACCGAGATTTCGAAGCAGCTCTTGTTTGTCAAAAGAGGTGAAAGTGGATAATAGCCATGGGCTGAAAGAATTGTGCCTCTGAATGCCCGATGAGTGAACTCGGATGACATTTTTCGAAATAAAACCCGTTGCTTCCAACCAGACTATCAACAAATCCTCGAGACGCCATTCCAAGAACCGAACATTCCCTTTCTCAATAGTTCGCCACTATCTGCGTTCAGAAGAGTGAGTAGAGACCAACACTTTCCTCCGAGAGCCATTCAAGTTTCTTAATCTATTTCTCTCTAGAAATAGATAAAATTCTACTGCTTCCTTTCTATTTTCCCCTTTGAATTTACACAACAATTCTCGAATAAAGTATTGGCTTAGATTATCTGTAAGAAGTCATGTTCGATCTTGTTGGTAACGAGAAGAAAAGAGCTGTCATAACTGTTACATTTATCTAAATTAGATGCATAATGAAGAAGAGGGTTTTGGAATTAAAAAGAAAAAAAAAACCAGATTCAGAAATAAAATTATGAACAAATGGTATTTTCAGTTACCAAAATTTTTACATCCACCATCATATATGCTCACCTTAAGGCTTCATTCTTCAAAAGATGCACTTATAAAATTTTATAATGAAACCTAACTTTTTTCCTTCAGAATTTTCTTGCCTTTTTCAACTTTATGTATTTATAATTTTATTGTGAAAGATGGTAGAAAAAGAAATTTTTACTGTCTGGTTTAGCGACATCATTTCATTTTATAACACACACAAAAAATTTTTTTTACTTAAATTGCAGATGCTTAAAAAATGAACTCTGATAAATAAGTCTTTACATTTTTTTAGAATTAATTCAAAATCTTTTCAAAAATCTAAATTATTTTGAGAAGAACGCATATCGGTGTATTGAACACCTATTTATATCTGAGCATCCGTATTTTCTAAACAATGGAAACACTTGATATACTAATAATTAAATTTTGGTAAAATTTCTTTGTAAAGAAGATATTTTATTTCGAAACAATGGCTCAAAATAAATCATCTAATTTCATTCTCCCAATTATTTAGTTTTTTTTTTTTTTTGCCTTAATTAGTTAGCTCATTTTTATATTCATGGCAAGCATATCACTATTACTGTAAAGATAATAGAAGCAGTATAAAAATAACATAACAAGAAGTATTTAAATTATTTGCATTTTTCTATCAATAAATATTTAATTCTTATTCTGAAAAGTAACATAAATATTACTTTATTCTACAGAAATATTACACTTCTTGAAAATCTGCAGTCGTACTTCTTAGAAATATTTTTTAATTGAAAAATAAGTACCAAAGGAGAAATTTGCAGGTTTTTCATTAATTTGAGGCATCCATTGGGAAAATTTCAATATCTCAAATCCAGAAACTCAAACGCTTTTGAGTTATAGAAAAAAATGACATTAATAATGAAAAATTATTAATTTCCAGAGAGAAGGAGATCTAACGACAAATTTTGTTATACTTTAAGTAGAATATCCAGTAAAAAAAACATCGAAAATTTCAGACAAATTAAGGAATTTTATATTTATTTTTCTTTGTTTGGGAAAACAAGAAAAATCTTATTTGGCTTAGATTTGTATTTAAAGATAAAGGAATTCATTGCTGATAAAATATTCAAATGCGCTTTAAAAAGTCCAAATAGGCAACCTGAGATAAATGCTTTCCTCCGAGAGCCATTTAAAGTTTCTTAATTCTCTCTCTAGAAATAGATAACATTCCACTGTTTCCTTTCTCCTTTTTTCCCCTTTGAGTTTACACAACAATTCTCGAATAAAGTATTGGCTTAGATTATCTGTAAGAAGTCATGTTCGATCTTGTTGGTAACGAGAAGAAAAGAGCTGTCATAACTGTTACATTTATCTAAATTAGATGCGTAACGAAGAAGAGGGTTTTGAAATTAATAAGAAAAAAATATCAAATTCAGAAATAAAATTATGAATAAATGGTATATTCAGTTATCAAAATTTTTGCATCGCCATCGTATATGCTCACCCTGAGGCTTCATTCTTCAAACGATGCACTTATAAAATTTTATAATGAAACCTAAGCTTTTTCTTTCAAAATTTACTTGCCTTTTTCAACTTATGTATTTATAATTTTATTATGAAAAAAGGTAGAAGATGAAGTTTTTACTGTCTCATTTAGCAACATCATTTCATTTATAACACTAAACAATTTTTTTAGAACCTAAATTGTAGATGCTTAAAAAATACGCTCGGTTAAATAATCCTTTACATTTTTTAGAATGGAATCAAAACCTTTTTAAAAATTTCAATTATTTTGTGTTGAACGCCTATCGGTGTATTCTGATCATATATTTTTATCTGAACTTCCATATTTCATAAATGACGGAAACATTTGATATACTAATAATTAAATTTTGCAAAATTTTTCTTTATAAAAAAAGTTATTTTATTTCGGAACAATGGCTCAAAATAAATTATCTCATTTCATTCTCCCAATTATTTAATTAATTTTTTGCCTTGATTAGTTAGCTCATTTTTATATTCATCATAACCCAATCACTATTGTAATAAAAATAATATAGGTAGTATAAAAATAACACAACAAGAAGCATTTAAACTATTTGCATTTTACTATCAATAAATAATTTATTCTTATTCTGAAAAGTAACATAAATATTATTTTATTCTACAGCAAGAATAAACTTCTTGAAAACACAGTGGGGTACTTCAAAGAATTATTTATTAATTGAAAAATAAGTACCAAAGGAGAAATTGGCAAATTTTTATTGATTTAAGGCATTCATTCGGAAACTTACAATGTCTTAAATACAGAAAAGCAAAAGTTTTTGAGTTACAGAGGAAAAATGACACCTTGTAACATTTTATTTTATGATAGAGAGAATTATTAATTTCCAGAGAGAAGGAGAGGTGATGAGAAATTTTATGTTGTACTTTAAATAGAATATTCAATAAAAAACATTGAAAATTTCAGACAAATTTAAGAATTTAAAATTTATTTTTCTTTGTTTTGAAAAAAGCAAGAAAAATCTTATTTAGTTTAGATTTGTATTTTAAAAAAAAAAAGAAAAAGGTATCAACCTCTGATAAAATATTTAGGCTAGGAAACTAGAGACAAATACTGAAATAAAACAAAATTGCACCTCCGTAACTTCAAATTGCTATGAATACATTTATATCTCAAATGCTAAATTTCTTTAAAATATTTTTTTGTAATTGTTTATTTTGTTTTAACATTTTTCATGAAATTTGAATTACCAAAAAATTGTCTTTAAAAAATCCCGACTGATTTCTGTTTTCCTATTAGCAATTAATATGCGAGACTTCTCTACTACTGCAAACTAGAATACACGCTCTTAAATTTTCAGACCCATTTATTAGTGTGCTTAATACATTTCATTTTATTTTATTTTTTAAAATAAACTTTAAATAGTGAAAGAAAAAAAAGAGTGCAAAAATTATTTAAATATAAATTAGAAGAAAAAAAGCCTGTTAGAAATTTGTTCCTTTCTCATATAAAAGTCACTTGAACAATAAAATGTTTACAGAGCACTTAATTTAAAAATTTTTACTATTAATACAGATATATATTAAATTTTGGACTGTCTAAAAGCAAAAACTTGAAGATCAAGTTCTTTAAAATATTTATTCCTCCTCTTTATTAAGTAATAGAACAAGAAAAGCTGTAAAAATCACGATTAATAATTTTTTATAGTATAGCAATTGAAAGTCCCTAAAGACTTTTTTAAAAATTCTAATTTTTAAAAATTATTATTGAATGAATACTGAATTATAAAATAAACATCTCATCCTCAAATAAATTGATTTTTTCTTACATTTTATAATTTTTATTTTTAAAAATACTTTCTGATCCATTGTTAGTGAAGAATTTTAACTAAAACTATGATTTTAGAATTTAACTGCTCTCTAAAATCGTTCATCAAATTTGCGAATAAAAATTTGTAGCAAGTGAAAGATTTGTATATTATTGAATTGTTTAAACAAAGAAAAGAAAGCTACAATGGGGAAACTACTTAGCTATTTAACACGGAAAGAATTGAAAAAAGATTAAGAATTGCAATGATATATACTAAACAGCAAGACACAAAATTCCATAGTGCTGTCGTAACATGATAGGTAATCAAATATTCAAGTTTTATTAAAACCCTCTTAAATATTGTTATATTCCTTTTTAAGATTTAGGAAAAAAATTATAATGTTAATTAGTAAAAATTATTTTAAAAAAAATTATGACAATGGAGAAATTCGTTGCTATCCTGAAAAGTTATCTACATGAAATTTTGAAAATTTAGTTGACTTAAAATTTCTTAATATTTACTTAAGTATTGATAATTTGTAAATGAAATTCAATGTAATTTTTTTCGAATTATTTATTTGAAATTTTTTACTAATATATATAAATAAAACTAAATCATAAAATAATATTTTTAATTTTCTGAAATTTTTTTAAACTAATATATGTTTCTTTATATTTATGCTGGCACACTCTTTTGTGATTCCTTTCAATGAATATTTCTCTTTGCTACAATAAATTCTTTTCTTCATAATTTTTTTTTGCTTCATAATTTTCATTGGCTTTAAATGGTTTTTTGGTACTTATTATATTCATGGAAATGTATTATACATTATTTTTTACACTTTTCATTATTTTCCAGAAAAAAACACTACATAATCAAATCAAAACATTCAAAAAGCGATTACAATTAAAATAATTTTTAAGAAATTTTTACAATGGTGTGAGATTTCATCAAATTTTTTTAGAATGTTTCAAACATTTTTGGTGCAGATTATTTTATAAAAAATTACTTTTTCGAAATAATTTGTCACGATATTGATATTTCTTCTATTGCGATAACAGAATATATAATGATATATCATCGGAATCATGACAGATTTTAAATAAATTTATAAAATAAATAAGGCATAAATTTAATCACAATTTTCCGGCAGATAAATGAGTTTATTTAATATTCGCCTTTAGCTTAATAGTAAACCATTTATTTCTCTTTGATTTTACAATTCTTTTTAAAATTTCTCTAATCGATATGGATTAGAAAAAGGCATTATTGTTTTTTAACAGGAGCTATGCTCCCTTGAGTCACAAAATATTTCAACATCTTAATTCTAACCTGCTGTTAATATCTACAATCGCTTTTCTAGACAAATATTTTCTTTTCACTCAAAATAAAAATAAAAACCTTACAAAATACTGGGGGGGGGGGTATTTTTTGGAATACGAATAAATAACAGAAGATAAGTTGGAAAAAAGATTAGACGACAGGAAGCCAGTATGCTGAGCGTACCGGAATGCCATCGTATGTGAGAAAAATAGTTGCTCGTGTATCGTATCTCCTAGAGACCAGCCCACTATAAAATGTCAAACGCTGATTAGTCAACGATAGGGAGAGAGGGGAAAAAAATAGAGATCAACAAGAGAAAAATGAAAGACTGGTGTGGAGCTATTTAATTTGTGACTGGGCCGAAGTAGGCTAACGGCAGTTGGCCATCTCAGGTCATTGAACTCTACCTTCCGCTGTAACCGCTGCTCTAGTGCATCTCTACGGAAGGAAACATTCAACGGCTAAGGTGCGACTGATCTTTGAGAATTTCAGAAAAAAAAATACATTTTTTTAGCAGATTAGTACATGTAGACTTTGTTATGTAGGTATACCAAGAGAAAAAATGGTTGCATTGTGAAAATTTGCTTCAGAAAGAAGAAAGACTTACTTAAAAAAATGATCTTACTTAATTTTTTTTACCTTGGTTGGCAAGAAATAAAATGGATTTTTGATTCATTTTCAGTTTGATATATATAAAAGAGAAATAGATTTCAAAATCCACAGCAGAGCAAAAGTATTTTACACATTAATTTTCATTAGAGTATGCCGGTTTAATTTTTTATTAAGTCAAAGGCTTCAGAAGCATGTTATATATTAACGTATTGTATTTTAACGCCAAAGGTTAATTTTTAAATTGGAACGATTTTTGTTCTCAACCATATTTATAATCTGAAGAATAGTGATTTTGTTCAACTCTGTTTCAATACTATTTCTGCATACATAAGATGAAAAAAAGATCCCAATATTTTTATATTAAAATTATTAAAGAATTTGTAGCGTTATAAAAATATAATAAAACAGATTAAAATTATTTATCAACATTAAAATGCCGTAATCCTTTATTTGAAATCATAACTTACTTTAAAAATAAATTAGTTGAGAATTTTTTTGTAATAGGAAGTTCTAAAAAATTATTAATTTCTTATTTCAAAAGATGCTTCGTTAGTAAATAGAATTTTGAATTATGTCACTATGATTATTGATACAAGTACCACCGATTCGTTTTAATCATAGTGAAAACAATATGTAAGCAGGAGACAGTTTCCTTAATTTTATGATGTATAATAATATTACTGTATTTTTTTTTTCGCTATTTAAAAAAGAATGAAAAGGCCTTTGAAAAATTATTGATTCGAATCAAAAATGTTTGAAATAATTCTCTAAAATAATTAAATAAGTGAAAAGCCACGAACATTTTTTTAAAGTTGGCGCACTTTTACAATTAAAAGACAATGGCTTTCCTCCCCAATACCAAATTTTATCCATAATCCGTAGATTTTTCTTTGTATTTTTACTAGTCAAAAACATTTTTAATAGTTTAATAAAGAAACTTCATTAAAAGGATATTTCACTATAAATCTCTGTCACAAAGAAAATGCTTTCCTAAAGCTTCAACGTTGCCATTAATATAGTTGTTGTGCAACTACTTGTTGAGTAAGTTTGTTTATTTCTCTGCATTATTTGTTTTCCTATTAAGAGCTAATTTTGAACTTGTTGAAGCTTCTCTGCATCTAAAATAAGAGAGCAGTGAAATCGATGTACAGCAAGTCAACATGTGGAGGTTTCACTTGCATATCGGCAAAATGAATTATTTGCGATATTCATAATTAAGCATTATGAATATCGCAATTAACATAATTATTAATAAATGCGATATCAGCATTATTAATAAATGCGATAATAATTATTAATTATTAATAAATGCGATATCAGCATCAAATATCATATTATATCAAGGTAAGATTCTTTAAAAGATCTGCATTTGATCCTTTTGACTACGCACGCATGTTCACACAAACCGTTTTAAAAGAAACGATCTCGTATTCTTATTAGGAAAAATAAATCTTTCTTAAAGTTTTCTACAATTTTTTTCTTTTTAAATAATTTTTTATGAGATATCTTATTCTACGAGTTTCAAAGCAATGGAAATCTTTCTAAACTTGTCTCTGAAAATTTGGAAGTTAATAAATAAAATAAATAAATGAAATCTAGCTATATATTTTTCACAAATTTTTTACTAAATATTAAAAGGAAAATAAGTGCATAATGAAACAGTGAAAAGAAAAAAAGAAAAAAAAATATGTCATAAATAATATTTTATCAAAGGAAACTTCACTGTAACAATTTCTATCAAAACTATGAAAAATTCTATGATTTTAATTTAAGTATAAAAGAACTATCCTTTTATTTTTCAACTTGAAATGGCAGTCGGCGGGAATGAAAAATGAATCAATTTCGTGAAAAATACAGTTATTGGAATCAAAGAGTATTACTTACAGAACCATACAGAATTTTTGTGAATTAAAAGAATTTTTTGTATTGTTTAAGTTAGGTCATAGATAAGTTTATATCATAGAAAAGCTAGAAAGTCGATCATAAATTTATTTTTAACTGAGGTTAAACAACGTAATTTTTTGTCGTATCATAATTACTTTAATCATTAATAATTACGTAATGATTGAATGCGAATCGTTAAAAAAATAATGTTATATGTTTTCTTATTTAAAGTAAACAGCCATTAAGTTTAGAGAACGTTTTCTCACTTAATGATCATATAAGATCAATCACTAACTTTTAGCCATCAATTGAATTAATATTTCTGTATTATCCCTCATCTTATCAATTTCATTCAAGCAAAATAAATCATCAGTGGTAAATCCAATATTTAAAAACTTCGGAGTATAAAACTGAGTTATTTGAAGAAAATATGTACATTTGAAAGTAAAAAAAAGAAAAGAAAAAGAAACGATCCAATTTCAGTATCAAGTCGTCTGATGTTTGTTCTGAAATTTACCAACAAAATATATAGATTAAAATAAAAAAATTAAATATAATTGCATTAAATATATTTAATGTGAATAACAAACTATAAAATTCAATTCTCAACTTAAATAACTTTTTTTTTATTTAAAAATATATTGAAAATATATTTTTAATTTAGAGATCAGATTTTAAAAATCTTAACTTTAAATTATTAATTTACTAAATAATAAATATTAATATTTGCTATTGTATATCGGAAGATACATACATGGGATATTATTAAAAATAACTTACAATATATGCTGAAATTTTAATTGTATCATAATTTTTGCTTACATAACATCAATTAACATAAATTATCATTGATTTTACATAAAAAGATTTATTCCCTTACGTTAACAAATTATAGAAAAAACATTAGAGCGAGGCATAGCAACATAGAAGCAAGATAGAGAGAAAAAAAAAAGAAACTTTTTCTTTTAAAAAACATTTTTAAAAACAATAAAAAAGTTAAAATGATAATAATAAATAAATAAAAAGGTCTGTGGGCGTGCAGATGAGAAAAACTTGCTTCTGCGTTTATGAGGTCATCCGAACTTTAGCGGAACTTGGCCCGGTGTGCATAGCGAAGAGGGAGGGAGGCGGTACCTCGACCCCCGTGTCCAATAGTAGGGCAGCCGGCCAGCTTTGAAACGTTAGTACCTCCCTATAAAAATCCCATGTGTACCACAGAGAATTGTCAAATGCCTCGCATCACAGCAATGTTCGCGACCAACTTCTCGCAGTACGCCAATAGCTCGACATGGGTCTTGCTTCCCATGGTAGCAGTCTTCGTCTCTGTCTTCTCATTCACTAGATACCTGGTGGAGAGCTACGCCAGAAGACATTTGCTGAGAGAGCCTCCAGGCCCATGGGGGCTACCTATCTTCGGTTATCTGCTCTTTCTGAAACGCAGCTCTCATTTGAAATTGACCAAATTGGGGAAGAAGTTCGGTTCCATCTATCAAATCTTTTTGGGTTCGAAAAGAGTCGTCGTTGTGAGTGATCCAAAACTTGTAAGAGAAGCTTTCAGGCAGTCCATTTTTTCTGGTCGACCCGACACTAGTCTGACGAGACTAATGGATGGCTATGGTAAGTTTGATTGATTGATTTCAAGGCTCAGCCGAATTCTCTAAATTTTAGTTATATATGGGCATTTAGTTCAAAAATTTGCCCTTTTTTTAAATCCTTTTTTATAGATAAATTGAATAATTTCTTCGTTAAGTATTTTATTTAAATTTGTTTATAACATAGTTAAAAAGTTTCTTGAATCTTCCAGATATTACTTTATTTTTTCACAAATTTTGTATACATTTCTTTTTAAAGCAGATGAAATTTTTCTTCGCATAAACTATTTAATTTTCATTACTAAATGTTTTTTCAAAATGTTTTCAAATACAATATGATTTTTTTATATCTAATATAATGTGAAATGTTTTATTTCAGGGATCATTAATTCTGGTGGCAAACTGTGGCTTGAGCAAAGAGCTTTTCTACATAGTGTTCTGAGAGAATTTGGAGCTAGAAATATGGGACCCAATCGTACTTCCTTAGAGTTGAACATACAGGTTAGTTGCTTGAAATAATATCATATATGATTATATTTACTAATCAGGAATATAAACAATTTTAATCAGATATCATCTGAGATTAAAAAAATATAATCTCTAAAGATTTCAGAAGCAAATAAATTTAAAATATGCTGTATATATATATATATATTAGATAAGCTCCTTTTTTTATTCAGTGAAAGGTTTTTAAAAGTCTCAAGTTTTAAGAAACAGTTTCTTTAATATACTTAATAAATTCTGTAAATGATATGCTTTAATTGTATTAGTGTTCTTTTAAACAGATGAGTACTGTCCGCTCTTTTTAAACATTTAGTTTCCGATGGGAAAAAAGAGATTTACATTTAAAAGTAGTGTCCTACATAGATGAATTATTAGAATGATTACGTAAAACATATTTACCCATTAAAAAAGTCAAAGAACTTTTTTTAAGGATTTTACTGGAGAAAAGAGTTTAAAAAAAAAACTTCATTAGGATTTTTATTTTGATTGTTAATAGTCATTAAACATAGTCAATTTCTCACGTATACTGGAATGTTTACTTACACCATTGATGCATGCAAAATATTCGATTTCTCGATGACTAATGGTTTTATACTATCTAAACGTCATAAAAAGGAATCAATTGTAATTTTAAGTATCCCTTATTATATAAATGCTTATTAATAGGTACCAGATAACTCTTAAGACTAACACATTTAATATTTAGTACCGCGTTCGATTGTTACTTATTTTGTGAAGAACAATGGCCATTCTTTTTGACAAAAGGAATTTAAAAAAGGTTCAATTCGCGTTATCGTATTACAGAACCCGAAAAAGTGTTGATCAAAACTCTATATCCTTATTTGTTGTTGTTGAATTGGAATCTTATCCTAGTTTCTCGAAAGTTTGTACTTGCCTTTCGGTGCATAGTTTAAGATTCCCCCCCCCTCCAACTTATAAGTACCGGTATTTTTTTCCCCGGGTGGGGGAAGCCTGCGAGACTTCCGCAATCGATGACGAGGTGATGGGAGAGGGAAACGGGTCTCCGGGGAAAGAGGGGAAAGTGTTTCACTGGGTGGCCCACTGTTAGGTTGTGAAGGCGGAAGGAACTAGATCAAGGACGATGGCGGAGTTCATTGAACCCTCACCTTCTCACGCATATATTAGCATGTACGGCAGGGCGTTGCAGTGGCTTTGTTGACACTTCAAACGAATAATGAGCTGCTCTACTAAGACATTTCAAAAACAAATTAATATCAATGAATGAGTCGTTTGAATAATGAATTTACGAAGCCAAAATTTACGTAAACGCTTATTTAATTGATCATTTGTTTCGAATTACCTGAATAGTTTAAAAGTCATCTTCGAACTAAAACTGAATTTAAAATAATGAAAAATAAATAGTTTAATATTGTATGTTTTATTAAAAGTGAAAGCATGAAACGGTAATTCAAAACGAGTGAAATTAGAAACAAGAATTCTATAACTTTATGTAGTAAATTGATTTCTTCCTTGAATGTTTTTCATTCTTTAATGCTTACATGTTGACACATCATAAAACAAAATTTTCCTGAATTTGTTCATCAACACTATTTTGTACAACAAGTTTTTTTATTTGAATTATTGCGATTTCTTAAAAGCATATATTATTTAATATTATATACCTCGTTCGAAAGCATTTTTTAATTATTTTCTTCGTAATCTAATTAGATGATTCGTAAGGATGTGTGTATTTTTTATGTCTTTTTGTTCGCAACAAAAAGCCTACATAACGCTTCTCATGATTGAGCATTCCGCATAATTTTTCAATCAAATTATAATTTCTTTTATTGGATTAATATGTTCCAAAGGGTATACAATGAATTTAAAATCTTAAAAAATGAATTTTTTTAAATGCTTTACTTTTGAGGGAAAAAGCGATTAAATCAAATGTTATTCAAACATTTTTCACTTTATTTAAGTGTCATTATCGATTCCATATTTGATCAAGTAAATCTGTTTTTTTAGAATCAAGTATCTGAACTGCTGGCATCTTTATCAGCTAGAAAAGGAGCCAAAATATATGTGCGTCCCGTAATTGCTCGTGCAGTTAGCAACGTTGTAGGGACCATGTTGATGAGCGTCACCTTTGATGAATCGGACGAAGGTTTCAAAAGGCTGTTGTACCTGATCGAGGATGGCTTCAAGCACTTGACAGTGGCCGTGCCTGTCAACTTTATGCCTATTCTCAGGTATCTGCCCATAGTCAGGAGCGCATACAAAAAAATCCAAAGCAACAAGAAAGAGACAGACGCCTATTTCGCCCAAGTTGCTCGAAAACACAAAGAAACTTTAGATCCAGAAAACGTCCGAGATTTCGTCGACGCCTTTTTCGTGAAACAAGCAGAAGCGAAACGTCAAAACAAAGAAACTTTCTTCTCAGGTAATTTTCTTTATATGATAGAAATATTTTTATAGAACCAGATGAGTTCAATTTCAAAACACTGTTTCATTATAAAATGTGAAATGTTCTAGATTTATGAAGTCTTAAATTATTCTCATTATATATCATTGATTATATAAAGATTGCTTCTTTTATCAAATATTCATGGACATTTGATAAAGGCAAATCTTGAATTTTCTTGTTGTTTATTTTCAAATGACAGTGCCATATTATATATATCCTTTGGACAGTTTCGCATTAATTTATAGTTTCTTAACGTTATTTCATTACAATATTATTTTTCTATATTTTTTATATTACTTGAATTAAATGTTTTTATCTCTTTACAAGTTTTTTTATAAAGAGTTTTTCTGTCGAAACATTCGAATTAAATTTTTTATTATCTCTTTCGACCAGATGAACAGCTCCATCAAGTAATGGGAGACGTTTTCAGCGCTGGTCTGGAAACTGTCACCTCCACTCTCGAATGGTCAGTTGTGTTCCTCGTGAGGCACAAAGCTGTGCAGAGACGATTCCAGGAAGAAATCGACGATGTTGTAGGCTCGGAGAGGAGACCCGAACTCAGCGATCTTCCTCACATGCCATATGCCGAGGCTTTCATTCTTGAAGTTCTCCGCAGAGCCAATGTCATTCCTCTTGGAAATTCTCACGCTACTCTACAGTAAGTATTATATGACACAACGGTTAAAAATAGCGTTAAGTAAAAACGCGTAATAATAATAGATTCCTATATTTAAAAAATATATGTTTATGAACAATAACTCAAGTAGAGCTTCTGAATATTCTTTTCCCCCCTTATTTGAAATAATTTCGCTGAAACTAATTGTGAAAATTGAGATCATTCAAAAACACAAATGAAATTTCCTTTTTTAGATTATAGTTTTTCCAATAAATAAAAGAAAATTCAATAGGCTATAAACTGTCCTTTGTCAAAAACATTATACTTTGAGTCGTTGATTGGAAAATCGATTAAAAACCAGCGCACAGAAATAAAATAGCAATATTTCCATTTCATCATTTTTTTAAATAAAAAGAAAGCTTTTGATGTGTAAATTTGTTTAGAAAACAATTGATCGAAATTCTAAAAAGAATTTTTAATAGTGTTTTAAATGAAATTTATAGTCTTTTTTTATATAATAATATTAATTTTTTTCTTTTTCAGAGATACTCAATTAGGTGGCTATTTCATTCCCGAAGGAACTCATATCATACCAAATTTGTGGTCCATTCATATGGATCCTAATCTCTGGGATTCTCCCGAAGAATTCCGACCCGAACGTTTCCTAGTCGACGGAGCTGTTGTAAAACCCCAGCACTTCATGCCCTTTTCTGTTGGTAAGCAATCACACATGATCTTTTGAATCCGCGGATTATAATTCATAACGATAGAAACTTATCTCAGAATTCAGCTTTGAATTCCTTGTAACAATGAGTCCATAATCAGTATTTATATAATTATTTTTAGTTTAATAATCAACTAAAAATTTTACTGTTAATCAAAAGAAAATAAATTCAAATGAAAGGAGATTTTGTCAGCCATTCATCAAATAAAAAGCAAAAATATTATTCCATTATTAAAAATAGAATTAATATACTTTGAAACGCTAAAACATAACTATCAAACTAATAATTTTTTATTATTAATTAGAAATCAGCCTAAATCTATGCATTAGTTTGGCGAATTTATTAAATTAAATAATATCAAAGAACTGATATCATATAATGATATAAAAGTCAACAGATAAAATTAAATGTTAAAAAAGTTTAGTGTTTAAAAAATTCAAATAAAAACACAAAAATTAGTTTTTATCGTTCAACATTTTATATTATTGCCCCAATATGTAATTTATCAAGTTCATTTTATCATTCTTGTGCATAATGGAATAGTTGTTTTAAGTAAAATCGTTTACTTTTCATCAAAGTAGGCATGAGTGGTAATGCAACAATGATTAATGGCAATTCACATTTATATATATTCTTTTTTTTCTTTTCAAAAGAGCTTTTTCTGAAATATTGGAGCAATACTTTTTCTGTAAATGAATGTTAATACTATTTAACCACTTTATTAACAACATTATATACTAAAAATTAGCAAAAAAATATTTCAGCTTTAACTTGTAATTTTACTCTGAGAACAGGAATAATTTGTTAGAATACTTTTATATGCATTATGATCATTGAATAGACAGCGTAGCTGTTTTTTGTATATAAAACTTGGAATTAATAATTCGTTTATTCATTTTGTTTGAAAGACATCACCTAAAGTCATTCAACATTTTTAGAATAGAGAAAATCATTTGAGATCTCTTATTTCGAATATATTTTCTCAATTAATGCGCATGTGGGAATTCCACCCAATTGGACTATCGTTAGCCAACTATTTTATTTAAAAGTACATTCAAAATTTGGAAGATAATCAATTATTAATGAGTACATTTATATTAAACATAGTGTATTTTGCTATAAATTTGTTTGGTTTTTATTTACGATGTATTTTTTCCATTCACGTAGGAAGGAGAATGTGCGTTGGAGACATTCTTACAAAAATGGAAGTGTTTCTGTTTTTGACTGGTCTTCTGCAGAAATTTGACCTAGAAGTTCCAGCAGACGAAGAACTCCCAAATTTGGATGCTGATACTCACGTTTCTCTCTCTGCAAAACCCTTCAACGTTTGCGCCTTCCCAAGAGAATAAGAGCAATGCTTTTCCTCAGTCTCTTATCTCAAAAGCAAATCATTTATGCAGCGAAATATATCAAATATGCTTTGTATCAAAATGATATTATGCCACTACACTTCAATCACATTTAGAACATTTTAAGCTCATTTAACATTTCTATATACTGCATTATTTCATGAGTCGATGCTTCTTTTTTTTTTTTGTTTTTTTGTGAGTTTTCATTCGCTTTTTAAAGCATTGAAACAAAGGAAATTTCTCATCAAATATATGTGCCAAGATCAAGAATTACATGTAATTTTGTTTATTTTAAGTTTCTGGATCATTTGAATCGTTATAAAGTAAAAAAAGCACTTAATTGCTTCATTAGAATATCAAAGTTTTATGCGTTATAAAGAAGATCATGCACATTTATATCATTTTTATACTTGTTTCTTTATCTATCACAAAGCCATTTGTAAATAATCTCATCTTCAATTTAGAATATACGAATCAAAATCATTGTCCTTGCTCAATGTATGAATATTTTTTAGTGTTTTTACATTCATACGCTTGTATCATAATGAATTTTTAAGCATCTAAATTACACGCTGCAAGTTCGTAGCTAAACATGCACACTTTGTAAATAAGACTTGAAGATTTTATTAAAAGTGTTATCTATAAAATACTCTTCAACTAAAAATATTCGCTATAGCACCTTCCTTTACAACGTAAACTTTTAGGAATTGACTTTATTTCGGTAGTACTGAAAGCAAAATTCAGGGAATTTAAGGTACTTTCAAATTCGTTAAAGAAATTATTAAGATTTTCAGAAGTTCAATCAATGGAATTATTATTCTAAATCTTTTCATATTTAATGACGTAACTAAGAAGAGAGTTTAATGCTATTGCCTTATTTGAAAATGTTTACAAATTACTATTTTGACTTTGCATAAGTAATAAATGCCTTATCTATAATTGGATAACAATATTCTTTATTACAGCATTGTCCTTACCAACATTAACAATACAAGCCTTTGTAGTAGGATATTTTATAAATAACACATTCATATGCCTTGCAGTGCTTACATTTCATTCCCATCGTCTGAAATCAAAATCTGTGAATGAATTTTGCAACAAATAGTACAAACTGAGCTTTATCGGCATTCGAAGACAAAAGCTGTAAAAAAACTATTTTATTTATAATCTTATACCATTAGTGCAAAACTATTTTTTTTTACAATAGGTATCTTAAAAATACAAAATGTTTTTCATTGTTAATTTGCTATGATTCTTAACGAAAAATTAACTTGACAATCTTTAAAAAATGCAGTTGAAATAATTTTTTAAAAACTTACTCATGATGCATTTCTGTACTCAATAGAAAAGCTACTTGCCAATTAATCTTCGAATGCCGAATTTAAAATAATAGTCTCACATTGAGATTTTTTTATGTTTCTGTTGTATCAGTATTAAGAGTGCAGCTTATATGTTCCTTGTATTCCATGTGATAATGTTTTTGTTGTAAATAAAAGTTATTTTTAAGCTATTTGCATGTATTTTGTATTTTTTCACAATGTAGTTTGGATGAGCATTTTTTAAAATAAATAATGATGCTGAGAATCAGTAATAAAACGATAATAATGGTAATACGATAATGTTAAACGATAATAATAACATATATGAATGTACATTTCCTTTAATATTAAAATAAAATGAATAACTTTTAACTGAGGAAATGTAATAAAGAGTTACTTTTTTCCTTTTTGGAACTTGATACAATAAAAGCTCATATTCTTGTCTGAATAAATATGGAAACGAATTCTTTACATGAAAAGTTTTTTCTAAATAAAAGTTCATTTTAAGATTTCCTGTGCAGTCTTTCGAATCTTAATCGAATGAAAGTTGTTGTGGCTGTTTATATGTATCAAAGTCCCATATTTCCTAAACAATTAAACCGAATTCAACCAAATTTTGCGCCTTTATTATTTAATGCAAAGAATACCGTCATCTTTTCAAGGTATAAGTATTAATTTAATTCTAGAAATCAATTAAAAATTTCCTTTCCCCCCCGTAACTTTAGAGAAAATTAAACCAGAAAAATATTATCAAACCTTTTCAAAATTCAAAGCATTAATTTTTCGATGGTGTAAATTTTATTTGTATAGAACTTTTCCTTGACTTTATAGATGTTTTTTTACATTAAAAAATTAACGCACTCAGTTTTGAAATAACTAATGTGGTAGACAACGATAAGATTTTGAACTATTCTACCATTACTTTTTTAAATTTCATTTTAATTTCATATTTCTATTTTGAAAACATTTTTTAAACATAGACTAAAAGACAACAGGCTGGATAATAAAAGCAGGAATTCAAAATATATACGATATTAATAGTTTTTTCCCATCTAAATGTACACAAATGTTTCATAATGTTACTAACCCCGACTAACTCGTTCACCCATATTATTCACTTTTTAGGCTTTTAAATATTAATGTGGAAAGTATATTTTTTAAAAGGTCCACTTTGTTATTATAAAAAAAAATCCAAAAAACGGGAATTTAACTAAATAAATTGAAATAAGTTTCGACGCATGCAAATTAAAAAGTTTGTGCACTATGGAATAAAAGTGAGTGAGAAAATAATTGCATCTTAATTAATGTTCAAAGCATCTATTTAATCTGAATTTTAACAATGGCAAATGCACATGATTGAAAATTTTGATATACGAGTTTAAATTTTCTAATAATATTCAAAAAATAATTGTTAAAATTTATGTATCACGTTTAAAAAAAACAAAGAAAATAAAGAAAACATTATAGATATCTGAAACTGATATAATTTAAAAAGGCAATATTCAAGATAATGCAAAAAATATTTTTGTGAGATAATAGTTTTGTAATATATGGTCATCAGTATTCATAGGAAAATTATATCAATTATCTATCAGGTAAGAAGTTTCATTAATTAAATACAGCAGTAAAATTGCTAATAAAGCAGTTTGAAACATTCATATAATGATTTGTTTATATTTGACTATTGCCATTCCGCAATATGTAATAAGAACGATTTCTATACATCTACGTTAGCGTTTTAAGTTTGTACATAGGGATGTAAAATTTTTTTTTCCTTTTGTAATGCTTGCCCCAAAATTTGATATTGATCATCGAATTTTGGGCCATCGATTTTATTTAAAAATTCAATTATCGAATTTCTGCGATCCAAATAGTTCGCTTAGGAAATTCGATGTTCATGCACACATGGACCGATTCTTAGACGAAACTTAAAATTCACATTTTGAACTCACTGTGTTTTTTCATCAGGGTACGTACAGGGTTGTTTGACTGAGGACTACCAAATCTCATACAAACACGGAGGATAAAAAGGATTAATCCAATTAATTACCATAAAAATTTTTCTAGATTCAACAATTTTTTTGTATAAATTTTAACAATTGCTAAAATGAAATATCCAAACTGTTGTCAGTATTCTATCTAAAAAATCATGTGATGTTTTTATTTCTTGAAAGTTAAAGAAGTAAAACCACGCTTATTAATTGTGTAGTTTACATGAGCAGTTAAGAAAGTAAACAACGCGCAGTTTGAAAGTGGATTATACATCGAGCTTTATTTTTAATGGTAATTAATGATATTAATCATCATTAATATTAATGAACATCAGAAAGAGGATACTTAATATCAATTGAATAGAGATAGAAAACTAAATTTCTGGTGAAGATCATTTGTAGGTTCGAATGGAACTTAATTTTGAACCATTTAACGAATGTCTATTGTGCCTGCACGCATGTTGTATCTTTTCTTACTAAATATATTGTACTTATAATTAGAAATTATAGACTTTACATACATTATATATATATATATATTATATATATATATATATATAAATATATATATATTTAAATATTATATATATATATATAGTGAGGGAGGATTAGGGCTATTTGAATCTTCTCTTTTCAATGTTTATAATAAAAAAAAGAGGAAAATGCAATACGTCTGTGCTGCCATCTCTAATTTATAATACGACGCTTTTCACTCAATTTTTTTTTTAAATTATCTGTATGTGCTGCCATCTATTACGTTCGATCAAAAGGAATGAAAAAGAAAACAACTATTCTAACAAATAAATGATCGTAACAGTAATGAATAATAATATATTGAATTTTATATTCATTGCTAAATTAATGAAAGCTTTATTATAAATATGGATTTTAATTTCAAGAAAGAATAATTTATATTTACATCTTAAAAGCCTACTATTCAATTAACATCCTAAAAAGCATCCATTTGATTTTACATACAATATAAAGCAATTAGAGGCATTTATTTCATCTACCTAAAACTATTAATGAAGAAGTATTAATAAAAAGTGGCGAGACTTCGTTATTAATTTAAGAAAATGGTGTTAATATTTAAACGATGTATTTAATTAATTTAGCGGATTTTGAAGCTAGAAACTGAAATTCGAATTGTAATTCTGAAATGCTGCGTTTGTAAATAATTCGGTAAAAGCGATTTACCTCTGGGACTATTTTGTCCTTTTAAACAAATGTCAAACAATCGCATTTTCGAAAACTTCATTGTCGATAGAATCAATTCCCATCACGTGGCAATCACGTAAGAAGAAAACGATCTAGTTGCTTTTTACTTTACTTTACATTCCTCCCCTCCGAGAAGCATTGCGTGGATAAGAAGTCACCATATAAATAAGCGGGTTCTTGCTTCATCTTGGAACATATGGCAGTGGAGTTGTTATGACTCGATTTCCGATGAAAGAGCAAAATCCTAAAGGAACAATCTACTTCGAGACAAGGGATGCCATAATGTAATAGGCCAAATTTCCTGTATTACTGTTATAGCGACTCAATCACATGGTAATGCCAGGAGCTCTCTTTATTTCTCTCAGAATGGGAACATCTACTCTTTTATTGCAATTTTACATTGTGTGGGGAAAATGAGATGACAAATTTATAATGGTTCTGAACTTATGGTGTATCAAGAGATAATGGAGCAATTAAATTTTTGCGAAAGTCCAACTATATTTCTTATTCTTGTTTACCAACTAGAATAAGAACTAGCGGTTAAGAACAACAGTTCTGAGAAGGAGAGAAAAAAAAAACATAGAACGATTTTATTTTTACTCTTCTTAAAACACAAATTTGAAACTGCTTCTGTTTTGAGATAACATTTTATTATCATGGAAGTGCATTAATCCCACGTAATTTAATTAAAATGTTATCTAATGCATCAGCATGTTCGCCCAGAATATTAGATGTGTTTAATTTTATTTCTTGATCTCGTGCTTCTCTCAAATTATTTTTAAGTGTTGAATCGTGACAGACAATTAAATCCTGTCATTGAAAAAATAAAACTCTTTCTCACACACACACTCACATTGTGTGTGTGTGTGTGTATGTGTGCGTGTGTGTGCGTGCGTGTGTGTGTGTGTATGTGTGCGTGTGTGTGCGTGCGTGTGTGTGTGCGCGCCCCAGTACAACCATTAAATGAATGGATAGCCTATTTTAAGTTGCACTCTTTCTTTTCAGAAAGTATTGTATTCTTTCTGATTCTTTTTGAAAACTGCAGGATCTATGATCTTTAAACAATATAAGAAAAATCATGCGATTGAATTTGTACGAAACAATGAAAATGAATCGATTTTCAAAGAAACAAATAGATCTACACTATTAGCTCAACATGCCCTACAATAATGAACAGATATCTCACTTTCTTTCTCGTTATTCAAATTATCGATCAACAACTTGTAGATATCGTAAAATCTTTTGTGCTTTTACCCAAAATCATGCAAAAAAATTATTCGAATACAAGCAAAAAAAATTGCACTGCAATAAAATTGATATCAGTATTTTTTCATTTTAAAATAATGTAAAATACAGTTATAACGTTTTCAGTAGTTACAGTAGAAAACTTTAAAATATCGCTTATTCCTTAATTAAAAATTTTTAAACTGCCCTTTCTTCCCTTTCAGAATATATACCAGATTTTACAGCTCTAAGCTATACAAGCTGACGTGTTTAAGCGATAGCACAGTATAAAAAATATGATGTGTTGTTAAGAGAATATGACCCATATAATAACATTCTCTTTTATTGTAGAGATTAAATTTCTGTTTATTCCATTTCACTTGCAAAAAAAAGATTAAAAGGATTTGTCCCGCATTTATTGTTTTTTTAAAAAAATATCACATTTCTGATTTATTTCATTTCATATAATCACGTGCTCAAAATGAAATTTTTCTAGGTTTTATTTGCTGTTGCAATGAACTTATTTTTTTTAAATCAGAGATTTTGTAAATACGATGGTAACGCGTTATTAAAAGCTGATTTTTTGAGATGCAAGTGCAGATAATACATTTTTTACTTTTCACCTACAGATTTTTGCTGATGCCAAGCACTTCATCCTCAAAACAACATCATGTTCCGATGTGATAAAAATTCATATCGAGTATTGACTAAAAATTGGAAGTTCAGCAGCAATGGTAAATTTTATAAAAGATGCTGTCCGACTTATTATAAACTTGACTTTTATTATATATTAACTTTTATATTGTTTTGTAACTGCTAGGGAAACCAAACATTTTTCTATTGAAAGGAGATGAAAGGAAGGGGGGAGGACAAGAAAAAATTTACAAAGCTGAATAATTCTTTTTCGAAAGTGCTACTCTAAATTAGGCTGATAACAGATATTTTCTTTCCTTTTAACACCCCTGTTCAAAAAGTATCATATACTTAAGTGCATAATCGAAAGGGCTAATGGAATTTTAAAATAAATTTTTATGATGTCTCATCCAGTTACTGAGCGGAAAAGTTTTGTCTTGTTAGAATAATCAGTCAAAGGCTAAAAATGTTCTTCTGCATCGAAACAAATTATTTTGTATTACGGTGAAGGTAATAGATATTCAACACTAAATAGATAGTTCAAAGTGATTAAATATTTTAAAGGATAATAATATTTTGTTTCTTTAAACTGCTATTTTAAAGAATGAAGGTTTTTCAGGTACTTCGTTCAACAAAACCAGCGGGAGTCTCCACAAAACTTTCTCGTACATAAAAGGTGCTGTCTACATACTTTCCCACCACACAAAAGTAGAAAAGTGAATGTTAAACAATGCAGTGAACGCAATGAGCGCTTAGAACTTTATTACCAGAATTTTCAGCGTATGAGAGTTGTGTGTTTAATAGTATATATTAAAACAAATTTTAGACTAAATTACTAAACCAAACTAAAACCAAAACCAAACTAAATTTCATTTATTTGTGATTGCTCTTTTGAGTTTCGTGTTTAAATGCATATGAATATACTTCACACAGACGAAAAATCAACTCCTTAATGGATCTGGTTCAAAATTAGATACGAATCTGCGGGTTAATTGCTGAATCTACGTACTAAGTTATCTGGTAACTTGGATACCAGACAGAAAAATTTCACGTGAATGATTTTATTCAAATTTTGAACGGAATCTATAAGCCTGTTGCAAAGACCACATAGTGTATTCAATCCATCTAGCTTAAAGCCTTTTTGAATTATCGCGTTCAAAGGCAAACATAATTCTAAAAAAGTGTTTTTCAGCCTCAGAGAGGATTGAAACAAGGAGTTTCATCAAAACATAGAAATCGAATTTTTTGGCGATACAATATTTTCTTTTTGTATACTTCTTTATAAGAGAAAATAAAAATTTATACACCAAATAATGTTTTAATATTTACAGTATTTTATAAAAATCCCCTGACAGAAATTTTAAGCAAGTTTTAAAATTCTTATTTTGGATAGAAAAAAGCCAAGTTAAGAGGATATTTTTAAATTTATTGTTTAGTTATTTTTAAATTTTGTTTCATGTACCATTTTGTGCAATAAATATGTTTTGGGACTTGGACTTAAAACAAGTAATATAAGAAATTTAAATCAATTCCAACTTATGTTATTAGGAAGAATTTAGGTAAATTTTTATTTTAGTTATTTTTTTATTAAAATGTTACAATCGCTGTTCAAGTATTCCTCTTCACAACGGAAGAAGGGGTGCAGCCAGCTTCTGGTGGTATGGACCCCTGAGCACCCGAGGGTAGAAGTCTTACTTCCAGTTCACACACACAAACACTTTTTACTGGAAGGACTTCATTCATGCATTCCATTCATTCATTCAAATCGTAATTTAGATCTGAAACAGAGAACTATCAACTCTGACCCATTTACCAAAGTGTTATTAATCCCCACTTGGAGAACTTCAGATGGCAGGTTCGAACTCGCAGCCCGAGGGATGTGAATCCAAAGCCCTACCAACTAGCTATTCCACCCTAACAACCACAATTACGATAAATAATTTATCAAATATGGTACAAGCATTGAATTTTCAGCACCAATTGAGAATTCAAAACCAATTGTGGCAACGCAAAAAGTATGAATTTTTTACACCAATTGGAGTAACACAATAAAGATTAAAAA
The DNA here is from genome assembly GCA_026289955.1 of Argiope argentata. NCBI lineage: Eukaryota > Metazoa > Arthropoda > Arachnida > Araneae > Araneidae > Argiope > Argiope argentata. The sequence goes on from JAOUZG010043906.1 coordinate 1,113,225, forward strand.
TTTCTAATTTTCTTTATTCATTCTGAATTATTTTTATTCGAAAGTACTTCCAAATGAAGCCAAAAAATCGATTAATGAACAATGTTTAATTTTAAATGCATCAAAAATTATGAAAATCATCTGAATCATTTGAAATTAGCAGCAGATAACATGTTAAGCCTAACCCCATTAGTGTAGGGGAAAAAACCCAACTGAATTCGTTACTTCTTTGGCGGCGGGGAAATTAAGATTTTTGACGGGAAAGTTAGTTTACAGCTACCAAATTTGGTACATGTATACCTTGGGGGTCGGGAATGTGCACCTCGGAGCCCTTTTTTGAATTTTTAATTAAAATTTTAATTAATTAAAAAATAAGCCAAATTTTAACGTTTTTTCTCTATAACTTCCGAAATTATTACAGCACAAAATTGATTTTTGCATCATGTTAAAGCACAAAAAATTAGCTTTTCAATGATACTAATGTTTTGACCTATAAATTAAAACTCTATTTTTAATGAATTTTTAAACATTTAATTTAATCGGTTTTTTTTCAACAATAAAATAAAAATAAACAAAATAAAAATAAAACTTTATCTTCACGAGGATCTAAAAAAAAATCAGTTTTTAATAAAATGTTGCCATCATATTTTCAGAAGTTCTGACTAAAAAAAGTTGATTACGACCATAAATAAAACTAAAATATAATTTACATCACGTGATTATATAAAATGAAATAAATAGGAAATGCGATATTTTTTAAACAATAAATGCAAGAGAAAATTTTTCTTGATCGTTTGTAATATCAAAATTAATTCAATTAATGAATTAAAATAAATAAAAACACAAAATAAAAATATATTACAGAAGTGCGACAGTTAAAACTGAAAAAGAATTTTTAGAAAAGTACCAAACGGTAATCTTCTGAAAGCGATATTAATTATTTAAAAGTAAGAAATCTTAATCGAGCTTGAAGATGACGTCATTTCAAAGAAACGACGAACAAAAAGCAATTGATATTAAGTAGAAGTAAAATATTTTTGCCTTCGCGTTTTTTTTTAATTTTTAAAACACTAAGACATGTTTTAAATACTTACTTTTACTCATGTGAAGAAGATATATTGCGCAAATCAAAGAATTCGCCTTCGTGATTGTAATTTATCTCCGCATTTTAATGAATCATGCGAAATAAAAACGCACCTGCTTTCAACAAAGCATACGTAATATTAAAGCTATACTGGTAAAAGCAGGTCAGCTATTTGAAAACGCATCTTTCAAACAAGCATACGTAATAATTAACAATGGAAAATTTGTAAAAGCATATAAACACATTTTTTACCCGCATATTTCGGAGACATCAAAACTTCCTAACCAAAGCAATATCATTTTCTCACATGAGAACAAATAAATCAGCTTTCATTCCAAATTAAACATATAAAAATGTCATTTTCGGCACGTGTCTGCATAAAATGAAACAAATATGAAACATGATATTTGTGGAAAATAAATGGATGAAACCGTTTTCTATAATATTTTACTATACATATATTACTAATCCAATTAAACAGTTTTATTTAAGGCAAATATGGCTTATCATCTACAAGGCATCTTCTGTAATCGGAGCCCCGCATCTAATTTCTTAATTTTTGGGGAGAGAAATAAATCTCTTAGCAATTTGTCCAAGTGAAATATATAATTATAGATTTAGAGAAAAAATGCTGATGAATTAAATTTTTACATACATCATTTGCTCTGTGAACCATATTTAACAAAATATTCTTGAGACAATAAGTCCTTAAATAAAAAAGTGGCATTCCAATCAACTAATTCAATCATCAAAGCTGATCGATCAATGAAAATTTCAATATAACTATTCGATAAAAACTGGCGATTTTAGATCACTTTATCAAGATATCAAAGAAGCCAATCAGGGTTACTCTAGAATAATTGGTCTAGATTATGATAATGATTATTGTTCTAAACTTGCAATATTCAGAACTGAATAAATCAGCTATATTTGAAGAAGATAGAAATGCTTTATTTATTTATTTAGAAGAAATATTGAGAATATTTTACATATATGAATCTATAAGACCAAAGGAATTTAAACCCTAATTTTTTGAAATATATTTATAAATCTAAAAAAATATTATTAGAGCATTTATATACATCTAAAAATAAAATTAAAAACTAAACGTTTCATTTAATCTGTGAAATGTTTGCTAATTAATTCCCTGACATATTATAAATTATAAAAAAATTATAATGTTTCAGTTTCTGTAGTGTACATAAAACTTCAATGTTGGACTACTCTGCTTTCAGATCTTAGTTTTATTTAAAGACAAGGTGAGATTAAGTAAAGAGGTCTTTACATTAATTGAAGTTTCATCATTTCCACTTTAAATTAAAACTGAATTTTACGAGCTCTGATAGAAAATCAGAGAGAAATGCGGAGTTCAAAGATCAGGACTGCTACATAATAATATAAGTGAATTATATGACTATCGAAATTTGAAGCTTAAAAATATTTTGATGAAAAACTTTTTATGAGACCAAGTTATATAAAATTGATTGATCCCTTTAATCGGCATTAATACTGGCGAAAGAACTGGTCGCCAAAGGCGGCTAGTTAGTTAATAAAATTAATAATGAATTAATATTTGAAAAAACTGTTTTAACGTCAAATGTCATCCAATACAAGTTTTAAAAAATTTGCTTGATTGGATTAATGAAATTGGATAATTTAACTTGATTGGATAATTTAAAAAATTTACTTGATTGGATTAATGAATTTGATTGGATTAATGAAAAATAATTTATTAATGATCGGAAATTTGAACAAAATTTATATATAGGGAGAGTGGGAGCTAATAGTCAGAATTGAATGAATGATTGATAACATTCAGACCTGTTATTTTTATCTGACTCAAATCCTCTGAATAAAGAATTATAATTTTTTAAAACATCTAGTAAAAAAGATTCGGTGAATAATCCGCACTACTGTATTACTTTATAAAAATGTATGTCAATTCAGAGCTATCAGACATCACTCATCGACTATGTATTATTTTATCTATAAGTTAAGCGCAAAGAATTTAATGAGATATTTTAAACAGATGTCAGTTGAATTATGGGAGATGGAGATGCATTTTATCAGTACTTTCTGCATGATTCATCCCGGACTTTCTCCTTTAAATTATTTTCTTATCTTTTTGAAGCATTCTAACTGTAGTTGTTATCTCTGTAACTACAAACCTCAACAAAAAAAATTTGATGCAACAATATTTCGATGAATATGGATTGCATGCATGAAAATGTTATACAGTTTCAAGGATATGGTGGAAAATGCATTCAACAGTAACATTCATGTTATTTATTTGAATTTCCACCATAGAAAGTTTTAAGAAGTCATTGCTGTTCTCACAGCTTTTATTAGATACTAGGCATTTTTGATTATTGAGAATAGTACTCTATTTAATTTCAAATTAATTTTTATTAGTAATTTTATATTCATGACGACTTTATTTAAAAAATTTCATTTGTTACTTAATATCTTTAAGAATTTTGTTTTTAAATTCTAAAAACATTAATGAAATAAAACATAAAATAAACCACAATATTACCGAAAAATATGTTCATAAAGTTTAACTATAGAAGATAACGCAAGATTAAATGTTTGATTTAGTAATGAATATAATTTAAACTTCACGACTTCAATGAAAATCATTGTTCAATTTAAAATGTATAAAAATTACTAAAACTTATGTGTATCTATATGCTGAAGGAATAAGTAAACAAAAGACGTATATGTTGTTATAAAAGTTGTTATAAAAATAACTAATGTGTGAAAATACTTTTAAAAAGTGAGAGATCTGTTTCAACTCTTCAAAATATGTTTCAAAGGAATAGGCGTGAAAATTACTGTAAAAACACAATCAGACAAAGTTATTTTAACCAATGACTTGTCTTAAGCCCAGGGAAGCTAATAACATAATACAATAATTTTCTAAATTTTGTACCAAAAATTTGATTATAAATTAAACTTTTTCAAAAATAAAATTATAATTAGGGCTTTAACTAAATAATTAGTAATTTTTCATACAAATGTATATCAGTTCAAATGTATGTATAAAAATGTATAAATATTCACACCTTCAGAACCATTGAAAAACTCCAGTTATGCGTGCAATATAAAAGATAGAGTAGATAGATGCGTGCTGCATCATAGTAGGTTAACAAATTAACTCCTCAATCACTCTACAGAGTACAATAATAATAATTTTTATTATTAACACTCACACTGGTCAGTCAACTCGATTAAATGTAAGGCACATAGCGAGCGAGCGAGCGAGCGGGGAAATCAAAGACAAAAATATATACTACACATGCATCACACAAAACATGAGGGTATTTAGATATTAGACCGTCGATGTGCCAACGGCCGCCAACTACCTTGGCGGTATTTACGCATTAGACCGTCGATATGCCAACGGTCGCCAATCACCTCGAGCCAATTTACTTAGGTGATCAGAACTCTTTGATACATTACACCGTCATTGTTCGTCTGTTTTCACGTATAAACTCATCTCATGCCCATTCAAACACGTATTTTTAGATGGAATAATTCCATAATTCTGGAAATACGTCAATGCATCTTTTTCGTTGGCAGCCAAAGCCCAAATTTTAATCATTTTAGCGAGTCAAAAAATCAGAATAGAAAGAATGCTTAGTGATCTTCTGCGAAACCAACAAAATGGCGGACGATATTTAGGGTGATCACAATTTTTAAAATAATGACGGTTGTTTGCCATTAATGATGATTAAGGAACTTATTGGCGAAGCCTTCAAATTTGGTGATAAAGATCAACGACTTAATACTAAGTACCGACATGAGTAGTAATTGATAATAAAACACAGCAAAAACTATTATTATAAACAGTTCACTTAATGATTAAATTGCAAAAATCTTGCGAATCTTTAAGAGCAAATATTTAAAAGTTTAAAAGAACAGACACAAAATAAAAGTTGAAATATTACATCAACTCAACAGAAAATATGTGACGGCTAATAAGTAATCTTTCAGAGAAATACTTATAACTTGAATAGAAAACGCCATTAAAGAGATTTCGGACTTGAATCTAAACGTCCATGCAACTAAAAAGCAGATAGCAGTAAAAATTTTTTTTAATTACTTCTAAATGTTTAAAACCATTAAGGCGCTTTTATAACATTAAACACGATAGATCGTTCAACAATCCAAGCATTCATGAGCAATAGCACAATAAAAAACCAAACTACCATTAGTAGCTAAAAAAAAGATCCTGAAAGTTACACATTATGAGACAAACGAGAAATTTTGGCAAAAGGGCTTTTTGTACGTATTTACTGATTTTCATTTTCATATTAAAATGTGAATCGCAAAATTTATAGATTGTAAAATGCATAAAATAAAAAACTTCTAAATATGTATCAAAAATAAATATAAATCACTCCATCTACAATGCAATAAAATTTAGAAAGGTAGCATATATATATATAAAACCGTTTTAGACATCGACCTACATAAACAGATTACAAAACAGCCATGCCAACCAATCTAACCATATAAGATCGAAAAGCGAAAGTCCCCAATAAAACCACTCAAAAAGTATCAAAATGTAATGCAAGAATTTAAAAAAACCTTTCAAATCTAACTCTGATGATTATTTTGATTATCAAAGATACTACAGTTTTCCTCGTTTTAAATATAAGCTGTTTTTATTTGAGTTTAAAGCCAGGAAATATGGTATAGAGATGCAGGCTCTTTCAATGAAACTTCTTTAATAAGGGAAATTTAAACGTATGTCCAGCAACCACTTACTCAATCGACCTTAAAAGATAAATACACTTTTTTAAATCTTTATCGATAATAGGAGAATGGAAAGTGATGGCTAAGAAGAAACTTAGTAATTTACTACTAATCAAAAAAATTAGTAACCACACAAGACTCATATGTTCCGACCCGAATGTCCGATTCCAAAACATACTATTTCCTACTATATTGCCTAATTTCAGCAAATTCTTTGGTGATTCTAAATTTTATGCAAAAATAAGGGTTCGTAATATTCTTTCCTACTTTTCAGTGCAGTCAATTTCGCATGCTGATAGAATTAATTATTTGGTCGCCGTCATGCGCTTTCACCCAGTTGAACTCTACTTGATTACTTGCTAAGCAAAATTTCTTTTTAATTAAGAGCAGATCTAGGACTGGGAATCATCAGTGCTTCAATTGATGGCAGGCTATCAGTGTGAATATTAATATGCTCCTGATTATCCCAGGTCCACCGAAATCAATCACTACCATCTCGGCTAAAAAAGCAGTGATTTTTTTTATTTAAGTTATATTTATAGCTCACAGCTTTCCTATTACCACTAGTCACCACAAATTCATTATTCTTTTATCGATACTACAGTCGGTTTGCGCAATTCTATTAAAGTTTTCAATAAGTTTAAAAACTTTAGAATGTAACGTTAAAATGTGTCCGATACATGCAAAACTTATCTGTATCAAGGCTTATACATTTTAGATTATTTCCTACTTGAATTCTTCTGTTTGCTTGTGTTTTAAATTTTAAAACAAGGATAATTTTTGACAAAACTCATTTATCTAAGGGTTTTTTTTCAACTCAACTTTAAGAAAATCTTAACTTTAGACTCGTACATATCAGGCCAATAACTTCTATTGAGTTTCATAAGAACTGTGCTCAACATTCTACTAGAATTTTCTTCTAATTCATTTCTAGTGTTGCCGGAAGAAACTAGCTCAGGCCATCCTCAAAGACCGGGACAAAATATCTCTTGTTACTGAGCTCTAATACCGATCGGTCAAAATGTTCTAATAACGACGGTGCAATCACTGAGCATTGGGGACAATCAATTTTACAGATTCTATATATTGATCCATTTAATCTTTTTAAAGCTATGCTACAATATATTGTTACAAGCGGGGGAATGGCGCCGAAGGAGAAAACGTTGGCGATCACTGTCAAAGAGCTTGGCGCCAGCTGGGTTTATTTGACGAAAGGAATAGTCTGGTAGAAGCTGGATCGCTCGCGATATTTTCCGAAGTTTCACGCGCCCGCTCGCTCGGCTATATAAGGGACGGGTTGCCGCAATCTGTAGTTCTCCTCTCAGAAGAAAAACGTCTCGCTGGACTAACGGATTACTTTTCTTACTTGTTATTAGTGAGCTGTGTTTACGTTTGCTGTTAACGTTGTATTATTGAGCTAGCTGTGGTTTTTTTGTGCTATACGATAGCTGTTTAGCAGTCTGTTTCTTTTGTGCGTAAGACTTGTACTTACGCTGTAAGTGACTGTGGCCAGCTGTATTATTTTTATCTGAAGTTTTACTTTATCAAGTCATCCTGTAAATAGCTGTAAATAAATTTGTTTGTGCCATCCTCAAGTAAAGTCCATTCAATCCGAATTCACTAACCTAAAAACGTAACAATATATTTATGCTTTAAAATGAGACTCAAAGGTTATTTGAGTTACAAGTTGCAGCTTCAATTAAAGACATCCTATATATCTATAAGCATCATAATAGTGTTCACAAAATAGCTACCACTTTTTTTTCATCTCTTAACTGTTAATAATGCTTTCTTCTATTCAGTTCTAGATCTTCTACAATTAGCCCTATTGGTATGGGCATCTCTCAGAGCAAATTTCTTTTCTGAGATTATAAATTTTATATAATTTATTAGGGAAATTTCTGAGTATTGAGACTTTATCATTGCAAAATTTAAAATCAAATGACCTCCTTTTTGTTTTCTTTTCCAAAAATGCTTGGACGCAAAACCCCTCACCTCTTCCATAAAATCATCAAAATGTCAAATCATCAATGTGTCAATGGCCACAGCTTCATCAATTGTCTGACGTCCAAAATACTCCATTGTTTTATTTTGTCCACTACCGTAGAAGAAATCACAGCTAAGTCAAGACAATTCTTTTTTAAATCATAATTTTAAAAAAGATAAAATAACGCTCCTTTATATTCCAAATAAATAAATTATTCATTCTGATCAACTCAAGAAACTTCCTTCCTCTGAAATCTTCAATTTTATAACTATAACTTTTGGAACGGCAGTTAAAAATCTGCGATTAAATTAACATTTCAGCTAAAATCAAAAGTTAAAAACTCACCACATTATCATGAGATAGGAAATAGACACTACTGGTTTTTAATATAAAATTTTCAAATGCAAGTCTAAAATAATAATACGAGCAGCTTTAAATTTTGTGTAAACTTTAAGAGCAGAATTAAAGGTAGCTGTTACGGATATATATGTCTTAGAGTCAAATTTTTTTTCTCTAGTAGCGCGGGTTCAAAATTTCCGCTTTAATCATATATGACTCTTGAAGGATTATGAAATAATCAGTCGTAGAGGGGGAGCTATGGATTATATCCGTGGAACCATTATATTTCGCTAAACAATATTGAATAATGTTGTCACATTCAACCCAATTTAACACTATAACTCAAGACAGAGAATTACCTTGTTGTTATAGTGTTCCGCTTTACAACGTGAGAAGGGTGCAGTAGCTTCTGAGGGTAAGAACCCCTGAGAAGCCGAGGTTAGAAGTTGACTTCTAGCTCACACACGCCACAAACCCTTTTTACGGGTTAGACTTCATTCATGGATTTCAATCATTCATCCACAAATCGTAATTTAGATCTGGAACAGAGAACGATCACCCCTGACCCAATACTCAAGAGGTATTATTCTCGACTTGGTGTATATTGTGACCACGGCAGATTTAACATGCACCAGCCACCACACACGCACACGGAGAGTCTTCGACTGTGGGGTTCAAACTCGCAGTACAAGGGATACGAATCCAACGCCCTACACTAACTAGGCTATCCCGGCCTCAAAGAATTACCTAAAAAGTTAAATATCATATTACGCAATGTATGCTAATTAATTATGGTTATGCCATAGTAAGAACGAAACTTTCGGTCTCTGAAAATACAATAAAATATTATTAAAAGAAGTAGATGACTATATGCGAATGATGGAACAGTATTAGTTTAATGCTTAAAAGACAATTTAAAGAATATTCCAATTTTTGCTTTTTATCATATCAATTCTGTTATATATGTTATAAACGGCAGCAATTTATATGTTGTAACAATTCTGTTTCATATGCTACAATTTCTTAAAGGCTTCAAATCCTTTTAACTCGTAATTGAAAAAAATCATAAGCTTTTTATCTGTATTTCTCCTTTACACTATCGAAACTACATGTCAAAATTGTGCTTACATATCTGTTATCTTATCTTGATTTCTGAACCGGCACTTAAAATACATCTACTAAGCAAAGTGTGTTCTAAAACTGGCTGCGATATTCTAAAGCAAACAGTAGCGCAGCAATTTTATTGTGAATCGAGAATCACGCCACTTAAAAACACAATTCTAAGGGGGAAAATCCATTCCAATTCTTCAAATCATGTGCATTTGGGAAGAAATGATAAGGTATCATTCGTATGACAGCTTCTGAATTCATTGTTAATTTAAATCATCTAAAGAAAGACGTTCTTATATTCAATTATAAAATTCTTATTTATACTCAGGAAATTTTGGATAATTAGAACAATTATATTATTAATTCTGATTCAGTTTCAAAATCAGGAGAAATCACCTGCTAAAAATATTTTTTACATCATATCTTTTATTTTTATTATTATTATTATTTTATTTTATTTTATGAAAGTAATCAAACCTTTTGGTTTGTATCAAACGCATATAATAGTGTAAATTAAGTGATTTACGAAAATGCAAAACAAAATGTAATGTAAATAATATTTCTTGTAAAATTATATTAAAAATTTTTTCTTGGCAAAGGTTACGAATGTATCAAAATCTAAACACGGATTTTAAACATTAAAAATTATAATAAAAAATATGTAAAATGCTAAGGATCTGAATAAGCTAAATGCAGTTGCAATGATGCCCCCGAAAAAGAAAACATTTTTCAATTTTAATATGATTACCTAGTGATTAGTAATCTTATAAATAAAAAAAGGTAATTTTAAGTTATTTTTCATGAAAATGAAAAATCATCTGTGCAACAAGGAGTCAATTGAAGAAGGCATTCTGAGATATTGCAGATTTCACAAATAATAACAAAGAAAAAAATAGTGAAGCCACTTATTTAAAATTTACAGTTGGGCTATGAGTAAGCTGTCTTACCACAGATTGGAATTAATCAATAACACAATCATAAATGGAAAATTGGTTTTAATAGACAAAATTTTCAATAGTTCTCTCAAAGTTCGTAAAATAGCAATTGGTTATATATATGTCAAGTTAATATTCGATTATGTTTTTTTCATTTTTATTCACAACACAAAATTTTCTTGTAAATAAATTTCCCTTCATGCATATATAAATTTAAAACTTATAATTAATGATATTAATTTTTTAACATTTTTCAGCCACAAGCGGACAAGTAAATGAATAATACAGAAAAAAATTGAAATAAAATATTTACTAAAACTTCATTAATCTAAAACTGTAATAGTTTAATTGAAATTTCTGTATTGGAAAAATATACGAGAATTTAAAAAGAAACAGGTGACTTGGCAATGAAAGTTAAAAGGTATAGTACAAAAGTTTCGTAATTACAGTAAAAAAGGAAACTCTGTATAAATGTGAAAACCAATCAAAGTATAAATCTTCAGCATTGCATACATTCACGACTTTGTTAACTGAGCTTGGATTTCTTACAATGAAAAGGAAACATTCTGAAACTTATTTGTAATCTAATGCTGCACAAAATGAGTATAAATAGTTGGAATATAGAAAGAAAAGTAAGGCTACTTTTTAAGTTCCAGATTAAAGTTATTACAAAAGAAGGAATAAAGATTGAAACTGTTTAGTTGATTTTTTTTCAAAGTAGCGGATTCGTGCAACTATGTGCTTTTTCCATTCCTACAAATATATATATATATATATATATATATATATATATATATTCAAATTGTCAATCGATAATAAATTATTTATTAATCCTCTCAAGTTCAAATATTTTTTAACTTGTAGTGATTGAAACTTGATGTTAATACAGTTTTTTCAAATATTAACTCATTAGTTTAGTTAATTTTTATTTATTAATAAAAAACTAACTTTCTCTCCAAAAATTTTCATTTCCCCACCACCAAATGAGTAAGATTTCAAGTTTCCCCCCCCCCATGCTAATAAGGTTAGGCTTAACGTGGTTTCGACCGCTTATTTCAAACGATTGTTTATTTTCTTAGTATTGGATGCATTTAAAGATAAAAATGGCTAGTTCATAGATTTTTCGGATTCATTTTGAAGTACTTTTAAATTAAAACGACAGAATAAAGGAAATTAACAAATTTAATGTGTGTCGCATTGCTTCAACTGGCGTAGAAAATTTACGCATTTGCGTTTCCCCAATCGGCGTTCTAAATTCATGCATGCGCCGTGCATTTCGATTTATTTTCAACAGATACGGATTTGATTTTGCTTTGGTCAGACATAATTTTGTGATAAATTATTTGTAACTATTTGATAAAAAGTAGCTAAAATAAAAAATGTTAAACTGCTAAAAAAAACTGTTAAAAATGTTAAAATGTAACTGAATTGGAAAAATATACGAGAACTAGGAAATAAATGTCAATTGCAATCCTCCAATGCTTTTATCGTTGAATTTATACAGAACCTGAGAGTTTTTGCTTTTTTAAATAAATTCTTCATTCGATGAAAAACTCTCATATGTTTAGATCAGAAGAATAAACTAGCTTTACTTTTATAAGAATTCAATATTTTGGCAGGTAATTTGACACCATAAGGGATTCGAGAGTTGGCGTTGTACCACAATGGAACATTCATGTCTTGGACCTTCATGCTACAGAAAGCTTTGAATGCCTATGATTATATGCTCGATGAATAGCGCACATTTCTTCTGAGTGAAATTGGTTCCGACTAATTGTTAATGCGATATTCTTCACTTGTTTTGCTGGAAATTGTATATTTTATGCATAATTATAAAATGTTTTTAAATTGCCGGAGCTGTTTTGACATTTTTGTTTCTGTATATTCTTTGCTTTTTCTTCTATAAATTGTTTAATAATTTACTCTTTTATAGCTTTTGAAATTTTTTATTGTTGAAAAATGTTTTTCTTTATATTTTTTCAATCCATCCCACTAGAGTACCCTTCCTTTCTATTCAAATAATCGCGATTGAAACTTATAAAGTGTAATCAGATTGCAAAAAGCAACTTATTGTATCTTTATATTTTTCTTTAACAATGCGATTAATTTGTTTCCATAAGCAGGGGAAGTTCTATAAAAATCATCAACATAATTGCAGAATTTCTTTAATTTTTAAATTCTAAAACTTTGCCTTCCAGAAAGTTATAAAGGAAGCGATGGTTTTTATCACTGCTTTAGATATTAAACACTTTCGTACATGATCACTTTATCGATGTTGCTGAAATACGTCCTTATTTTTATTACTGGTTATAACTCAAGCTTTCAGAACAATTATTCTATTGTTACAGAATCAAATACAAATTCAATGGCTATCTATCAGGGTTCTCAAAATTGTATTATCATATACTTATCATATCTAGCTTTAGAATAAAATGTTCAAAGAATGCTGTCTTCAAGTTAGTAAAAAAAAACTACTTATGGCTTTGCAATAAAAATAAAATAAATAAAAACTTACGAGCCTTTAAATAATTCCTAGCTAATGTTTTAATCTCTACATGGAGCAACAGAACTTTAATTTTTCTAAATATTTATCTTACCTCCCCCTCCTCTTTTCTAAATAGGACCGTCGTGGCCTGGTGGTAAGGTCTCGGTTTGTGAGCCATAGGGGTTCCAGTTCAAGACTAGATTCCACTAAGGAAACGTCGTGTAAGAGGGTCAGTTGCACGCTAAATTTGCCAGACCAAGTGTCCTCCCGCTGGTGTAGAGTGGAAAGGAATGCCAGCTCAGATGTCATCCTCGTCATCTGACCGCCTTTCAAAATTACTTGGCGAGTCTCAAAATAGCCCTAGTGCTGCTTTACAACGGGATGTTAATATAACAAAACAAACAAACAAGCTCCTTTCTCAATTGTTTCTGATTCCGCCAACTGATACTCACATAATTTTTACTTACAGGGAGGAGAAAATTTAAAACCTCTCATTTATTGAGATATTCTAAAATAATGTACAGCAATTTGTGTGTGCCTTTTCTTAAACAAGCCTACAGTTTTTGTCAAGTTTTTATCAAATGTCACGCATATGTGTGGCATTACACGTTGAAAAACATATATACATGTTTCTCACAATGAGGTAAAGATCATTGTCAACTTTTTAAAGTCCAAAAACGAATTAAAATATCAGTTTTAAAATTAAACAGGCTCTTGGCATTTTCCTGCTATATTTTCCAAAAAAATGCCTAATAAACACTATTTTCATATAATTTTTAAAGTCAAAAGGTTACTTGACGAATTTCCTTTCGTAAATAGTTCTCTCTAATTTTAAATACATTTTTCAAAATAAATTTAAAATATGATTTTTTAAATTAAAGATTAAAAGTAAGACAACAACAGTCACAATAAATAGTATAAGACACCTTTAGAAAAAAAATATTCAGGCAATAATTAAAAATATTTTGAAAAAAAAGGACACTTCTCATCTTTACAACAATAAAGTTGAAAGCAATCAGTCTCATGAGGGAAAAATAATTGGCAATAAATTTGAAGTAAATATAAAATCACTGAAGATGTGTGTGCTGTCTTATTGATAAGAGCTTTTAGCTTCTTATTTCGGTAGAGAATCCTTATCTTCACTTACACGGAAAGGGCGCTTTTTTTACTCTCTTTAGTTTACAAAAGAAAAAAACTGTTATTCGTACGAGATAAATAAATATCTTCCCTGCAATTATCTTCATGACAGAACTTTGAATTTGTGGCATGTGACACGGTGGTCCTTTTACCCTGATACACGGTCAGTGAACCGAACATTCTATTTAAGGCAGAACTTAACATCTTCAAGTCTTCTAACCGCGGGAAACCAGAAATAAATGCAGCGAAAGATGTCTCACGAACGCAAACAGAGAAAGTGAGAGATTAGGGCAGGAAATTGCCAATTTCATTGTTTCAAAATACAACTCGAATTTAAGTTGGAATAGAACTTTTCTTTTGTTATTTATTGATTTTTTTCAGAAAAATAAGTTGCTATTTTCCAACTATATTCTACGCATGCAAACACTTTAAATACACAATATTATTGATGTTTTACGTAGAGGAAATATTTTTTTAAACTTTTTCAAGGTGCTTATAATAAATTTCAATTGAATTTAGAACGTATTTTGGAACCTAATTACAACTATTTAATAATATACAAAATAAGAATAATGAATCATGCATTTTAAGAACAATGAAGAATGATGCAGTAAAAAACTATTTTGCTCCTAAAATTGAAAAGTGATCAGAAATAGATTTGATTATGAAAAGCAAGTTCAAATCTGAAAAGGAAAGTATTTAGATTTTCTAATTATATTTTATTAAACTAATCATGAAAAAATAATTTGGGCAATAAAAACCATATAGTTGATTATAAAGCATTTTTTAAAAATTCTATGAGTCAAATTATTCTATGTATATATCTGTTTCCATAATAATAGCGAACTTCTACATATATTTAACATAAGGCAGCAAAGATCTCACGCTCGGGAAGTCTTTAAACTAATGTCAGTTTTTAAAAAAACAATTTTAAAATCGGTTGATTTTTTAAAATATTTGGTGAATTCAGCGAAATTATTTTGACGTAGTATTTCTTTATTTTAATTAACTGCTTAGCTTTATAAAAAAATAATAACTTGTAGAAAATCCTGTCGTTTTTCGTTATATTTATTGCAGTTTAACTAAACATAATTCCTGTATCTGTGATTCCTCTTATCTCACTCTAAATAAAAATAAGACTTATGAATTATAATTCGAGGGATTCAGGATATTTGGGTGAGAAGAGTGAGAGGTGTTAAGTATGAAATTTAAATTTAAGAATCGGAATGCCTCAGAACTTTGATCATTTTACCACCGACACGCACACACACACACACGTCAAAAGTCAAGATAGTCTATATCCTAATATTGGACTGATATCATTTCATAAATAATAAAAAGATATTTTTTTATTTTTAAAAAAGACAGCTTTTGCTCTTCCATAGAAAGGCAAAAAATATTTTCCTCAGAATTCTGGTATCAAAACAAAAATCTTAAAAACACTTGACGCTGAAATAAATATTAAAAAGCGCACTGAAATTTAAATAAATTTAATTTTGATATTTAGGAATTTTGGTTTTATTTAAGTCATTCCATGCTTGTAAGGAGGGAATTTTGCAAAACTATTGGCTCCCCCCCCCCTAATTTGAAAGAGAGAAGACAGGATACAATAATATTCATACTGGCACTATTCTTAATACAACCCTTGGTATCATATATTGGTATATTTTAATATTTTCAAAACTTAATTATCGAATGAACAATTTACACAAATAATTTTATTTCATATGAGATATTCTATATGGTAGTAAATTTGGGAAAGGTTTTAGTCCAAGATTTCACGGTATCCACAATAATGTATTATAAATTACCGATTGAAAAGGAACTAATGAAAGGATAAAATAAACAAAAATTCTACTTTTCAACGCATTTCTCTTCTAATGAAATTCATCGAAAATTAGAATTTTCATTTTAAGCACTTTCAAATTATTTTTTCACGGTTAAATAATGATTTGAGTATTGCATTAATATAAACATAAATAAAAATTTAAAAATAAATATATTCTTAAAAGAAAATTTATTTTATTTCTTCATTATTCATTGTGACTTAATCCCCTTACCAGATTGTATTTTCAGCGTCACACTTTTATAAATACTGCTTTTATTATCTCTAGTTTTAGACAAAAATATGTTTCATTTAATGCACTGACGAGCCAAAAAAAAACCTTTTACATCTGCTTTATATCGTGTAGTCCCTCGTTAGCATGCATAAGTGCCGCAACTCGACGTGGCATAGACTCAACTAAAGTCTAAGTAGTGCTTGAGATAACTGACATCATGAATCCTGCAGAGTTGCTCTTAAATCCGTAAGATTGCGAGAGGGTGGAGATCTTCTTTGAACAGAACATTGCAAGAAATCCCAGCTATGCTCAATAATGTTTATGTCTGGGGATTTATGTGGCCAGCGAAAGTGTTTAAAGTCAGAGGAGTGTTCCTACAGCCACTCTGTAACAATTCTGGAAGTATGGGCGTCGCATTGTCCTGCTGGAATTTAAAAAGTCCGTAACGCACAATGGACATGAATGAGTGCAGGTGATCAGACAGGAGGTTTGCGTATGAGTCATCTATTCGAGACATATCAGAGGTCCCATATCACTCCAACTCCACACGCCCCACACCATTACAGAGCCTCCACTAGCTTGAAAAGTTCCCTGGTGACATGTAGGGTCCATGGATTCATGAGATTACCTACATCCCCGTGCATGACCATCCACTCGATAAAATTTGAAAAGAGACTTGTGCTAGGCTAGATAATATTTTTCTAGTCATTAACAGTCCAATGTCGATGTTGACGGGCCCAGGCGAAGTGTGAAGCTTTGTGTTGTGCACTCATCAAGGTGCAAGAGTGGGCCTTCGACTCAGATAGCCCATATCGATGATGTTTCGTTAAATGGTTTGCACGCTGACACTTGTTGATGGGCAAACATTGAAATCTGCAGCAATTTGCCGAAGAGTTGCACTTTTGTCCCGTTTAATGATTCTCCCCAGTCTGTCGTTGGTCCCGTTCTTGCACGATCTTTACCCAGCCGCAATTTTGTCGGAGATTTAATGTTTTACCAGATTCCGATGTTCACGGTATACTCGTGCAATGGCCTTACAGGAAAATTCCCAATTTTTTCGGTACCTCGGAAATTCTATGTTCCATCTTGAGTGTGTTGACTATAATATCACCTTCAAACTCACTTAAATCTTTATAACCTGCTATTATCACAGCAGTAGCCAATCTGCCATCTGTGTTTGAGAGTAGATTTTACGAGGTACCTAATCCCGTCAGGGGCTTATCCTCGAGCTTTACTATGATAACTGGAGCGCTGTACAAAGATGACTGGCCTGGACTGGAACTGCTCGTAGAGGTACTATCAACGGGTAGGGGCGTAGAAGGTTGGGAAGCTGGCTGCTTTCCTATTGGCTGTTGGCTCGGATGTGATATTACTATTTAAAGAGGGTACAGGGCAGTTTTTAAGGACAAGTAGTTAACGAGTCAAACAAGATAAAAAAAATTTTTAGGGGGTCTGCAGTTGTTTTCATTTTATGGATGGCAGTTTTGAGATAGGGGAAAATTTGATATAGAGATTTAATTTTGTTTAGTAGGTTAAATATATCAGTGATTTCTAAATTAGAATTGCAAGTGTTACTATTGGAGAGGGGGGGGCTTGTTGGTGATCGACTTACCAGACCATTTGCTTAGAGCAGGGATGGCAAACCACTGAAACCCAACTTAATACTTTGGGCCTGCCAAAGATCAAAATAGTTTGCATGTGATTTCATTTGATAAACTAAACGTGTTCCAAGTCGATTGATTGGAAATTGAAGAATTTGAAAAACAGCAGACTGATTTTCAGTCTAGTCCAAAATGGATTCAAAAATATATTTCAACAAGGAAAAAGGCTGCACTGACTGAAACAGAAAGATTATCAAGCAATGTAAGTAAAAATGCCAGTAAGGAAATTTTGGAAACATGGAATTTAATTCCGGACACATTTAACCGTTTGAAGAAACTGGCTCATGCTATTTTAACCATATTTCCATCTACGTATACTCGTGGGTCATTATTTTCAGAGATGAATAGCTATAAAGATTCACTTGGAAACCATTTGGCAGATGACTCCAATTTAGCAAGCATTCTACTATAAGCAACATCTTATAATCCAATATTTGTCATCTAATCTGCAGCAACAGAAGCTACACTAATGTTACTTTAATTTGAATTAAGCATATAACTGAAATCATTACTACTATACAGAGGAAAATGTATTTTTTCGTACTAAATAAAGAGTTTTGAATTGTTATTATTTAATTTTACTATTTTCCCAATAATAACTATTAAAAATTATTTGATAGTACGTCTATACCTCATTAAACATTTCTTTAGAAAAAAAATGGTACCTTTATCCATAGAGATTAGCCATCACTGGTCTAGAGCTACCAAATTTTCATATCGTGAGGGAAATTTGCATGCATTTATAGCCAGGAAATCGGGTGTGTGCATTTCGAAACATCGTTAAAAATAATGACATACAAACATCCTTTCTTGTTAGGAATTGTTACTCCAGTCATAGAAATTAAAAGGTTCAGTCAAGGTTTAAAGATCAAAACATTATAATTTAATACATGCAAGAGCGTCATTATTTTCCATTATATAATTTTGTTCAAATACATCATTAAACCTCTTGCATAAATTTTTTAAAAAATGGTATAATTTATTGCATTAGTGCTAGAGGTTGCATTTACCACAACTAGACTGTCTATGTACAATTGAAAGGTTTTTTTTTACTGGGAGAATCCTTTTAGCTGCTAAAAAATTATAATTATAAAATAAAAATTCTCATAAAATAATTGCAAATATTTAAAACAACCCAAATATTACTTTAAAAGAATGGCAGCTTAAAAGAAACAAAATTGATGTATTTCTCTTCTTAGAATCGAATTGGCAATTTTATTTCGAAATTTAACTGCAAATTTTCGAAATTTAACTGCATTCTCTAGCGTTACGTGAAACACATTTAGTTAAGATTGCATACAAAAAATTATCTTAGGGCTATAATGAATAAATTTAATAATCACTTACTAAGAATAATTATTCCAGTGTAAAAAAATATCTACACCTAATTTGTTACAAGAAGGTTAAAATTTATATTTAAAAAAAAGAGATTATGCCCACAAACATTAAATATAAACAATGCTTCTTATATCAGTGTGGTATATTTACATATCAACATGCCATTTCGAAGGAGCACGAGGGCAATTTTGAGACAAATTTCGTATTGACAAGTAGTAATTAAATGATGAGGATGGTGTTGGAACAAGCCTTTCCTCTCTTCCGTTCCACACTAACATGGGATCATTTTACCCTCGAAATCATATTAAACAAGTTTTGAGCTTCCCCACATAGCGGATCTTTAAATAAAACCGAGTTTCAGGGCTAGAAATTTCAGTTTCCTGATTCCCTAGACATTTGCAACCCCCCTCCCAAAGTAAAATAAATTGAACCCCAAAGAAATAAATAAACATAATTTTAAAAAATAATAAAAAAGAGGTAATACAGCTGAATAAGGTGAACTGCTTGAAAAATAGTGTAGTTTAAAATGGAACAATATGGGAAAACATTGATAAAATTGAAAATAGTATTTAGAACTATTAAAAATAATTTAGGAGTATAAAGTAATGGAAGGAAAATATGTAGTACTCTCTGTTTGCGTCCAATAGCAGATAAATATTTTCTATGCATAATGATTAAAAAAAATTGTTACATATCAAATACATTTTATTGACAGACAGTGAATTTAGCTACCTAGCTAAATCTAATCTGTGTCATATGCTTTTCTATTTTTGTATGTAAACATGCGAGTTTATTGGCAGTTAAACCTGGAGATCATTCGAATCAGAATTCACAAATTTGGTACAGATACTTTGGACTCGATCGAAGTTCTCCCCCGATAGTTTTCAGAAATTAGCTTGAATTCTGGGAACGAAATTTCGAGAATGTTTCATGTTTATTGTGTTTTGAAAATAATAATAAATAAATAAGAAAAAAATGTTTCAATAAACAAAAAAAAATTTAACTCTCAGATTATAATACAGTTTCAAAAATTATATTAATTGTTTTTTTAAAAAAACTGTTTTAAATTTGAAAAAAAACGACACTATTTCTGATGTTTCAAGTAAATTTAGTACGATGTTTGCAAATTTTTTTTCACTTCTTATTTTCTGTCCTTTTTTTATTTTTACTTATAATGAAAATTTGTGTGTGTGTGTGTACTCGCGCTACACTGCTTACCTTAAAACTGCTAAATTTGGCAGACATATGCTTTTAATACACATAAATGATTATTCAAATGAATCATTTCGAGGTGAGAGGAATGCACCTCGAAATGATTAATTTAAAATTCGAAATGATTTATTCAAATTTTAATTCATTGGAAATTAAGCAAAATTTTGACGTGTTATTTTTGTAGTATCATCCTAAAATATAACAATTCAAAAAGTATTTTTATGCTTATATTTTATGTATATATATATATATATATATATATATCCAATGATATTAAATTTTAATATATAAATTATTTCTAACTTTAATCAATTTTTAAAAAATATATATAAATGCATTTTTTTACAATTTACTATAAAATAAAATTTAACCTGCACAACCACGTCATTCGAATGTGGGAAAAATTGGACATAATTAAAGTATTACCATAACTTTGGCAAAAGCTCAAATAAAGTGAAATCTCTCTACAAGCCAAATCTTGAAAAGTGTAATTTTCAGCATAAATCTGTAAGAAATGAAATAAACTTGGAACACATTTACGAGAAAAATAAGAGGATGAAAAAAAGCTTCTGCGAACTTAAAAAATAAATATAGTATTAATTTAATAATTCTCCAGTATTTACGTAAATGTGTGGGATATATACTTTAATCGGCTTCTTGCACAGGTTTCAGCATTTTTAGCACATACACACATTATATATATAAGGTTGGGGAAAAAGAAATCCATATATATAAGAAAACATAAGAATATATATATATATATATATATATATATATATATATATATATATATAAGAAAAATAGTCTTATAAAGTAAATAGTGCTGCTTTATGCAGTTTTAGCAATAAATGATCTGATGAATTATTAATTTTATATTTTTAATTAGATCCTATGTCATACGAATCCTATTTAATAAAACATTTTTGGGATTCTAATATTTTACATAAAAAGAAATGTTAACTCCATAGCGACTAAAACTAATTGAGATATGAAAATATGAATATTACTAACTAATAAAAATTCGCGATTTAAAACACTCCGTTTCAGAGAAAAGAAACTAATCATTGTCCGTTTTCTCCTAAAGCTAAATTAACCTAAAACTGCAGATCTGTTGATTATTATAATATAGTGATCTTCAAAACTTCATAACTCGGTCGGATTTTGTAGCAGAAGGTAAATATCTTTTTTTTTTTTCCTTTCAAAAAGTTGGAGTGTCAGGAATATTCACTGATTATGATTCCTTAGGGTACTATATAAAATTCAGTTATATAATTTTTCACATTTATTCACACATTTATATTATTTATACATTATATTATAAGACATTATTCAGTATATTTATTGACATAAACGAAATAAAATATTCTTAATTTATTTTAATCTTTTTGCAAGTAAAACTAAAAACAAAATTTTATAATGAATCAAAAATATTAACAATTTTTACTACACAATTTTTTTAAGGCTTAAGGCTTAAATAATAGTATTAATCACAAGTCTATCAACATGTGAAGCTTAAAAGTATTTTGTTGAAGAAGATATTGAGAGATCAAGTTACATAAAATATTTAATTAAAAATTTTAACGAGCATTATTTCCGGAAAAAATTGTGGTCACCAAAGGCGAGTAATTTGAAACAATGTTTACATTTTTTTAGATCTATTTAATTATCCCAAACTTACAAAAGCACAGTAAACGTGTCGAATTTTCTTTTTTTAGAGTTTTTTTTATTTATTGCATAAAAAGTTGTAAAAAGCAACAAATGTATTGAAAGTTTGGTTTTTAATGGAGAGAAATATGAAACAAAATGCAGAATTTAAGTGCAGTCAAATTTAAAGAAAACGCATTTAACTGTTAGCTATCGCATCTATTTAAAAGCTTTACAGCCAGCTGATTCAGAAATTTCACAATCACGATACATTTTTGTTGTGGTTGTTCTTAGTCATTTGAAGAAGATAAACTTCATGATTTTACTTTTTCTGTAAGTTCAATTCCAAGCGTGATTAATCGGGACCATGACTAAACTGACCTCAAATGACCGCAAGAAAAGTTTAAAAAAATAAAGATCAAAATGAAATCTCCTATGCATATTTCAATGTATCATGTCAGAACTATATTTTCTTGAACAGCCAAGCACCACGTGCTCGCGCAAGTTAAACTGTATTTTTAATCCTTTTAATTGTTTCATTGAATGAGTCCCTTTAGTATTGCAAGCAATCCAAAAAACTTTGTCTCGCATTTGTTTTTTTTAAAAAAAATATCGCATTTTCCGTTTATTTCATTTCGTATAATCATGTGCTCAAAATGATATTTTTCTAAGTTTTATTTACTGTAGTCATTAACTTATTTTTTTAATCAGTTTTTTTTTGTAAATGCAATGGCAACGCCTTATTAAAAGCTGATTTTTGAAGATGCTCGTGCAGATAATAAAATTTCACTTTTTCGCCCACGGATTTTTGTTGAGGCCAAAAACCTTATCCCAAAAACAACATGTTCTGACAAGATAAAAACGTTTCATAAAATGCAAGAACAAAATTTCCGAACGAAGATGATAATTACACTGAAGCGTTGTAATTAACAAAACACTTAATCTACCAAACCGGTGCTTTAAAGGATCACAATTCTTCGATAATATGTCGAAAGCTTTTAATATGTACACGTTATTTGAGAAATTTGCTTTAGGAAGCCGTTTCTACTGTTAGTAAAATTTAGTCTCATCTTTTCACCTTATCAGTAAATTGTTTTACTTATTTCTTTCAGTCTCTTAGTAATTCCTGTATTATTCTGGTAAATTCACTGTGTTTTTGTCTTAATCTTGCTAGTTTCGATAACATTCACTTGTAAAAATTTCCATTATATTATACTATGTAATTAATATTTGTAATTCGTAAGCTGCATTATTCTGGGTTATCTTCTTCTAATTTAAGGATTATGTTATAATAAATCCGTGTTATAAAGATACAATATTACGTGACGATTTAATCTAATTCACGCCCTATGACAAACAAAACCGTTTTATAAGATCAACATTATATTTGTATAAACAGTCTTCTTGGCGTAATTAATATTAATCTGCGCGTAAGTAAATCTTGTCTGTTACCTTTTTCTCTCAAAATTATTTTAATAAATAAAGTTTGCATTACACAGACTTAGTATTATAATAGAACCTTCCCAAAAAAATGTAAGAGATAAGAGATTATTTTTTGATGCAGACATCTTCTTCGATGAAGATAAAAATTGACCGGCGATGTCTCAATTTATCATTTTTGCATACACCTCCATAATTTGTCGTCAGATTAGAAGAGGATATGACCGTGAATCATATATCAAATGGCATATTATTTTAATCAATAACGACGTGCGATATTGAATCGTTAATCACATAACGGACGAGGTTAATTTTGATTGGCTGCGGTTTGCACTCTGCTTCTTTCAAAGTTGATAGCGATAAGGCTCCGCTTGCCGGGGATATAATATATAAAGAAACCCATCCAATTCACTTACTACTTCCCGCCGTCTCGTTGCCAGATTCATTCATCTTTCTCGCTCTTTCCGCAAGCGATTTACTTCTTAATTTAGAAAAATGGCCCACCTCGTCGGTAGCTACAAACTCGTTTCCAGCGAAAACTTTGGAGAATTTTTGAAGGAAATCGGTGAGAATTTTACAATTTTATTCTTATAATAATAATAATAAACGTTTTCCGTAGTTAAAACATATAATATTTGCTAAGTAAGCAAGCATCCTTATGTATGAGTTGTTTAACTTGATTTTAAAGGATTGATATTTTTAAGCCATCGATGAGAATAAATCAGCATTATACTTTTAATTCTAAAAATAACGTTTTTCGTGATTAAACAAATATTACGTATGAATTAAGCATTTTTATGTAAAAACCATTTCGCTTCATTTTGATGCAATTATTCAATTTTATATTCTCTTAAGTTCATATTTCTGTTCTAAAAATCATTTTGTAAAGGAAAATTGCTCCATATATAAATAATTTCAATTCTATACAACAATAAAAATTTGGAATGATATTCTAGAGTTTATCTAGCTACATAATATTCTCATATTTTGAATTGAATCTTTTTCATTTTTTACATTTTTACTGCACAGAAATGGTCAAAGAATGAATGAATGTTCAATGAATAAAATTAAAGAATGTTTTATAGACATGTTCGTGAAAAAAAATTAAAAATTTAATCGAATAAAGTTAGGATATTCGTCGAATTTTCTTGGTTAAATATATTTTATTAGAATATACTAATCCGTTATTTTTATGAAAGCATTGAAATTACTTTTTTTCTTTCAAATTATTTTCATGTTCTTTCTTATGAATCCAAATAGTAAGACTTAAAATCTACGGATTTCTTTTTTTTTTTAAAGAAAAATATTTGGAACTGAACTTTCAGGGTTTTTTTCTCTTGAAAACTAGCTATTTTATAACTTGTAGACTATGAATATTGTCAAATAACGTAATTTCTCAGACTCACTAAATAATGCTAAACCAGATATGCAATCTGATAATGATTTTATAACAAGAAGTTTTTAGTAAAAGATTAGTTCTTAGAATTATTTTTACGAATAAAAAAGTTAAAATGCTGCCAAATAATAATTTTTTATAAAATGTTAATTAAAATATGAATTGCGATGAATGTGCTTCACAGTAGAGCTTCTACGTAATGTGCTAGAAATAAATGTTTAAAATAGGTATTTGAAAAATGTTACACCAAAATGTAATTAAAAAAATTTAAGCTAAGCAATTTTCAACATTTATTTCCTTTAATTCAGTTACTTACAAATTTAATATTCATTCTGAAGTTGCTTTTTAAACTATATTTATAAATAACTTTCAGCTCTTATCGTAATTTAACTTTAACATTTTGCATTTAGTTAGAAAAGAATTTTTAATAAAGCTATGCAATAAAATTATATTAAAAATATTATTGGTCAAATTGATAAAAGAAATGCCTGAAAAATTCGATATCCCATTACAAGCCTAATTTTTAAAGATGGTTATTTCATTTGATCCTATTACGTTATCAAGTTTCAGTTTAATTTCTAAATCAGACGCGGCTTATTTCACCTACTAATTTTATTATATTGTGAATATATATTACAAATATCTTATTAGTTATTTTGGTACTTAAAAAAATTTAGAGAAATTCGAAGTTCTAATTCGAAAAAGTAATATAAAGTTTTACCCTATGAAGTTTTAGACTTAATTCTTTTAACTTCGTATTAATTTAAAAAGGTTATTTTTAATTATATCAACAATAACCTTTTTAAAAATATTATTTAATATCGTTGCAACGTTCATGTGGATAAAACATAGTAACTGAAACTAGTAATAATTTTAAAATATTTTTTTAAATCTCTGAGAATCAGAAGAAAATTGCATAGAAATAAAAATTAGTATAAATGATAATCTAATTTTTTTCAATTTTAAAGACATAAAAAAGGGATTAGTGTAATAATATGATCAGATGTTTCTGAGGGAAATATTAAAATTTCGGTCTATTTTTAAACACAGTTTTGAAAAACCGACTTCCTAAGAACATTTACTTCTCAAGAAGTAAGTAGATATTAAATCTGTGCAGTTATAACTCCAACAGTTAGCCAGTTTTATAAGCTATTTGGATTATTCCTACATTACAAATAACGAATTACGTAATTTACAGAAAATATCCTATGCATAAACATTATCAAGTTTAAAAGTTACAGCATGGCTTTAACTTGCCGAAATTATAGTTTTTCGAGTTCAAAAAAATCAATGGACAGTAGCATATTTATAGGCACTTTCTGACTAATTTTTTAGCTAGTGGCTTGCATGGGAAAACGAATGCTAAAACATTACGTCTTTATCTTACATGTTATGAAGACATACACGACTAAGGTATTTGTTTGGTAAAATAACTGTATAACCAACATATATGCTTCATGAAACATTTCAACATTTTTTTATAATATAAATGTTTGTTATAGTTATTAAGTTAAAATACTTTGAACGTGAATCATCTGAGCTAAAAATATGTGCCTAAAGAAAACTCCGTTGTTTGGCATCTAACAAAAAGCACAATTTACAAATAAATAAATAAATAAATAAATAACTGACTTAAGTCTTAATTTTTAAATTGTAACAATAACAAATTCAAGAAATTGTTTTGAACAGACGAGTTCAAAAACAGCTACATGAAAGAAGTAGCCTTGTATGGCCGTATTGAGTTAATTGGATTTAACTATGTAAGTAATTTAGTTGGAAGTCTTCGACAGAAAAAAATGACTAATATGTAGTTTGTCTTCAATAAAATGAGCTAGATTACACAAATTTTTTTTATAAAATAAATATTCATATAAAAAATTAGAATACATCAACTGGAATGAACTTCTTTAAAATTAGCAGCCAAAGAAGTCACCCCACTATTTTAGTGAATCTTCATAATCATAATTCTTTCTAATGCAATTTCTATCAAACACACATTCGTACTCCATTTAGGTTAATGGTAAACTAACCAGACATTCTAGAACAAGCTGGCACAATCCAAATTTTCAATTCTTTGTCCTATTTAACATTCCCATTCCTCAAACTCCAGAGCATCCCGGAAACGTCAGAACATCTGGTGGGTTAATTTTATTATTTCATATCGGGGATTTAAAAAATCAAATCCATTTTAAAAAGAAAAAAATATTTCAAAAAAAAATTATCCACAATATTACACGCAAGCACCTGATAAGCATATTTACTTGATTTCAGTGCTTATTTATAACTCAAGATATCTTATTTTTAGAATACAAAATAAAAATATTCTGGGATGATTTTTTAGGCTAATCGTATTTTTTTTTGTTCCTGCTAACTTTTAATGCACTCGCTATCTTTTGATTTGTCTCTGATTAAAAAGGGGTTATCGCTTTAATAAAGGTCAAGGTTGTATCCTTCACTACATTTCATTACCAAGCACATTTATTCCGGCTTATCGAACAGACTTTCAGAAAGGTGCTGAATGAGGGATTGGAACTGATTACAATCGATAGAAACGAATGCAATGCATGAAAAGATTTCTATAAATAGACCACTTAAATCAGAAAATGGTATGATGGGAAAGAAATAGTTGGCAACATACTACATGCAGGTTCAGTCGAATTATAATGCAAGCGGTTAGGCTAAAATTAAATATCTAGTTACTGAAAAAGATTCCAACTCTCCGGGATTGTTATGATGACCGTAGCATAGTGATCTCATTTGAAATACCGAAATGGGCGATTTTTCAAGCTAACTCTAGATTCTAAAATTTGAACCCTTTAAATATTCTAAACTTTACATATTCACGAAAATCGGCTATATGCATGGGTTATATAAAAATAATTTTGAGAAAGATTTTGATCATGCTATCTTGAACTATCCTGACTCTCTAGTGTTCTTTAAATTGATTCGTTTCATAAAATAATTAATATATGATGAAATAAAGGCGTCTAATGTTTAAAATTGTACAAATATTTAAATATTCCCGTAAGCAAAAAGCTTCAAATAATGTTATTTAAATGCTGCTATTTATTCTTTTATTAATTAATGTGTCCTGAAGTATTTAATATTATATCCTGTGTCAAATTTTTGGCAATAAAATCAGACTGTATAAAAAGCTTTCTCTATATATGTAGTAAATGCCAGCATTTAAAGTTTGATCTTATCAATACTCTCTGAACTTAAAATGTTGGCATGTCTTAAGCTTTTTTTCTGCTGATGGAAATCCTCTTTAGAATATTAGGTTGGCGAAAAATAATTTCATTTTTTAATGAACATAGAAGATCCTTTTCTTGTAGCGAATAAATATTCTATTGAATTATGTATTATCCATTGTGGTCCAATACCATTTGCCATCTTTCCGGCAGTAGTATGATTACACATTTATAAAAAAATTTTGTTCTTTGCTGGTTAAAAATTGATCGAGGGGATTTTTACTTCCTTATTTGATGTAAATCTTTAACCATCTCAAAATTTCGCCAACCAGAACAAATAATAGTCGGAAGTTGTCATATTGGGAGATTATACTGAGCGTTTCCGTATATCCTATCCGAGGTATAAAAGCTTTTGGCGAGTTATCAAAACTTGTATGAGGTCTCGCATTATCGTGTTGGAAAATTATATTTTCTCTTGATCAATTCCGGCCTTTTCTATTTAAGTATGTCATTAAGTTTGTCCAGCTGATGTCAGTACATATCAGAAAATGTTGTGTTGTCCGATAAAAGCTTAAAAATATATAGAGAAAGGAAGATGAGATTAAACCTAGGTGCTTCAAATGATCTTGAGCAATCGAAATGTATAAAGTTATTCTCTGAGATCAAGAAATATTACGAGTTGTTATTCACGTGTTTTCATTAATTAATGCCTTTATTGTGTCTTCAAGTGCTTTTGAGAGCTAGAACTGGTCATCCAGAATGTGGTGCATTTTCTGCATCAAAATTGCCGGATTTAAAATTTTCAACCCATTGGTCCTGGTGTTCTGTCAAATACATCTTCTCCATAAGCATTGTTATTGCATTATCCATAAACATTCGATATTTTTTTTTCCTGCTTGAACATTAGTTTAACGATTTCGATAGTAAAAACATATAACATATCGAAAATGCCGTTTTTCCACTTGTTATATTTGAAAGGGCACCAATCAGAAACTATTGCGTAGATTCAATCGACATTTTCAGGAACTAGTAAACCGGCTATCAAGATATATAATGATTATGCGGCTAAATATGTAGTTGGCAGTGAGAAAATACAATTAAGCTCTTTGTAGGGAAAGAAAACGAAATTAATTTCTTAACTGCCAAATAGTTGTTTATGCATAATTATTCCGATCATATAATAATTATATACAGAATCTTTTTTGATATTGATCAATGTTTATTGCAAACATAAATCCATTTAGAGGGGGGGGATCGAAACAAAAATTTTGGTGCGAAGGATAAAAAGTATTGGTCTTGTAATACTAAGTTTACCAGTACACAATTTTTAATAAATGATACGAGCAAAAGAAATGAACATCTGTTCACTTTCACTTGAGCTCTCATTCTTAGTTTCAGAAGTGAAGTTAGATCTAATTGAATTGGTGTAAATGTATGCAAGATTGTGTTTTTTGACAGGCATAAAAAATAGTTTATTGAAACATATTAATAAAATTTAGCCCAAGTCACCCTTTATTTTAAAAAATTCCATGTCAATCATTGCCTTTACATGAAAAAACAAAAATTGCAATTTCAGTAGCTTAGAAAGATAACCAACGAATATAATCCAAAGATTGGCAAGCATTACAACCGTCATTGCAGATGCAATAGTGACGGTTCGAAGTCCATCAGACCTCCACAAAAGACTGTTATTCTCAATAACCGTTAAGCAGCAATAGATTTGAGTTAAAACTTTGATAGGCAGCTATTCAGCAGTTTGAAAATTATCAGATAAAAAACTTTTAATCTCCGAAATAAAATAAAAAAAGGAAGTCATACTTAAACAAGGGGTGGAAACTGATTTGGTTCCTATTAGGTATTGCCGGCAGAAGCAACTTTTTTGATAAGAATGTCAGATACGTGCAACCTTGAATCGTGTGTGTTCTGACCTTTTGTGGACTTTCTCTTCTTCCCAAGACATGCCTCGTACTTTGACTGCCGCGTACATGTACCCTGTCTGGGAGAAAATCCTTATCATTGCAGCTAGTGTTACTTAAATCATACACTCATCCTCTTATCAATGAAATGTAAACTGTTATAAAGTTGGATATAACATTTTTCATTACGGGGCAGAAAGCATCCAGTGGGAAACAGGAAACAAAATGATAAAATAAAAATCGAACACTGAGGAAAGATTTACAAACTAAGGGAGTGCTTATCGAAATTTTTTCTACCAATTAAGAAAGCATGAGCTTAAGCGAAAGATTTTTTTTTCATGATTGTCCTTATCTTTAACATTAATATTTAACTTACATAATAACTTCATAAAAAATATACATTAAAATAATATTAATATTAGGATCTGTGTACGATTATGAGGTTTTCTATTTCCGTTTTATTCAGATACTCTTGACTTTTCCCAATATGTAATCACTCATTTCTTAGTAAAATATGAAAAGAAAACTAAACCCTTATTTTTCTAAATTCTCGTTTAACTAAATAAATACAAATATTTATATAGATTAAATAGTGTTTTCTATTCACACATTGTCTACTTTATATCTGTCACGAGTAAACATTTTTAGGACATGTTAGGGGGAGAGGGGGAGGTTTAATTTCACTGGTGAAAAACAAAAGCATTAGAGTATAATATATGTGAGTTGTAAAATCGTGTAAAATAACAACTGCAGAGTAGTACTACTGGTGAATTTAATTATCGTTATCAACAAATAGTATATCTGGTTCTTTTTGCATCTTAATCTAAAAAAATTAATATATAAAGTATTAAATTTTTTTATTACATCATTCCCTTTAAATACAAAAAAAGAAACAAATGTTTTCAAAATTTTATAGAGAACAGATTCTAATCATTGCTACAAGAATTTCTTATTTGAATATGAATGCCTCTGACATTCAACTAAAATAGTCTGCAGAACAAACCTAAGCTATGAAATTTAATTGCATAATTGTTGATTTGAACCCATAATGCGTACTGTACCGTTTTCCCCTTCAGTTACGTAACTAATTTTTTTCTAATATTTTTAAATTAATGTATGGTAATATACAACTATCAAAGAATTCGTTTTCGTGACATCACGTTCAAACAAACTTTAGGATACCTTCAAATTCAAAACAAATTTAAAAATAAAAAAAAGATTGCCCGGAACTACAATAACTTATAGTAACCGGAATAAATAACAAGCATACTCAGTGATAAGTGATAGTGCAGAAATAATTACCGAGCATCGCTTTCCTAAAGTAGAGATTTCAACTAACTATCTTCAAGATATCAGAAATCTACCAAAGGAATTTACTGCCTTATTACAGAAAAATTAAAGATTTAATAATAATTTTGCATAAATACACAACAAAATTATGAACATCAAAACTGAAAATTCGTTTCCACTTACCAGCTCATCCGAATTTCGTCAAAATGTTAACGATGGCTTCCTTAAGAGTTTGAAGCAAATTCGTTTTAAAGAGACACTATCTAAACATAAGATAGTTCAGTTCACTTTATCTATATATAAATCGTAAAAATCATTAGGCATTTGAACGAGAATCCATAATATGAACAAAACACAGGATTAAACTCAATATGCTGATTACGCATAGTAACAAATTCTCCAAATATAGTCTGTAAATAATATGTCCAAATCTATTAACTTATCCAAACTGTGTATTTAAATGCGAACTTTCTGTAACAGTTTCAGAAACAGAATTTAATATGTACCAAGTCATAAAGCATTTCATTAATACTAGGCAATGCATTTTTTTAATTTTCGCACTAAGATTAGAAAAATATGATACATTATTTTTTGTTATGTTATCAAGTTCTTTTCCCCCATTTTTTTCTATTTCACTTCAGTGCTCTAATTAACTTTATTGAAAAAATAAAACCGGCGAATAGTTTCAAATAGTATCACGAGACCCATAAATCATCTAATTACACATTAGAAACATTTTTTCAAATGCTATCGGAGTAGTAAATCTAAATTTTACTAATCTTTCTTTTATTTTCGCCTTCCATTTCCTTTTGAGTCAAAAATTTCCACTTCTAATCAAACTTTTAAGATCCGATTATTCTGTGGGAAGATAAAGACGCGATTGTGTATTTAAAAAAAGTATATAAAAAAAGAAAATCATTGTGATGAGAATAACACGTGATGTCATTCATTCTAGTAACTTCTCATTATCTCAGAGTATTCCTATTATCTCAGGGCAAATACAAGTTCTAATTCTAACTCGCGAACTTCGAACTCGGAGATTTCAAACGTGTGTTCCGTTTTGTAGGGCGTTGCCAAACCGAGTCATGAGAAAAGCGAACTCTGCTGCTGAAAAAATGAAGTTTATCTTTCTATGTTAAGAATCGGGTGGATGCACTCTAACCCGAGATAACACTTATCATAGTACAACACCTTTGAGTGCCCGATATCGTTTTTTTATTATCATTATCTGGGAAAGAAGAGGGTGGTTAACGACACGTGAACTTTCAAACAGGCGATGGCGGGAAATATATAGCTTTGCCACAACTAAATAAAAAAACGAATATCTAAAAGATAATCTGATAAACTATTGACAGCCTTAAATAAATATTTCTCTTTATAAACAAAATCGTTCGTGAAATTTGATTAAGGAAACTGATAAATATTTCAGTATTTTTTTAAAATATATATCTTACGTATAATAGTTTCGATAGATTTGATAATAAAGAAATAGAATTCATGCATCAAGCTGCAGTGATACTTTTTGACTTGCTAATTTACATTAATTTAAAATTTTCTTAATTTTTTTAAGGTATATCATTTTGGAGGTATACAATCAATCCAAATTTATTGCATAACTTCAAAGAGATTTTATTATTTTTTTAGTATTATTCCGTTTCCAGTTTCGAAAAGCGGTTAATATTCATGTGGAAGAAAAGACTAATTCTTGTAGACATGTAATTCAGATAAGAAATAAAGAAATCTTATGCATAGAAGAAATCAAGCAATTCTTACACATATAAAACTTGTCACAATGATCCAAATGATATATTTCAAAATCCGCTCTATATCCCAATATAATCTAGTAATAATATGATTTGATAGAAAATAAGAAAATGCTTTGTACTTTGGGATTAAAGCTAACAAATAATTTATACTTCAGTTCATAATTTATACATACTTTCTTAATTTATATAACTGCAGTTTTATAGGTTAAGTTTTTTTTTTTTTTTGTCATCCAAAACAGGTCTGAATGTTTACTCCCAGATAATAAATTGGTTAAGGAGAGAGAACGAAAAGTTGAAGCACTTGTCTCACAAGTTTAAATAAAAGTATTAATCTTAGAAGGAAATTTTAAGTTTAAAAGCTGCAGATATTTTAAAAAAATAATAATAAATTAAAGAACCAATTAAATAAGTTGTTGATAGCTTAATTAAATTACTAATGAATTTTTAAAGTACAAATTTATAAACAATATTTTTAATTTACTCAAAAAAATTTAAGTTTACTGAAATGCGTGTAATATAAAAAGAAGTAAATGAAAAAAAAGTTTTCAAATAGAAATCTGTTTTATTTTTTAAAATAAATCAACTTTGTCGAAAGATGCCTACGATATTTTTGTCTGCCTAAATTTGCAGAGCAAGAAAAAAAGTACTATTCCAAAAACTTAAAAAAATGTTTTCAAATAAGAACTGAAAATTAAATTTAAAGTTAATATAATTTTTCGCATATAAATCTGAATTAATTTTCGATGACCAGTACACAACTATAAATTTCTTTCTTGAACCAATGATGCAAAATAATTTTTTTTCTTCAAATTTAATTTTCTAACATTTTTATCATAATATACCATTAAAATACATCTGAAATCTCATAGTATTATTTTAAATATATAATGTTTTTTTTTGTGTGTGTTTGTGAATTCAAAATAACTGATAGAAAAATAACTATAGGCTATATTTGATAACTATTTTTATCAAGAAAGTTAACTCGTTGAAAAGTTTTAACAAGTCTAGTCTTGACTTTCCTAATAGGAGAAAAGACCTCATACAAATTTATTTTCGTTTTGGAAATAATTTTTTAAAAATTGAGCGAAATTTAAATTTACTGTTATAACTTTTATTTAATACTTTACCAGATTTTACAAAGAATTTTATGGACCCGAATTTTTTAGAAAAACTCAATAATACTCTAGCTTTTGGTGCAGCATAACCTAGAAAAGGATCTTGAGCCAGGAAATTTCCACATCCAATCCAATCTAAGGAAGTTACGAAAAATAATATTTATTTTTTATCTTTATTACTTATAAAATACTCCCTTTTATATAAAGGTAATTGTTAAAATTTTGTGCAAATTTTGTAGATTACAACTTTTTAAAATTTATCCCGGTTTATTCAATCTACCTTATTGTTCGGCGATTTAATATACGTCTCTTTAATACCTGTAACTAAAATCTTCCTCTAATATTTTATTTAAACGCCAAAAAGAGGATTTTTTAACCTATATCCAATAAAATTCCAGGAGCAAACATACTGATCTTTTTTAGATAGCCAACTTACTACTTAAATCAATAAAACTACTGATGTATTTTTTTTCGTATTTTGATACTTTTCCTGACAATCTCATTGGACCATTTACATCTTAATTTAAAAATGTACCTATAAGGACTACGCTGCTGGGTAACTCTTTGATCGTGATAAATGATAATATAGATTGAGAAAAGGTTTTTTGTTCCTTCTCTTGCAGGTGTGAACCTGATGACCCGCAAACTGGCTGAGACTTCAAAGCCGACAGTGGAAATTAAGCAGGAAGGTGACGAGTACGTCATCAAGACCATCGCCTTCAAGAACTCGGAAATCCGCTTCAAGCTGGGACAGGAGTTCGAAGAGAAGAGGTTGGACGGAAACACTGTGAAGGTAAGACCAGTAGCAAAAACTCGACTTTTAAATTCATTTACTAAAGGTTGAAACCATGATCGGTTAGATAAACTCTTACTATCTGTTATATTACTAGAATCCTTCAATCTGTATATTTTCAATACATAAAACGTAACGATTATTTTATTATTTTGGCAGGATAAAAGTAATTTGAAATGTTATATTTAATTTATTAGATATGATAAGAATAAAAATAAATACAACTTCAAAAAAAAAATTACTACTAATAGCATTCATATTCAATGCTATTCATATTAGCCTAAATCACACCAATCAACTCTCCAACATAACACATTTTAATTATCATGTGCATGTATTCTTCAGAAGATCGATGTATTAAAAAAAAGATATGCATTCATCTTTCTTCTACTGCATATTTATAGCGACAACTTAATATTTTAATTCTGTTTTACAGACCGTCGTAACCCTGGAAGATGGAAAACTAGTCCAGAAGCAGTTTGGAGATAAGGAAGTTACCATTGTTAGGGAAGTTGATGGAGACACCCTCAAAGTGGTAAGTGATCACAATTATGATTTATAAAGCTGAAATTGCAAACGATTATCCATTTAAGTTGGTTGAACAACAAATCCAAACAGAAAAATTAAACGTTTATCAATAAATATTTTTGTCATTTTGAAACCATTTTTATTGTGTAAATCTGAGATTCAAAATATTAAAACAGTTGGACGCTGTAAATCAACCGGATCCCTGTTGACTGTTACGAATTTTGAGACATTTTTTGAAAAATATTACAGAAAAAAAATGCCAAAGCTATAAAATTAATTTGTGCAATTAATATACAATTTACTTCGTCTTCCTGTTTATAAACTTCATACGGCTAACTTTAATTTGGTACATTTTGTAACAGTCTACCTCAAATCTACAAAATAATAATTTATTCGATTACAAAAACCTTTTTCTCTCAGAATTTTTTTATTGATCTTCATATTTTCTAAATATTTTAGATCAACTCAGTTCATGGTTTTTTTAAATACTTCTTAAACATGATAAAGGCACAGATTTTATTTCATATAATTTGAAATTTTAACTATCTGAGCAGTCTTTCATCTCTTTAAATTGTGATACACACGATACTGATAAATTTATAATTTTAAAAAAATCATTAAATGGATATTATAACGAAAGAAAAGTGCAAGCCTTGCTTTATTCAAGATCTTCAAGCCATTCATATTAGGCTTCTGTTTTTGCATTTATTTGTGACCTAGCATACAAGTTAGGACCAACTTTCTGTTTAATAGGTATCAACCAGTTGTAATGCTCTGGCAATCACTTTAAAATTAGTTAACTATTTCAAAATTCGTTTCGGTTCGGGCATGGTTGTTCTTTATCTGTTCTATCTGCGATATGTTTGAATATGCCTCCCTGTAAAAAGAGGCAGTGCCAGCGAATGTGATGCGTGAGAGGCTGTTCTGTATGCAATAACTTTATGTAATGTGCTGTTTGCTTCTGTAAGCCCCGTGTAATACTTCGTGGTGCTCGGGGATTTCTAAATGTCAATAAAAAAATTTG
Organism: Argiope argentata; assembly: GCA_026289955.1. NCBI lineage: Eukaryota > Metazoa > Arthropoda > Arachnida > Araneae > Araneidae > Argiope > Argiope argentata. Next base: position 1,149,416 of record JAOUZG010043906.1, read on the forward strand.
GGATGTTATCAATAGCATTATAAAGTTAAACAGAAGTTTTAAAGACCGTCAATTTAAAACGAAATTTTTTCTTTGACTTTATGGTGCAAGTATCAAATGCGATCAATCCACGTCAAAACGAAACATAAACAGTAATTAAGACGAACATTGGTTACATTTCTCTAAAATCTGGAATTTTAGGAAAATGATTCTTCAGATAGCAAATTGATGCCAACTGGTAGATACGATTTATTTACAAGAACATGAACAAGGCGTGTCCACTCACAGCGCAGCAGAAAAGCAAAAACGTAAAGAGAGAGGGAAATCACTATCCCTGGTCTTAAGTACCACAAGATTTTGATAAAAAATTATTCTTTCATAGTGCTTACATTGAATGAGATTTCGATGGGGATTTCCTTAGCGCACGCTTAATCAGGCAAGGGAAACACAGGGATCTTTCAAAGGAATATGCTTGGCTGGATAATTTTCATCCTCTCACTCGGAGCGTAGGAATCTGTCGAATTTTAGATGATTCAACAATTTCACAAAGCTTCTGTGGAATAAATTAACTAGAACAAGTGGAATGAATCAGGAAATAGAATTTTTTTTTAATGAAATTGCTACGGAGTAACTTAAATTGAAAGTTAAGACATTAATTTAGATTTTAATTAAGAGTTTAAAATATCATTACACACACACGCACGCACGCGCGCGCACACACACACACACAATGTTCAAATCAAAGTTTTTAATTCTGTGAGTAGGAGCTCACATGAGTATGGAAGTACTGAATATTGAAAGAGATCTCACTAGATTTTAATATTTCTAATTTACATTTTATAGAAAAATGTTTATCTGAATTGTTTATAATATTAATTTATGTTTCTTTTCCCCTTCTCATTGTCCTATTCGTATTATATTTTGGGTCGCGGAAAAACTTCATTCATACAATTCGTAGAATGGTTTCATAATTAAAATGGAAAGATAAGAAACCCCTTGTATATATGAAAAAAAACTGCTTTGTATTTTACATTTTTTTCTGGTTTTCTTATATGTTGTCTAAAGGGTTTTTTTCTTTTAATTCCCACAGGTGTGCACATCAGGCAGTGTGGTATCCACAAGATTGTACAAGAAGGAGTGAAGATCCTAATCACCCCTTCAGTTGAATCACCTCATAAGACACACAAAAACTTCACCGATCCAGTCACCTCTTCCCAAACCATCGGGGATTTTAATCCAAATCTTAACTATCATGTGTCCGGCCACGGTGAATCAATTGTAACTAATTCTCTGCAATATCGATTTCTAAAGCTGCTTCATGTTTTGTGTTTGTCAAATTTATTGTGACTTAAACTATATGTAGCAATTATGATATAAATAGTAGAATTACATTCTTTTGATTTTGGTGTTAAGTTTCTTTTCTCTTTGGATTTACACTCGACACAAGAAAAATCTGGAAGTTTCAATATTCTGTATACAGGGCCTTACAATTATAGATTTTAACTAAACACGGTTTAGCTGTCTGAAACATAAAATTCTATTTATTTAATATATATATATAAAAAAAACAAGTAACGATGTGAATCAACGTTTTGTTTTTATTCAATAAAAAATAGCAAAAATTTTGGGCAACATTTAGAATATTTCAGTGTATACCAAATTATTCGCTCAGAACACATTCAGTCTTTAAGAGATTTCTAACCAGATGCTCCGAGACATTGAAGAATCAATGTATTTTCATACATTTGTCATACCATTCATAATATGTCGTTTTTGAAGTCACAGTGTATATTTAAATTCAATAAATCACTCAGTTTGTGCCATTTACTGTAGCTATGCGATATTGAAATAAGGATGATAGCATCAATAACCTAGAATTGTGCATTTTTAACTTAACTAAAAAAAATCTTTGCATTTTTTTTAGAATGACGAAACCAGAAGGGTTTATCTTTAAATTTATAATCTATTGTTTCGTGTTCGAAAACTATTTTTAAAAGTATAGAAATAATTTTGGACATCTACTTATTTAAATCATGTTTAGCGATACATTTTATTTTTTCATTCTTTTAAACAAATATGGAGCTAAGATTTTCTTAGTAGATAAGCAAAAGTAGATATTTTCCGGGAAAGAATAAACACTCAAAAACACATTTTATGCAATTAGCCATTCGATTTTTAAAAATTATTTTGGAAACTACACTTTTCAAATTAATTTTGACAGTTTCTATTAATTATTTTATAATTTATAAATAATATATTTGCATAGTTGCAAACATTTTGACCTTTGAGAAAAGTTTTTTAATAAAAAAATGTTCTGAAGAATTTCTTCTTCTTCTTTATATCATTAATTTTTAAAAAGAGACGTATTTTAAAACTGAAAAATTAACGATTTATTCATTTTACTTCTAAACCAAACATTTTAAAACGCTTTCATCACTAATTTTACAAACTTAAAATATATAAACTATATTCACTTTTTTTAAAAAAAGATTAACATATTTTACATTTGATTTTAAAAAATTATGTTTTTGCAGGGATACCTTTCGACATTTCAAGCCCATGGTTGTATCTGATTTTTATTGATTTTTTTGTAACTATAACAATTCATAGCTAAATGTCTAAAATTTAATTAAAGACTTCCATATGTCATAAAAAAATTTAGAAAATAATATTATTATAAAGAAACAAATCCAAATGAATTTATAATGGAAATTTATATCACATATAAAAAAAGAAGAAAAAGAAAAACACTTAAAATATTTCAACATTCCAAATTAATGCAAGAAATATTATTTAAATCTTACCTTTTGCTGTTTACAACTACCAAGAAAGGCATTGCCTTTTAATTCTTTTCGATTTGGTAGATTAGCTTATCTTGAATATTTTTTCGTCTGTCTTTAATATCTTTTTTATAGTTTAAATAAAAGCCTTCATATTTCAAAATTGTTAATTAAAAAAATAATTCATTTTAATTATTGGAGTTTTTTAGCTGATTGCCTACAATGCTTTCATATCACTAAAAATTACTCAATAAAATTGATGCTGCACAAGTTTTAGATTATTGGAAACAAAATAACTCAGATTCATTAAGTCACACTGTCTTAAAACATCTACATTCTTATGAAATATCTGTAGTAGACAAATTACATTTTCGTTTTCATCGGAATTCTAAATTTATTTTAACATAAATATAAGGAAAAAGAATAAATGAAAACGATTTTTACAAAAATCATGAAACGTATAATTATAAATATTGCCAAATTAAAAAAGATAAAGTAACAAAAAATATTTTATTTATTTTATAAACGATATTTTCCTTTCTCAATGTTAAAACATTTAACAAGGGAATTTTTTAAAAAATCTCGTAATTTTTGTTTTCCTTTTCGTATTTTAACATATTGATGGTTACATATTTTTTAAATGAATTTTTTTTGTGTGCATGCAATTAAATTTATTGATATTTTTCAAAAAATTTATGTAAAAATTCACATCAAAAAACTAATTTAATTAATTATGAAACTAATTTTATCATAATTAGTTTTAAAGAATCGAATCGAAAATAATGCAAATTCTGCATCAATTTTTATACATTTGACACAAAATGGACTCAACGTGTAGAATAATAATAATAATAATTTTTAAAAAACTCGAAATTTATTTGTATAATATTTTAGTTTGGGAAGAAAAATAAATTTACTTCGAATTTAGAAGTTATTTAATAGCTTCTTTGAAATTTCAAACAATGGGCAAAATTATTTCGATTTAAAAATTAATTTACAATATTTAGTTAATTTCATTTTAAATATTAGATTATATGTGCTACATTTAATTTAGTAATTTCAAATAGAACAATTCCTTCATCCCATTATAACCCATCATAACATGATAAATATTTCTTGAGAAACTTAATAAAAGTATTTTATAACTTAAAAACTAATTTGTAGGATTCAGATTTCGAAAGATGTTTAATCTTTGAGCAAAGGGTTGTATATATTCTGTTATTTCTGAATTTTAAAAATTTATTACTTTAAATCAAATAAAAAATTTAAAAAAAAATACTAAGTCTTTTAGGTCCTTGTTCATACAAACTTAGCTACTTGTATGAAAGATAACAAAAACTGAAAGAAAGAAAAACTGGCGCGAGAGACATACTTTTCAAGGAGAATAGTAGAGCATTGAACATTTTTCAAGCAAAAAGAAGACATTTTTTTCCAAAATAACTTACATTGTCCCAGCAACAATTATTCTTTATATAATACGCTATGTTGTGCTGATTGCTTACATCCTGACTGACTATCAATTAACTGCGTGATAAAAAGATTTGTGAGGTAACATGTGCGATTCCTTACTAAAAATCGAGTTTCCTAAATTTTTAATTAGATTTTCAATAAAAAAATTAATTGAAATATAATTGTTTTCATAAATAACCTCAGTACGTATTATATCAAACAATTTTTTCCCAACAAATTAAAATTCAAAATATTAGTTTTTCATTGATATCAATCTCATTTCCTTACTTACTTTTTTTTTCTATTTTTAATTTTAATACACTTTAAAAAATATTTTGAGCATGTTTTACAACGATAAATTTCATTGTTTCAGTAGCTGTTCTTATACAAACTCGTATTGTGATGATATTATATGAATTTATTGTATGCTATTTATCGTTGCTACACAATTTCTGTATATATTTTTTAAAAAAATAGTATATGAATACATGAATTAATTGAAAACATTATCTTGCTATTTTTCAAGTTAAAATTTCGAATTTTTTTTCAATTCGAAGCATTGTTTTGGTATGAAATATTTTTCACCTCAACCAAACTTCAAATTGGATCCACATGAAACTAAAATGTATAATTGACTTAATTAGATTAATTAGTTAAAAATGCAATGAAAGTTCTTTCAGTTTAGATATTTCTTAAATAATAATGAATAATTTTAAATTAAAACAATATCTTTTAAGAAAATGTTCATCCCTTTCTTAATACATTAAACGTCACAACGTTATTACCTTTCTGTTTGACCCACAGTCTCTACCGATGCTCTCAATGGAACTGTCGCTGTCTAAACGAAAAATCTAAAGTAATTCATGAGGAATTGATGCGGCTTGAACACTAAAGTTCAGTATCAATCATCGATGACTGATGTGTAGCTCAATATCTTAAAGAATTGGGTAAAAGCGATCACTTAGGTCTTACATGCAGAAAAATTATTTCATTTAGTTCCAATGTCAGTGGTTCTTTGAAATTAAAGAATGATCTCATTAAATTATTTTAAAGGAGAAAATAATATGACACCAGTTTTAAAATAAAGGAATTGTAAAGATTTTTTTTAATGTCGGCCCTCAAAGAAATTTCTTTGATATCCGATTCATAATACAACGTTTGCAGGACAAAAGTAATTATGCGTGTTTTTTTTTTTTTTTTTAATTTCTGAACATAAAAGTACTTTTTTTAACTAAGGAAAAAAACCAGAAACAAAATTTGAATTCATTTCTAATTAATTCCCTCTAAACAACTGATGTTTAAGTGAAATAATGCGATATAATAATGATATTTGCCAAATGTATAATTTAAAAAGTTCCTTTCTTGATGAAATCAATGATTGGCAGCACACAATAAGAATTATTTTTATGCTATTTCTTTCTTTAATCAAGACATCCAAAAATTATAACTAATCAATGATGATGCCATTCTTTCAATGAATCTTGCGCGATAGTCTTTTGAAATACAGCAAATACCTAATAAGTAATATGTTAAGGGACATCATTCTCGGATCTCTTGTATTCTTACAAAGATTTTTTTACGAGCAGAATCCGAACTAAAACAGTTGAGCTAGTAGAAGAATGAAACGTATTAGCATGAGTAACAGAATAAAACATGCATTTAAACAAACAGTAAATTATATAAGCATTTTGAATGCATAGAATTTTGTAAGATAATTCAAGAGGTAGAAAGTCAATATAGAATGAAGCCACCTCTCTTAAAATATTAGATAAAGAAAAATATATAAGCATGCAAGCGCACTTATTAATAAATATTAGCTTATTGTAAATTTCTTATTGAAGTAGGAAGGCCATTCAAATGAACATTAAAAAAGTTTTCATTAATAACAAAAAGATGCCAGAACTTTCTTTATTTTTCTATCATATATCCATCAGATGGAATTATCATTAAATATATTTACTATGACTCTTTTCTTTTAACCTTGTATGGTTGTTGTTGTTACTTATGGCACTTGACATGGAGAACCCTCACGCTGATACAGCAACAGATTTAAGCCGAAAGGAGCGTCTCTAGTTTTTGAATTAGATAATACCTTGGGCCAAGAGTACGACTTAGCTACACACACTCACCACATTTGCTTGCACAGCCCCTTTTTACAGGGGGGCACAGGCACACATCTCACAGCACACAGAAGAACAACCATGCCCAAACCGGGACTCACAGAACACGAGAGTTGCCTCTGTGCCAGTAAGCCGGCTTGTTTCGTTTGTAGAATTATAAATGTGTGTATCTGATCATAGATTTAAAAAAAGCAAGTAAAGAGATGAAAATATTGCTTTTATTCTAAATTTCTGCTTAAAGAAATTAAAAAAATTAATTTTGTATTGTTTGAGTCAATAAAATTGCTACAGAAAAAATTATGATTTCTGATTTCTTAAAGTCCCTTGATCCTATTAATTATATATAGTAAAATATTTTGGATACACTAACATTTTAACAAAAGAAAAATTATGTATTTATGAGGTGAAAACTTTCTATGAAATAGCAAATTTCATTGCTTCTTAGACCAATCAGTAGAACTTTTGAGGAAATGTCTGTTGACTGATAGATAATCAATGAGAAATTTTATGGAATTCTTTAAAAAGGATGATATTTAAAGCATTTTAAATCATGAAACCGCCTTAAAAGTTACATTTTATAATTATATCTTTAAACTCAAACGACATAAAATATAATTCTTTTCAGCATTTAAAGCATTTCACCCATTGAAAGTATGTATCTAGCTCTAACGATTTAAAATTTAGCTTTTCGGAAACGATTAGACTTGTAAATTCATCATTCCAATTCTTCAATACGTAAATAATATCCGATAAATACCTTAATATATGTGTTAAAGTATTTAAACTATTGTAAATAATTACATTTATCGTATTTAACTATAATTCATTGCATCGTATTTAAACTATAAACATTTTTGCATCGTATTTAAACTATAAACATTTATTGCTAAAAGTTTAAAAAATTTTTAAAATGATTTAAAGATTTTTATAATCATAATCATTTTGAATTCACGCTGTTCTTTTATTATAATCTTTTTGTTAAAAAAATTCTCTTTCGTAGTGAAGAAATAATTATGCTTAAACTTCAGAAAAGAAAGACAGGATTTCCATATTTATATTTTATATTTCTTTCGTTTATTCTTGCTTTGAATTCATAAATTCAAAGATTCAAAATTTCAACGTTTTACAAAATTTATCCAGAACTATTACAAAGCCAAACTCCACAAAATTAAATAAAAATATTTTATACAAATAATTATTGAATTATATTACTTACATTACTAATTATAAATAATTATATTATCTAAAAAATTATCTTTGTATAAAAGTATTTACTCAAAATATTAATTATTTATCATCACAATAGTTATTTTTGCTTTAAAATTCCGATTGATACTCTATGCTTATGCTCACATTTACAGGAAAAAATACATCACGGACAAAATATGCAAAAATTAAATTATTTAATTGGGGAGATCAGGGACATGGACAGAAGACATAACCCCAAAAATATCGTATTTTTCAATTTCTTACAATAAAAATAAAATTAACATAGAGAATGACATTAAAATATTATCTTCATTAGGCTCCAGTAAAGACTCTGAGACATCTGCACAGCTCTAGGTCATCCTTAACTCTGCAACTGACATCAGAAATCATTTGGGTCACATGATGAAAACTCAGTCGAGAAGTCGTCTGTTGTCCATCTGTGAAGAATGTCGATAAAATCTGAGTACTCATCATTTAAAGTATTGGGGTAAATTTCATTCGACGTCATGCCCATTGATTCTACGTTCTGGCTCCAATGAGTCGTTGTGTTTGTGCATGGAAAGGTTCCTGGAGTTTGCGATGGGCATAATTGTTGGGTCGGCTTCAAAACTTGGAATAATTCTTCAAAAGGTCCAGTGCCCACAGCTGGATTAAAATATCCCGTACAAGCGGAAGGACAGAGGAACCTAATTTCGACAAAATAAGGAAAATATTTCAAGTGTTTCTCAGGCAGTATATCCTAGCTTTTTATTTCTCTCTTAAAATAAGTTTTAAAATGTCCATACTGAAATCTGAGTTCTATTTAAACTCATTAAATGTTATAAACAAGCTCGTTATTTAGTGAGAAAACTGGATGCTGATAACTAAGTAATAGTCATATTTTTCATGTTCGCTATGTAATATTAATATTGGCAGATATTTTTAATAGAATTGTCATTTTTTTCTGTTTCTAAAAATATCGATACATATTAATGCATTATTTCTGCTGCACCTTTAAATTTCATAATTAGTTAAAACTTCAGTCTCCAGTCCCAATAATTAACCCTTCGCACTCTGATGATGCCTCTGAGGCACCATTCAAGACTGTGCATCATTTTGATGTTTTATTTATTCCTTTTTCCATTTTAATAGTTAAAAACGCCTATATATTGGTTAAGAGATGTAGATTAACTTGTCAAAGAAATTCGACTTAAAAGAATTATGTACATTTATTTTTTCATGGTAATAAACAAATCTTTGTATTAGGAGAATAATTTTGCATCAAATTATTTTTCGGACTGCAAAGGGTTAAACCAAAATCATATATTTTTTTATGTCCATATATTTCGTCATTTATCAAACATACCAGAATAATCTGTGCTAATTGTTCAAGAATAATTTACTTTTTCTTTTACTATAATAAAAAGTAATTCATCAAATTTAGTTCCCATAGGTAAATTATTAAGGTGACTGGCGAACAGGTGGTCGCCAGTCATAATTAGCTATCAAAATTAGAACTAGGCTTAAAAGTTCTTGTATAATTTATTAAAAAAATTAGCATGTTCAATTATTTTTGCATAACTATTAGTTTCGCACTCTTTTTTATATGATTACTCCAACAATATGAATCGTATCATCTTGAGCTGAACTTAATATATTTGAATTATTAATTATTTCTCCTACTTTTAGCATCAAGCTTAAACATACGATACGTCTTTAAACCTTATTTATAATTTTAACAAATCAGAAATGAATATAATTTTTTTATTATACAATTACATTTTTTTCACTTACTCAGAAAATGCTGAAGCGGGTTGTTCATGAAATTCAAATCTGGACCTTTTTTGCTGGTAGTCCTTTCTAGCTTCTGCCTTCTGGGCCACAGCAACGAGATCTTTGTAATATGAATAACTACCAGAAACAGGAGTAGAATAAATGTCCTCGTATATGTCCTCACAGTAATCTTCCTTGCCGGAATTTCTTGTGAAGTGAATTCTCAGGTCGTCTGTAATTTTTGAAAAAAAGTTCAAGCAGTCATGGGGAGATTTTGGATTGCTGTCTGAAGATAAATCGGATTCGAACGAGTCAGAACAGTCTCTGGTCAGTCCTTCCATAATATGCAAAAAGAGGACTTTTCCCCCCACTCCTTTCTTCTACAAATAATGATTTTTCTTCTGGAAAATAAATAATCAGTATGACATCAACATCTACTTATTGTAGAAGTGTAAAAAATAAAAAATGGCTTCAAGGATAAAAAGCAATTCTATAGCTTATGAAATTATATGTTGAAAAATATTTCATAAGAATAGGAATAATTAATCAAGTCAAATTAATCATTAAAAAAATTGAGTTTATTAATCCTGAAGAAAATTTTGATATATTTTTATGAATTAGCTTATGACTTGAAAATTAATTCTATAAAATTGCAGCAAACTGTCTTTTAAGTTTATAGTTCATATGGATAATGAACACCGTAAGGAAAGAATTTTTCTTGTTCGGTTCACATTAAAAAAGAAAGTTTCAAGTATAACTAGTAAGACGTTCGAATTTTGCATAATTATCATCAATTAGCACAGAAACTGACTGATGATAACTATGCAAACTGTTAACAGGTGGATTGGAAAGTGGTATACTAAGGAGAGAAAAGGAAGTAAGTAAATAAAAATAGAAATAGAAAGCAAAATGAAGGTGTGATATATTTTATGCATTTATGAAGTATTTCTGGTCCGAGATTTCATCAATTGCATGTAAAATCGTTTTGTAAGATACATAATCGGTTAAATGATTGATAATTAATAAATGATACTTAGAATTTTTCATTTAAAAATGGCGACATCATGGGATCTAAAAGGAATAGAGCATCAAATATGTATTATGCTAACCGAGAAGAAGTAATACCGTAGAGAACGAAAAGAATATTGTTGAGAAAATCATCTATTGGATATAGTATGGTTTAATGCAATCCAAAAAACTGTAAAATGGGGAATGATGCTTTATTCCATGTATACTCTAGAAAACATGAAGCACTATTAAATGAAACTCAACCAAGATGTATATAGCAACGGCACTTGTAGAAACTAATACTATAAGCAGGCTGCAACAAAATCTCGTATTAAATAACTGTAACTGTAGGTACTCAGTGTTTTCACTTTACCAGCTCGTTGTGCGAACACAATTCCAGAGGATAAACTTATTTAAAAGCCTCCGGTTTAAACGGTTTTCAAACAAGAGGTGTACATGACTTCATGTGGATTCTTAAGATCTCAGTTCTTAAGAGAGACAATTGTCGCATTTTCCTATAAGATTATAATTATTTGCAAAGTTATGACTCTTGCACGGAGAATTAAGAGAAGAACCATCATTTATATTTCCAAAATCGCCAATTGATAGTCTTCATCGGAGGGGCATTGCTCTGACATCCAATAAGAACCTCTGTAGATTTCTCTTTTCAACCATAACATGAGAAAGAATTTATATAATAGATATGTAACAATATGCGTGTTGCTGCCTGCTTGGCTGTATAACTTTAACAGATGTACAATTGTCATTATTTTAGCTAAAATATGTTTAATGAAATAATGTTCGAGCACCTAACAGAAATTTATATCGGAAAAATAAAGATACCCAAGTAGTCGAAAAAAATTTAAGGTTCTTTTTGTTTGCATAACAGAAACGGAAATAATCATTGATGAGAAAACAAAACAGTTTCTAAAAAACTCAGGGGAAAACACTGCATTTATTGTATGAAGATAAAACAAAATGGTCTACAAAATTTGGACCGACATTTAGCAATGATTACATGGTTAAAGCACGGTTTTTCTGTTGATTTGTCCATATTTAGAAGGTGACGAATTCCATCTAAAATATGAAGAATTCATTAAAAGAATTCTTACAGTAAACTTTCAGTAATGATTTAATTGGTTATACTGAACTATATCTTTCACACGAAAGATAATGTATACTAAATTCCTGAACAACAGAAGATTAAAAGGCATTGTTTCTTAAAATCAACGCCAGTGGTGACCTGAAATAAAATTAAAAATATTCATACTCTAAATAAGACTGTCAGAGATGTGCAACATTAAGAATATTTGGAGGTGGACCTCATAATTTTAAACCACAGTCAGTTGACAAGAAGGACCACTGAATCGGCACCCCTCACATCTCCAAACTTCCGATTTACAACAGAGAAAGAACATTTGGCCTCAAAGAATCATACAGGCTGCTTACAACAAGGTTGTACCAGCGACCTGACATAGGGGTAGCACGTCTTCCCCCTGTTTTGAGCGTCACGGGTTCGAGTCTTGGCATGGTTGTCCTGTGTACTATCTATCTGTGAGGTGTGTGAACGTGCCCATCTGTAAAAAGGGTTTGAGCAAGCGAACGTAGCTGTATTCTTGTGGTCTTGGTTGGCGCTACTGGAAAAACAAGAGACGCTCACTCAGCTTAAATCACTGACAAATAACTCTCAGCGAACTCGTAAATTACCATAAGTCACAACAACAACTACTTGGTTCTTCCGTGGTATCATATCTCAAATTTGGAATCCTCCGGTCTCGAAGCCGAAACTTCCAGATCACCTTGGCTTCGCAAGACTCTCAAAAATAAGGATATTTGGCAAAATGGCGCCAATCTCGTGGATTTATTCAAAGAATTTGCACTGATATATCAAAAGCTACTTTCAAAACTAACGAATTGCATTAAAAGTAAGATTATCATCGAATGACCTGAAAGATTTAGAAAAATTGTTAGTAGATTTTTCTTCGATAAAACTTTACTTTCTACCTAGAAATTACCTCTTCGTTCATCCAGCCAATAAATCGAGATATTTGACCGACTTTACACTCATCTGATCTTCCGTCGATATTTTAAAGCGTACGTCTTTTCAACCATATTATTTAAAACTTTTCAGAAATAAAAAATTTGTTTTTTTGAAATACACAAATTGATTCAAAAGGCGTGATTAAATATCAATAAACGACAGATGAATACTATTCGATAAAAGTTCTGTCCATTCATGAAGATGACGTCTCTAAAATTATGCGTGAAACTGTGACAGTTGCTGGAGATCTGGAAAGGGAAATGATTGAAAATGGCATTGAAGAGTTCATAATGGATGTGCAAAGAACTTTTGAAAGAAAAACACTGAAGACTGAGTAAAAAGTCATTTTTTTTCTCTCTCTCTTTCTCTCTTCCTGAAATGGAGACAGTGGAAAAGAGGCCAATAGCAAAACATCTGTTAATACAAGGTGTTTAATCATACACTGTTTTAGAATGGTATTCAAATTCACGATGTGGTTCGTGAAGATTCAGTTTCTCAATAATTTGGGTAATAAACATGGATAATGTTCACTTAGAATGTGTATTTTAATGCTTTATGGGTTAAAGTTAATTGGTTTCGGAATCTTTACAAAAATAAAATAATTCATCACTTCCAAAAAATATTGGAGGAAAAAAAAACTGCACTTTTTATTATTATTATGTGATAGCATGACGTTGTTTTGGTTGGGAGGTTTTGATGTCTCCGAAATTTACGGCAAAAATATCTTAACCTGCTTTTACCAGTATTGCTTTGTTATTGCGTATACTTCTTTGACAACACATGACTTTTTAAAAGACTGGCGAAGAACTATATCATAGCTGTTATTTCATCTCAACATCGGTCGATGTGTGTGTGTGTGTGTGTGTGTGTGTGTGTGTGTGTGTGTGTGTGT
>JAOUZG010043906.1:1162655-1216575 GCA_026289955.1 Argiope argentata
TGTGTGTGTGTGTGTGTGTGTGTGTGTGTGTGTGTGTGTGTGTGTGTAAGGGCGTTAGCAAAACAATTTTATGAACAAAGTATAAACGTTAAACTTTACATTTTACCAGATATCTTTGACAAATTGAAATCTGTCAAAAAGAAAAAATTCAGTAGAAATCTGCTTGAAAAAAAAATATTTATCTGAATTTCTTCAGCTTGTTATACCTGACGCAGCAAAATAATATCTATTCGCTCCCATTAATCTAAAATGGGAGCGAATATTTATCAACTAAAACAAAATATTAAAGACCTTTGATAGATGAATTTAGTAACTAAAAAATCTGTAAAGGTAATGCATGAAAACTAGTTTTGATAATTTAAAAAAGTAATTCTCTGTTCTGTATCCTTTTTGCCTTATTTTTAATAGCTCTTTTTAATTCACAGAATTCCAGCGAAATATAATATTAATACTGTGGTACAGCACATCTCTTCCCTCTAACATTGTCCCGCCGTTTACTATGCTATTCGCTGACAATTACCTTTTAGTAATAATAAATATATATTTAATAACAATTAATAATTGCAGTATATAACTAATTTCTCAATGTATAACCAATACATTGTACCGGATGTCCAAAAAGTTCCCGTACTCCAAATTTAAAAAATCATTTTCCATGATTTTTTTTTCAAGTATATTAAATTTTGCCATACGAGTATTGAAACCATGGACATGCTTGAAGCTTTTTCGGCTATCGACATCTCAAAAAATCTTTGGCTACCTCGATCCCCTGATCTGACCATCCAGGACTTTTTTCTGTGGGGATATTAAAAGGACAAAATTTATGAAGGTGATCCTCAAACGATAGATGATTTGAAAATCGCAATTACCCTAAGGATACAAGAAATCACTCCTAGCATGTTAAAACGTCTTTCGAAAAACATGCGTAAACGAGTTCAGCTTTGTCTCCAAGAAAGGGATGGACATTTTGAACATTTATTATAAATGTAAGTTTAGTATTTCTTCCTTAGTTATGTTAAAAGTGCTTTTTATCATTGGCATAAAAATAATTCTTTTTAAACCTATTGTTTTTGTGAAATAAGTTCACAAATCATCAGTACGGGAACTTTTTGGACACCTTGTATATATAATTTCTCACGATACCTTCACCTTCACTTTCCTTTGGCCTTTCCTGACTTCAATTTATAAAAAACTGTTGAAAAAAGATTAAAATGAAATCTGCTTCGCATATTTCAAAGTATCATGTCAGAACATCATTTCTTGAACGGCCAAGCACCACGTGCTCGTGCGAGTTGAATTGTATTTTTATTCACTTTAATTGCTTCATTGAATGAGTCACTTTAGTATTGCAAACGGTACGAAAAAACTTTGTTTCGCATTTATTGCTTAAAAATAATATCACGTTTTCTATTTATTTCCTTTCATATAATCACTTGCTCAAAATGATATTTTTCTAGGTTTTATTTGCTGCAGTCATTAACTTGTTTTTTTTTTAAATCAGAGCTTTTGTAAATGCAATGGCATCACGTTATTAAAAGCTGATTGTTTCAGATGCTCGTGCAGATAATAACATTTTTATTTATCGCCTACGGATTTTTGTTGACGCCAAAAACCTCATCCCAAAAACAACATCATGTTCTGACATGATAAAATAAAAACGAACAATAGTGTGTATTTTAACAGATAAATTAACAATAATAAATTGATTTTTCACTCAAATGTTTCCAATATTTTAAAATTTATTTTTTTAAAAAAAATGTTATTAACACAACACGTCAAGTTGATGAGTCTACCTATATATTTATATTACAGCAAATTTAATTTGACTAAACGATATAATAAAAAGTCATTAATAAAGAAAAATGTTTACCTCATTCATTTTCCTCACATTTTGAGTTAAAAATAGTTGACTTCCTAAAGCGCAAATCTCATCAGGTACAGACGTAGCAAGTAAAATGATGTGACAAAGAGGCCTCGAATGCATTGCGTAAACATCGAAGCGAGATTACGAAAACGCATGTTTGAGAAAGATAAAAGATTCGTATGTGATCCGGTATTAGAAGTGGGTGCCATGAATAAGCAAAAATAGGTACAGTAAATATACACATTAGGAACTACAAAATTTAATAAATAAACATTAATTTAAAAAGAGTATTAACATCATATTCCAAAGCATATATATGAAAAAAATTAAATTTAACACAATATATATTTACAATAATTTAAGATTTTAAAAAAAATGTATGCTTTTCTTAAACTTCTACCTATTTTAAAAATTTTTTTGAACGTTGAACAATTGAAACATGAAATTTGCACTATTGACCCATTACTGCATTAATCGATCTGTTTGAACATTTAAAATTAATTATTTCTTAAGGTATATAATTAAATAACAAAAATTAAGCTTCAATGTTTTTGTTCACTTTTCTCTAGATAATTTTAAATATCATGAAAATTATTTAAATACCATCTTGAAGAGCATATTACAAATAATAGAAATTAAAAATTACATTTTAATGATATGAAATAATTTATATTCTCGATGATGCTGAATTAATTTCTGAATATTATTTTCTTTCATTTTAAATAAATATTTGGATTTGACTTTTAACGAATTGATTTGATTCCGTCAATTATTTCGATTTTTTTTTAAATATTATGCTATCATTTTTTATGAAATACAGAAATTTTATCAAATCAGAAAAAGAAGCATAAATTTAATTTTGATTTCTAAACATAGTAGAATTATCTATTTTGGTTTTCTAACATTTACATATCTCGCTCTCTTTCTCTTTTCTAAAAATTCTTTCTAAAATTTTTAATTTTAGAATTTGATGTTTTAGAATTTTAATAATTGGTGAAAAATTAATGTTGGTAATTCATGCAATTTAAATAATTTAACTTTAACTTGCACTAAAAAAATATATTTATAAATTCTTATTAGTATTAGAGATGTATAAATGAATGGCAAGCGAATCACATATTGGTTCCAAAAGAATCATAACGTAATTCTTGAAGGTTGGTGAACCAAGCAAGCAGGTGGTGTAGCCCCTAAGTAATGTATAAATTAAGAAAAAAATTTAAAAAAATTTCGTAATTATAATAGAAAAGTCAAAAAATTTATTACATATAATATATTGTTACAAGCGGGCGAACGCACGCCGAAGAAGAAAACGTTGGCGACACTTCACAAGGAGCTTCGCGCCAGCCGAGTTGGTTTGGCGAGGGGAATATTCTGGTAGCCCCCAGACAGTTTCCGGTGCACCGCGTTGCTTCGCGTACTTTTGGGCGCTCGCTTGCTCATCTATATAAGGGACAGGTTGCCGTAAATTGGCAGTTTCCTCTCGGAAGAGAAGCGTCTCTTTGGACTAGTGGATTACTTTTCTCATTATTAGTGAGCTGTGTTTACTATTGCTGTTAACGTTGTATTATTGATCTCGCTGCGATTTACTGTTTGCTGTGCTATACGATAGCTGTTTTGCAGTCTGTTTTTATTGTGCGTAAGGCTTGTATTTACGCTGTAAGTGACTCTTGACTGCTGTTTTTTTTTATCTGAAGTTTTACTTTAACAACTCATCCTGTAAATAAATTTGTTTGTGCTGTCCTCAAGTAAAGTCCATTCAATCAGAACACGCTACGCTAAAAGCGTAACAATATAATCTTTATTCAATCTATATTTAACTTTTATTCTTATTCAACTACACGTTAATGAGCAAGACTTTCTGGAATATGATGTCTTAATATCAAAATCAAACGAATCAATCCATAGCCTTCCACCATAGTGATAACTTTAAATAAGAATTTCTGGAATATTTCTGCAGAATATATGAGACTGCTAAAAAAATTTACGACAGATTTTAAAACAAGATTTAAAAATATAACTATTTTTCTATTTTGTATTTCTTTACATCTTGGGACACACCTATTTTTTTAAATATTATTTTACAAACAATTACTATAAAAAAATTTAAATCAATTACTACTTAGGTAATTTGATTTTTTTTTATTTTAGTTAGTTTTTATTAAATAATTACAATTGTTGTTCTCGTGTTTCGCACTACAACAGAAGGAGGGGTGCAGTAGTTTCTGCGGGTGTGGAGCCCCGAGTACCCGAGGGCAGAAGTCTAACTTCCAGCTCACACACGTCACAAACCTTTTTTACGGGGCAGACTTCATTCGTGCATTTCATTCATTCATCCACAGATCGAAATTTAGACCCCCAGTGGTATTACTCTCCACAGATTTAACGTCCACCACACGCGGAGAATCTTCGACTGGCATGTTCGAGCTCGCAGCCCAAGGGATATGAATCTAACGTTCCACCAGCCATGCTATCAAATGGTTTGACAGTTAAAGTTACTATAAATAATTGATCAAAAAAATTATAATAGCGTTGAATTTTTATTGCCAATTGGGGCAAAGAATAGAAATTTTTAATTATCTTTATTTTTTATTATTTTAATTGGAAAGTACTTCAAGATGAATCGGAAAAATCGATTCATTAGCAATGTTTAATTTTAAATGCATCAAACCTTATGAAAATAAACAGAATCGTTTGAAATAATCGGCCGAAAACATGTCAAGCCTAACCTCATTAGTGTGGGGAAAAACAAACTGATTTAGTTACATATTTGGTGGCGAGGAAATTAAGATTTTTGGCGATAAAGTTAGTTTTTAATTAATTAATAAAAAACTAATGAATTAATATTTGAAAAACTGTATTAACATCTAATGCCATCCGTTAAAAGTTTTAAAAAATTACTTGAATTTGATAGGATGGGAAGAAAGCATTTTATTAACGATAGAAAATTTGAGCAATGTATATATAGAGAGAGAAAGAGTGTGAGCTAATAGTAGGAATTGAAAAATATAAGAAGATAGGGGGAAAAAACTTTATTTTAAATTAAGTATAAGCCGGAATCATATCAGCAGATGATTTAATAACTGAAAATTTAAACAATGAAGATCGCTTTTTACACAACGCACAAAATTGGACCACTAAGGGAACAAAGGACATCTAAAAGTGCATGGCAGACTAGTTGATGGTAAAGAAACATTGTTAATGGGGGTAAACACAAAACACGGGGAATGCAAAAGAAAAAGAAACTATAGAATTTCATTTCTTAACTAGCCGCCTTTGGCGACCAGTTTGTTCGCCAGTATTAATGCTCGCTAATATTTTATGTAGCTGTGTCTCATAACAGATTTTTCACCAAAATATTTTTAAACCAAACAAATTTTGATAATCATATAATTCATTTATAGTGTTATTTATTATTATTTTCTTTAGATGGTCTGTTCACTGCACTACTCATCTTTCTCTTTCTATCCGATCAATGATTGTCCCGGAATTGATATTTTACTTAAATGGTGGAGGGAAAGGTCTAAAATTCTGTTTTTATAGAATAATGAGATTCAAATTTTCATAAATGTAAACACAATAAACAAATAAAGACACAATTGGTTTTCAAGAGATGCAAAAGCTTAAAAACAGCTTGGAAAATGAATCGCACGGACGAAATAATGGTGACACACACACCCTTCTTTTCTTTTCTATCATTTTTTTCTTCACTACTTTTCTTTCTATAAACCCTTTTTTCCCTTCGTTATTACTTTTTTCTTCCCTGCCCAGACTTTATTTTGAGCAGGCATAGATTAAATATTCATACCGACTAATAAAAAAGCAACTATTTTCTTTCTTTTTTAAACATCCCGTTATCTATGAATGAAAACCAACTGACTTCGCGTATTTCTCTCTAAACAAATCATAATTTATTACTTCCTGTTATCTAACTCAGTTGGTGTGGGGGAAGGAAATGAAGATTTTTGGCGGGAAAGTAAGAAAAGTGTCGTTTTAACTATTTTCCACGCAGTTTTTAAATTTTTTCTCTCCATAAGAACCCTCTTCATGTCTTAACGAAAATATTTTTAAAAAATTAGCCGAATCGGTCCAGCCGTTCTCCAGTTTTGCGCTTAGCAACGCATTTCGAGTTACATTTTTATTAATATAGATGTTGAATTTGCGCAAGTCCAAAAGCTTACTCTCGACTATTACAAGCGGAAAGAATATTTCTGTCAAAAACGTTTGTTAAGTAAAAAAGTAATGAATTTGGCGTAACCCCAAACATGAAATTATGTCTGCCTTCTTTAACTTAAAATTTTCCAAAACTTATCCCTGAAGGAAGATGATTGTCTTTCTCTAGAACAGTTGATTACCATGTTAATTTTCATTTTATGTTAATTCGAAATTATTATCATATCAGAACATGTTGTTGTTTTGGGAATGAGGTACTGACGTCAACAAAAATCCGCAGGCGAAAAATAACTTTTTTTAAAAAATCTGCACGAGCACCTCGAAAAATCAGCTTTGAATAATGCGTTACCATAGCATTTACAAAAGCTCCTATTTTTTTAAAAATAAATTAATGACTACAGCCAATAAAACCTAGAATAACGTTATTTTGAGCACATGATTATATGAAATGTAATGAATAGGAAATGGGATATTTTTTTAAACAATAAATGCGAGACAAAGTTTTTAGGATCGTTTGCAATACTAAAGTGACTCAATCGATGAAACCATTGAAATGAATAAAAATATAATTTAACTCGCACGAGCACGTGGTGCTTGGTCGTTCAAGAGATGATGTTCTGACATGATACGTTAAAGCAAAGCAGATTTCATTCTAATCTTTTTTATTTTATTTTATATTTTATTTATATTGGCGTTAAATTAATTCTAGTAAAAATATGAAATAAAATATAAAAAGAAACTGAAAAGTTACAAAATGTTATTGGGTTAAGTTGAAATGATAGTTTAGGGAGAATCGATTAGTATTAAAATTCAGTTTCTTCTTATTATTATTATTAATATACAATATGATCGGAGATTGTCAGAAAGGGCAAAGTATTAAAAAAAAAAGATTTTTAAAAGGTGTGGAAAGAAACTTAAGTTGAAATAATGAAATGACTTTCAAAGGTCAGAATTTTTCACTCAGAACTTTTTATCACCCACATTATGCTCTTATTTTATTTACAGAACTGATTAGTAATAATAAAGATATGTGTATGCACCTGGAAGCAATTTTTAAAAAATCTTAGTTAATTAAATTTAAGCTGAATTTTGCAGCTTTTCCACGATAACATTTACAAATATTTTATCATTAACATAAATTTCACATCCTTTCACAATGTCTTTTTAATTATACCAATGTAATAATTACACATATTTTTGTTAAATTTTGGCAATTTTTGAAAAAAAAATTTCTTTAATTTCCAAAAATACATTATATTATTGCTCCGAAACTCATACCGTTTTCATTGTTTTATCAACTCTCTGACAGTGCAGTTGTTTTTTAACTTTTTCAAAAGGAAGTTAAAGGAAGATTAGTTTAATATCCGAGTCGTTTATTGGATGCATAAAAAAATTAAATTACAATTTTTCGAAATTAAAATGATAGATGAATCGGATATTGATGTTTTCAGAAGCGTACTTCTTCAGTACAGTCGACCAACCCGCCATTACTGAACGTACCAATATCGGCAGGATTTGTTGAGGCTGACTGTGGACTGTAGCAACGTCCATTCTTACATTAACTGTCAAACTGACATTCTCTTCGAGATAATTGACCCCAAAGTGGTCAGAAATTGACCATCTCCTCCTCTACAAACTTTCAAACGGCAAAAACTGACAATTTTAGACATCATGTCCTTCAGAGTCCTAAGATTACTTGGTACCATCAGAACTGAACTCAAGTCATTATTTTCAATTTGCTTGACCCCAAAGTGGTCAGAAACTGACCATTTCCTC
Source organism: Argiope argentata (assembly GCA_026289955.1). Classification (NCBI taxonomy): domain Eukaryota; kingdom Metazoa; phylum Arthropoda; class Arachnida; order Araneae; family Araneidae; genus Argiope; species Argiope argentata. The sequence goes on from JAOUZG010043906.1 coordinate 1,170,466, forward strand.
CTCTACTAACTTTCAAACGGCAAAAACTGACAATTTTAAGACATCATGTCCTTCAGTCCTAAAATTACTTGATATAATCAGCCTTATTTTCAACTTGCAGATGTTTTCTATGTTCGGAGATTTCTGTGCATTCCTTTAAATAGTGGTAAACACTCCCGATTCCTCCACAAAGGCATTTATTTTCCCGCATTCTTCCAAATCTTTGGAAATATGCAGGGAATCTCCCATGTCCTGATGTAATTTGGATTACCAGGGAATGATATCTTCTTATTTTTATTGCTGGATTAGGATTAACATCGTAAGCCACTCTTCCTTTTTTGGACAGGCATATACCATCTGTCAAACCATTGTAGTTTAATTTCTTCTTTCACTTCCCATTTTAAGACACCATTTGATGTGGGGACAATAATAACCACTCTTTTTCTGAGCCGTCATCTTTGTATACTATAGTTCTGTCTTTATTAGAAAGATTAATGTATACAACACATAGGAAAAGAGCAACAATTATAATAGCGTAACTATAACAATGTGGCGATATCAGACCTGAAATTCTATATAAGCAATTTATCTTGAAATAAATTTAACCAATATTCATGGCGAACCAGATTGTTGTCCCAGGCTATTAGTTATTAATATAGATGAATGTGCCAGCATGCTGGTGATCTGAAATTAAATTTAGAAGTATATTAACATGATAAAAGGTGCATTAAAATGTGCATTTTAAAGCTGTTTTTTTTAATTACCTAAATTGTGCCCCTTTTAGTCATTTTTTCAATTCCTACTAATAATTCTCACTCTCCTTATACACAAATATATAATCTTGTTCAAATTTTCAATCGTTAAGAAAATACTTGAATAAAAATATTTTATTCAAGTATTTTAAAATATAAAATTATAATTATCAGTTATTATTTATAAAAATTATATTTTAATGTTTTTCATTGTAATTATTAATTATAAATTTTATCCACTCAAGTTCAAATACATTTTTTAAAAAAATTTGTAGTGAATGACACTTAATGTTAATCTAGTTTTTTTTTTCAAATATTAATTCCTTTTTAATACTTTAAATAGAGTTTTAGCAGTTTGTAATGAAAACTGAAATCAGCTGGAAGTAGTTTAATCGGTAAAATGTGAGGATTTCAGTATTTTTCGCGCGAAGGAGAAGAATGTGAGTTCTATTCTTACAAAAATCAATAATTGCTTGGTAACTATTTATTTTAATTATCAATATGTCATAAAAAGTAATTAAAATAAAAATTTCATTGTTGACCTAAATAGAAATTGACTTTGCAGTATGCCACCACCACCCAGGACCATTCTGGAGTTAAAAAGTGCTCTGGTGACAGAGTGGGAGGGTCTTTCACAAGCACTTTCTTAGGAGTGTTTCAAAATGACACATGATGTACACAAGCAATAAGTATCGTATTTTAAATATAAATAAAACTATGTTTTCATGTTTTATGATGCATTAATTTCTTAGTAACTTTGTAGTAATGATAAAAATTTATTATTGTTGAAATTTGTTCAAATCATATATTTCTAGAAATCTTAGCATAGTCATCTTCCATAAAGCCAATGGGAAGTGGCTTATTAGGTATTAAAATATTTTATATATTAAGTAAAATTTAAAATATATCATAGAGAAAACTTATAATATGTGAAAAAAATACAATATTGTTTGATAAATATTTTTTTTTATTACAGCAACACAACACTTGATACATTGATGGACAAAAATTAACAGAAAAAGAAAGTATAGATTCTACATACAGAAAATACTTCCACAACTTCCAACTTGATGAGAGATGACTACGATATATCACAAAATTGTGTCCCACTTTTACACACTTTAGGATTTTGATGCAGCAAAAATGGTATCTACAGGAACTTTTAATTATTCTTTCAAAAATGCATACATTGAAATTCCAAATAAGTCTTAATTTAAATGAACTCAGATGGAAAAATACATAAATTTGTTTTAATATACGGATTTACAGATATCCTTTTAACGAAGTCTACCTAATAAAATATATGTTCAGGAAGTCTTGTAAAAAATGTAAAGAAGAGAATGTATTAAAAATTACATTTTTACTTCCTAATTCTTAGAAATTTTAGACAAATTTTATTCAACAAAAATTAACCCACTTGAATGTTTTCTCTAAAGCACCATTTTAAAAAGTACATTATTTTGATGATTTATTTATTTAATTTTTAAAAATTACTACAGAATGGGAAAAAAATGTAGATTCATTTTTCGGGGAAACTCAAAACAATTGCATGCATTTAATTTTGGTGTAATAAACATGTTCATGTATTAAGTGAATGATTATGTCTCCAATTACTTTTCCGGGTGCAAAGGAACATCCAAGTGTCTTTGAAAATAAAAATATTTCATTTTGACAGTTTGGCTTAGATTATTTTAATTCCGAATATAGTTTTCACATTCATATGTTAGATATCTAGTGAGACAAAAAGGTTCAGATTCAAATAATCTGAACTATTGATCATGGAAATTAATTTATTACAGTATAACCTAGTGCTTTGGATTTCAATTTGAAGGAAAAAGCCTTTTGAAGTGGGGAGGAGAGACATTCAACTTTTAAAACATACAAGTTCACCATTCAGAACACATCGCAGAGCTATACAATGTTTATTTACATTTGCAACAAAGATGATGTAAATATGCACAGCAAAACAATTATGTAAACTAGCATGCACTACTAAGATAATGAAATTAAGATCAATATCATTTAACAGATACATGAAGTGCTTGAAGAAAAAACTTTTTTTTTTCCTTCGTCAATGCAGAAATGAAACATAGGAATACTTTGTAAAAATATAATTGAAAAACCAATTACTTTCACAAAGATAAGTTCCATTGCCAAATAATATACAAAAATGAAACTTTTGTTTGAATGTAGTAGGATTACTTTTGGACAGGAGGATAAAGAGTTTGAGCTGAATATCCCAATCCTACACCTCTTTGTGTATGAGTAGTCATACGTGCCATTTCATACTGTTTGTCTAAATCTTGGAAGATAACCTCTTGGCGCTTAAGAACAGAATCTTCAGTTTCATTAGCAGCAGTTTCTGATTTAATACCCATTAATTTACGGAACTTAGCAGTCATTTTGCCATCTTGGTCTTGTGCAAATGTTAGCTTATCCCAAACAGTGTTTTTCTGTTGCTCCTATAAACAATATCAGTATTAAAATTAGAATACAGAATATCTGAAATATGTAAATATTTATAGACATATATAGAGAAAAGGTACTTAACACAAACCTAATGAAACTGTTTTCCTCATACAATTAAAAATGTATGGAGGGAAGTTAAGGGTGAGGGTTATTTCAAATGATTAATTTTCCCCCAAAATCTTACTATAACTACAAAGCTATATTCACTAATAAATATTCAGTGAAAAATTTAACTGAAATTAAAATTGTAAAGCTTTAAAAAATAGCTATACATATAACTACTAATATATTTATTTTGTCTTTTAATAGAATAATTTAAAGATGATTTGATCCTTCTCATAATACTAAAAAAATAATAAATAAATGAATTTATCCACCAAGTCTGGTCCAAGCAGTACAAAACTCATATGCAACAATTTAATTCATCAAAAGATGTAGGCACAAATAAGGCTATTAAGAAATACTGTCCAGTAATAGATTATATATCCAGTAATTTAAAAAAGGCCAAAAATTTAGTATTATTTTTGCTTTTTTTTTCAAATAAATTCTTTGATAATAAACAAAAAGGAGACTGAAAAAGATTACTTACTTCAACTTTTTCTTTTGGTTGCCACAATAACTTTCGTTTCTGAACTTGTTCAGCATATTTTAGAGGATTAACAGCAGCTGGATTATAATATTTAGGTAAAGCAATGCCAGTCAGAGCTTGTGCTTTAGCACTCATGGCTGCCATTGTCTGTTGGAGGGCCATTTGTGGGGTCATGGCACCAGAAGATGTTGATAAAGGAAGAGAACCTGGTTTTCGACTACTGGAGCCTAAAATTTATGTAGTTCATATTAAAACAGAGAGAGAGAGAGAGAAGTAAAGACAAAATTGATTTAATAAATCAGTTTTATTTAAAGCAAACATGTTTTCAGATATACAGGAAATCCACATTAATCAATGACTAGCAGCTAGTAAAAGCATGAATCAAAGTAAAAACTATATTTCATATGCTGTTAGAAATTTTAATTGCACTAATTTAAAACAAATTTGCTAGAAAAAAATATATAATTTTTTAAAATTCAATTCCTACTTAAGTCAACAAAGAAAAATATTATTTTAGTTATTTTTATTAGATAAGAACGACTAATATAAATCATTTATCAAAAAATTATTGATTTTTGCAAGAATTGAACTATCATTCTTCACCTTCACGTGAAAAATACTGAAATTCTTGCATTTTACTGATTGAGCTATAGCCTAATGATGATCCAATTTTTTAAAAAAATGTATTTGAACTTGAGTGGATGAATAAAAAGTATTTCATTATCAACTGAAAATTTGAATATATATAAGAGAGAGAGAGGGTATATAGAGAAAATGTTTACTAATAGTAAGAATTTTTTTTTTTTTTAATTACAAGAACTTTTCCCTAAATTCAAACAAATTTCTCTGTTTTTTAGAGTCTAAATCTTTAAGAGATACAAGTAAAAATTCTTTTCCCAATTAAAAAAAAATCAGAACAGGTTAAATATCAAAATGAAAATAGGTAAGAAATATTTCAACTTCTCTTTAAGTGGTCCCCTTATATAGCAATTGAGATAATTATCATTTCAGAATAAGAAAATATTGAGTTCACATACAAAGTGAAGTTATGAGAAATTATATATGCTTATTTTTAAATACTAATGATAGCAACAGCATACATCAAACTGAAAATAGGAAACTTTAAACTGTTGATACTAAAAGAGGCAATAAATTCTGTATTAATATTTAAAAAATAAATAATAATAATAATAAGTACCTCCTTTAGAACGATCTCGGGATCGGCTCCTACTGCGAGAATAGCGCTTCCTACGATACTTATCATGACTTGAGCTTCTTCTTCTTCCTCCATATCGACTGCCTCTATGCCTATCAAAGCTGCGACTTCTACTTCGCCTGCGAGAATCTTTGCTACGGCTTCTAGTATGTCGATGTGAATCTCGACTGCGACTGTGTTTACTTCTGGATAACCTCCTCCTATAAGTCAGAAGAAAAAAATCTCCAATTCAAAGGACACATTTTTGTTTTATGAAATATTGCTAAATTAAATACAATTAAACATATCTGCAAGAAGATTTGTTTTTCCCACACAGAGATGTTTTTTAAAAGGCTACCATTTTATGCAAAACATTGTTATAAAAATTTCCAATGGATGTTTTTATTCCAAATAGTTTTGTCTTAGTATACATATTCAACCTGTTCTTATTATTCTTAATGAAAAGGCTTAAACTCAACATTATGACAAAAAAGTTATAGAAACTAGCCGAAGGATAAAGAATTTTCTACAAAAATTAAGGTTTTCAAATAATGAACACTAAATATTGAAAAGCAAATTAATTGGCCTAACAAAATTTCTCAGCATCTTAATACTATGCAGTATACTGTTTTAAAAAATACCTGTCTTTTCCCGATTTTCTGTCTTTGCTCCGACTTCGGCGTCTTTCATCATGTGGGCTCTTAGCTCTTTTGTCTTTGCTTCGACTGTGACTCCTTGATCTGCGACCATTTCTTTTATCACGACTCTTACTACGACTCCTACTGTATCTAGATCGTTTCTCAGGGGATCTACATTTAGAGGATCTTCCATCAAATGGTGACTTCCTAGATCTGTCTTCATTGTAATTTCTTATTTTTGGAGATGAGGATTTACTTTCATGATTTTGCTCATTACTAGATTGCTCTAAAGATAAACCTGGTATCTTTTCAATTTTATTGTCTATTCCAAAAGAAGGACTACTATCAAGACTTCTATTGTATGATGAATTGAAAGATGATCTGAAAGCCAAATCTTTCTTTTCAAAGATTCCACTTGGATTTCCGCTTTGAGCATCATCATCATAAATAGATGGAAGCAATCTTTCACGAGTAAGACTACCCGAGTGAAACTGAGGTGATGTGGCATCTTCTAAAGTGACCTCCTCACTTGCACTAGATGAACCTCTTTTTCTAAAACTCCTCTTTAGGGAATTGGAATCTCCTCGCAAGACGAAACCGTTTTCATCATCACTACTAGAGCTAGAATCTGATTTAACCTCACTTGTATGAGTGTCATAACTGACTCCACTGCTAGAAGCCTTTGCAGTGCTAGTTCCATGCTGTAAAAGAAAATTAAAATATCTATCAATACATAAAACAACAGTGAAGAAAAGATGACTTCAAAACACTCCACGTTTTCTCTTGGCAGAGTCTACAGGGTTATGAAATACTTTCACCAACAGAACAATACAACACATAAGTAAGAGAACAACACTATAAAATAAATAAAACTAATTTTTTTTAATTCTCTTCAGTTGCTTTTTTCCAAGGAAGTAAAAATCTGTAGGAAAGTCCCAATAAATATTACAAACAAGCCACAAAGCAATCTAACAAATCAATGGTATTCAATATAACTTCGGATTTTTTTAATGATTTCTTGGCTAAACGAGGTATATTGTCACAGAAAAAAGCAGTTTGAATTAAACAACTTCTAAGCATAATAAGTTAGGCAATTTTTCAAACAAAGTGTTTTGATGGATAATATATTATTTCTGCAACATTTCATTTCTCAAATAACAATATAATGATGTAACTTATTCAGAAATTTAAAGAAAGAAAACTTTCAAAATTACAAATTATTATTGCTGAAAGCCACATATTCAAAAATATTCCATCTAGCACATTACAGGAAATGCCATGAAATATGATAAAATAATAAAGATAAAGGATACATCAAATCTATGTATTTTCTTATAATTAAAATGACACTGAAAGTTAAAATATAAATAGAGCCTCCTATATTCAAAATGGAAAAATCATACCCCAGCCATCATGAAAATTGATATTTGATCAAAAAAAAGTATATAAGTTGTTTATGAAAAAATTAATGAATATTGAAAGAGATTCCCACTCCAACGGATGAGTAAAATATAAATTAAGACTTGAAAATTTGTAAATTAAAACTGTTTTCAAAAACAGCATATCAGATTAGTTACAGGAGAATATGTTAATAAAATATTCTGATTTTCTATTATTTTATATAGATATTTTAAAAGTACCTACAATGGCATTTTTAAATAAAAATTAAAGCATAGAATAGTTTGACAACTGAATAAAGATGGAATTTTTCTAATTAAATATGCAAATAAGTAACAAAGTACTCCAAATTTCAAACATTTTAAATGTACAACAACATACACCAATCATCAAAGATACAACAGATCAAATTAAGGTAAAAAAAATTTCAAATATATTCAACAGTAATAAAATGTTAATATATTAAATTCGAAAGAATAATAATTTATTTTAACTTCAAGTTCTTAGCAATTTTTAAAGAAGTGTAAATGGTTAACAGTGGTTAATTATTTGGTGCCATCCCTCCAATACATTTTGTCATTTGAGAAATCAGTATTTCCAAATACTTGAAAATTTAAAAACTACTATTATTTAAAGAATTGAGATGTACTTTGTCTTCTAATATTATGTAAAATATTAAAATTGGCAATATAATAAATATATGTGTATGCACAAGCTTGAATGCCAAACATTATGCTTTCAGTTGTTTGTTTTAAAGATATGTTGGGATTCACTAAAATCTTTATATTAGCAGTAATTTAATTAGTTCCAATTTAATTTTAAGGGAATTACAGAAAATTAGATAGGGGCACACGATACAGTTAATAAAACAGTTTAAGGCCTACATAATAATATAAGTGAATAATATGACTAAAAATTTAGAGCTTAAAATTATTTTCCTGAAAAATCTATTATGAGAACAAGTTACATAAAATATTAATTGAACATTTCAGCGAGCATTAATGTAGGCATTAAAGCTGGTCATCAAAGGCAGCTGGTAAATAAAATTAGGAAATTTTCCAAGATATTTCTTTTTTGAATATGTCTCTCACATTCTATAAGTATCAACAGCTGGAAGGCACAGTAGACAAGAAAAAAGTTAACTAATGAGAAGTTTTTTAGAACTTCTTTTACAAGTGAAATTTCTTTCAATGCCTTGTCATGGATGATTTCCAATTATTCAAAGAATTGTCCATAGAGTAGAATTCATTCCTTATAGTAAGTTGAAGGTTTCTTCCCAATTCTTGTTTCCCATGAATCAAGACATTTTGCTTATCTGATTGGTAATTCCTACAGGAGCTTCAGTTCTTTAATGTAAAAGGAAGCCACAAGGGTCATGCAGAGTTGACAGTTGGCTTTAACAGTTTTATAAACAAATTATGCAAACAAAACATAACTGAAAAATTTGAGCAGACGTTAAAACATTTCACATTTTCTAATTAACATGTAAGTCTACAAAACACTGAAAAGTCCTCATCTAAATCTAAATATTTTTTTTTTAAATCTCATATTTACTAATTTCCACTGAAAGAAGTTAAACCTTTGTAAGAGATTATGTTTAATGCATACTACTTCAGTTTCAGATAACAGTAAAATTTAACTAGTGGAAAATCAAATACTTAAAAAACATTTTACTATAGACTGTTTAATTATATATTGTCTAAACAATTGTTTTAATTTTAGGGTATAACAATTAACAAAGCTGTCAACTATAGAGTTTAAAAATCTCGATTAAATAAACAATCAATTTAAATTTAAAACTTATTTTTAAAAACTCAAAATTACAATTCGTTTGTCTAATGTTAACTATAAACACTCACAAGATTTATCCATTAAATTTCTAGACAAAGTATAATGAAATTAAAGATATACTAATCTAACATTTCATTTATTTCAATTATAGAGAATTAAGAGATATTGTAAACTTAATTAATTCAGATTTTATAAATTACTTTGCTCCAAGTGAAAAAAATTCTGGTAACCTAGCAGGAGGGGGGGGGGGGGGGTCAGATACTTTTAAGAAATAACGAAAGTGACCAACAATAGTGAAAAAGAATTTGCATTGACAGAATTCATATATTCTGAAATTACAAAGTCAATACAGAAGTCAACTAAATAAAAGTAATGCCTTTTTTACTACCCAATATGTGCAAACATATTCAAGCCCCTTTTCTCCATAAATAACATAAAATGTTAAATATAATACAATATAAAATGTTGAAGATTTTAATTAGTCTGCAATCCAAATATAATACAGACATGAGACAAGCTTGGAGCAAAAGAATTCATAAAATACTGTGTTACATAAATAAAAGAAATCTGTCTAATTCAAGAATAAAATTAATAATTCATGCAAAAACTTAATATATTAAAAATATTGTAGAATTACTTCATTAAAGAAAATTGTTAAATTTCAAGAATGATCAAATTTCATTCTGGAAACATTGAATTTTATGCAAAAATTTATCAAGTCTGATTGTTATTTACATGTGTAAGAAAAGTGGAATTTTAATGTATTTTAAGTTGACATATTAATTATTTAATTTACTAAATATTGGAACATCATATTGAAAAATGTTAAGAGCTGGCATTTTTAAATAATGTAACAAATTATATAATTACGTATTCATAATAGTTTAATCAGTATAAGTTATATTGAATAATTCAGAACAAGAAATCATTATTCAAAACAGATTTAAAATTATATATAAAATAAGAATCAAAGGCTATTTCTCTTTGTAAAATATACATAGATTTATGAGGATAATGAATTTTTCTTTTAAATCATAAGTAGAAGCCTTAACTTATTTGTTACAGATCTAAAAGATTAATTTTCTTTTCCTCACCCTTTTTTTTAAAAACAGAGCAACTATACAAGAAGATTTCATACTTACTTCTTATTAAACTTTAACGTGGAGGCATTGTCTTGGATGTCAAGAAGAGAATTTTCTCGGTTCTGTACATTTATAAATCAAAAACGGTCAGTTCAAGAAGTTAAGAACTTTTTTTTGTTTTTGTATTAAAGTTTAAAATTGATTATAAAGCACATGTTTTGACAAAATTTACAGCCTCGAAAATAATTTTGATAGCGCATTTTGAAATTCGGAAAAATTAGTAAACACACTGAAGTTGCTGTGTTTCCTTTTTTTAAACTTCTAATTTTAAAAGCAGCCCATTAATTTAAATTGCTGTGTATGGGAGGGGGGGATTCTGGCGAAGCTCTGAATTTTTAAAATGCCCTCTCATAAGTAAGAAAACGAAATGCAATTTTTAAAATTCTGTCATCCTCCGAACAACATATATAAAATTATGGCTAATAATAATAATAATAACTGATTTAATAGAAAACCTATGTTTAATTGCCTTTAAATTATTTTACACGGTAGAAATACTTAAAGAAGGAAAATTTTCTTCATACATAAGTAAAATTATGGCATAATAAATTATGTAGTGGTGGAAATTTTAGTAGAATTTTCAATTTTGGTAAATAAGCAATGAACTCAAAATATTTTTAATTATAAAAGAAAACTTCCCTCATACATTCCAATGAGAATTATTTTTCTTAAAACATACTTTAAAGTAGAATGAAATAAAATACTACAATGATTGTTGAACAATTAAGATGTTATTGATATTTAAACTGAGAACATAATTCTTAAAAACAGTAAAACAATCAAAACGGAACTTTACACTCTTGTAAAAATTAAAAGAAAAAAAAAATGTCATGACATGGAATTACTAATTTATTACTCTTAAACATAGGTTAGAAAAAAATTATACCGTTGACCTAAATTTGTTACGCTAAATAAACTAAATATACACAAATAAAAGTTACAGTGACAAAAAGAAGCCATCCCAATGTACACATACCTCTTGATTTCATCTTCTTTTAAGAATCTCTTCTCTGAGGCCACCCGTGACATGGTGCCAGAATTCTTGACAGTATAATATTTATAAAGATGTGTTATTATTTGGTAAAATGTATCCACAAAAGATCGAGACAAGATTTACAGGATTTCCAATCTCATTTCAAACTCTTTTAAATTGGTTTTCTTTCAGAATTATGTTTATCTTTTAAATATCTTCTTCACACGCACACACAAAATTACACTTTTTTTTATTTTATTGAATTATTAATAGAAATATTTTATAAATTCAATTCCATAAAACATGACTGAGCAATCAACCTTGGTGTTGGGAGCATTTTACCACCAATTAATTTAAAAACATTCTAAATGAACATAGTAATCAGGAGGATGTAAACACAATACAGAGTAGATTAAAAAATATAAATACAATTTTATTTTACATTACATGAGGTGGAAATCCTGAAAAACCATTAAATATAATTGATAGTTAAGTATAAGTCACAATATTTATAGCTTCATACGAGAAAATATAAAACAAAAGCATACCCAAGACCATTTCTTATCCGGTTCTTCAGCAAAAATATCTTCATGAAAAGCTGAGGGAATTAAAAAAGAATTAAAAACATGATATACATAATACAAAAGAAAAATTATTACAATCAATAACAATGATAAAAAAATAATAAAAAAGTTTAAAACAATTTTTATTAAAAAACTAAAAAAATAAGTGTTTTTTTTTTCCATTTATTCTGCCCTATTTTCTAGTCTAAAAATTATAATTAATTAATAAGCAAATATGATTTTTTTTTTTTTTGAATTCACTCATTAGAATGTACTATGTATACAAGACTCAGTTTCTAGGAACCAGTTTCAAAATGGGATATAAATAAGCATATGCTAAGATTTTAATAATGTGTTAAAATAGTGCATAGGGCAATTAGTTGACTGAACTAACAGCTTCTAAGCAGAACCTGTGCCAGAAGCCAGAATGCTCCCTTCATTCAGTTTAGGCCCATAAAGGAGAAAAAAGAGGGTATTGAAATACTTATCACTAACTGAGAATATAAATTTCAGTATAGATTTAAAAAAAAAAATTCTGGGTGCAAATAGGAAGTATTACAAATATCATAACAATCAATGTCAAATTTTTGATAAATTTCAATATTTCAGAGCTTTTGAAGTAAGAAATAAAGAAAAAGATAAATTTGCCTACTTGTGAATTTTATAATTCAAAAACACAAGCAATTGAGCAGGTAAAATTTTGCTCATATCATAAAGCAGGTAATTTTAGTAGAAAAAATAATCTGCTAGCAGAAAAAGTGCATCTTTGTACAAATTATCATAATTACAATACAATAATTTCTATATATTACATTTTTAAGAATAAATAAAATTAAATATTACATATTGAAGCAAAGGTAGGTTTTGTTTATATTACTACTGAATAATTAAGTATTTAACTGAAAAACTAATATAAAAATAGGATACAAATCTATATTTATTACAAAGATAGCACTATTGAAAAGGTTTAAAGTTTTTAGAATGCGACAATACTTTATATTTGTCTGCATAAACTGAAAGTTTATCTTCTCTTTTTAAATATCTTTGAAGAGATTAATTATCATTTGCAAACATTTTTCTTTCCATTAAAAACAGAAAAAAAAAGTTTTATAACAGAAAATATGAATTTATCGTGTGATTTCTCATTAATGTTGGGGGTGGATCTACTGCTTTGCTTATAATTAATATTTTATTGTTTAAATCTTATATATATAGCTATTAATTGGGAAAAAAGAAATTTATCATCAGTTTTTCATTCCTTTAAATATTCTAACAGAATAGAATGCCTTTGGCAAACATCAAGCTTCCTGCTTATCATTGATCAACTCATTCATAGGCTAACATATTATCCTTGCTCACATTTATGGGTTATAGCTATTGATCTTTTATTAAAAAGACTCATACTAAGGTTCAAGTCATAATGATTCTCCTTAATTAATACATATTTTAATACAGTATTCTCTCAATAGTTCTACAGAAATTATATATTGAATAATCAGATTAAAAAAAAGACCATGAAAAAAAATGTAGAATTTAAGAACAGCATCTGGAAATTTTTAAGTTGATTGTTCTTTTGTGTTGCCATCAGATATTTTTCTTTATTTTGTTTTATTTGAGCTTTTGATCTTTATTCTATGTTCATTCATACAATTTCAAACAACGGAAATAAAAGAAAGGTAAATTTTATTCAAAATGGGCAACATAGATTACAGATGTAATAAGTTAAATTTAAGGTTTGAAAAACACTTTTTAGCCTCTAATTTCTGATATTGCCACTAACTTTAATTACAAAAGTTGTTTATCTTAATGAGGGCCTGAATTGATTCATTTTTCTATCTTTAACATTAAGGAAGTTAGGTACTTCTCTGTTAGCCGGGTCTCAGTGAAAAATCGCCAAATAATGAAGAATTCTGCAAAATCTCTTTAACAAGCTGGCACCTGGCTAACATAAAAGTAATAGAAGTTATCATAAAATAGCCCTTTCAGCTAGATGGGCCATTTACAAATTCCTCCAAGGACTTTTCACATTTTTACGATATGTTCCAAGCTGGCTGAAATCCAAAGAAAATTACTTTTATTATTTAGATCACAAGATATCAGTGCTTACATGTGTATATGTATATATATAAATGTGTGTAATATCTCTAAATCTAAACTAAATTCTAAATTTTAACTTAATTTAACCATATTAACTTCATTCTAAAATTTATTAATTTATGACCTAACTCCACATTTTTTAAATTTAAATTATGCAACAGAAGCTCTGTAAAATTGCTCGCATCGACAAGTTGCCACATTCTGAGTAAAGGGATAAAAATTTGCGGATCTAACCAAATTCTTTTACAAGATCCCTAAAATTTTTGTGCCTTAATTGAGGCATGTGAAAAAAATCCTTACCAAAATCTCACAGTATATCACAGAAACAAATGTTTCATTCGGTCTTTACCTCTGACATTCTTTAGTAAAGTGCCTTGTTGCTATTCGCTTGTACATAAATTGCATTCCTCAGGATAAAATAAGATAAAGTTTAAAATCTAAAAGTACCTTCTCTCTCTCCAAGAAATTAAACTACTAAAAATTTAAGTATATATATATATATATATATATATATATATATATATATATATATATATATAAACACATTTGTATTGATAATTTAAAATTTTAATCCTAATTAATCCCCCAAATTTATCTTTAATTTAGCCCAATAATAGCTTCATTCTAATATATATATATATATATATTCCTGATCCTATTCCATTTTTTCTATTTAATTAATTCAACTTAAAGTTTATGAAAATGCTTAGCTCAGCAGTTACCACATACCAAGGGAGGGGATAAAAATGACAAACTAATTCTTCTAAAAGATACCTAGATTCCCCTACTGAATTCGACATATGCAAAGAAATCCCTATTAGAATTTCTGAGATTATAATACAAAAAGGTAAGAATATAATTTATTTCCTTTTTCAAGCTTTCCCTCATTTATGCTTCTGTGCCATTCTAAGTTGAATTGCTCGACATTTCTGCTGTTAATAAATCATACCTCCTGGTTTGGAATAAAACGATTTTAAAAATTGAGTGTTATCTTCATTTTCAACAATGAAACTTCTTCAAATATTATGTTTATATATAAACTTTTGAATGATGTGTGGTCTTGGATACTTAAGGCCATAATCTGTGTAGAACTGTTGAAATTTTTTTTAAAGTTTAGTCATTAAAACTTTTGCAATAGGTAATCTTCCCACAGGAATCTACCCAAAAGATATCCAACTTAATAGTCTGTTCTCGTTATTATACTCTGAAGATAATTCTTCATAGCTTGACATAAATTTTCTTAGATTCTTGTACATGGAATTTGAAAATAAAAATCTGATTTCTTGTGATTTCCTACTCATACTGAACAATTTTTATAGGGGATGTCTTTATCATGAAATATGCAAGAAAACTTAGGAAAGATTACTCCTATGGTTTTAAAGTTTAGCCTAAAATGCCATATTTAAATATATGCTTTTAAAATTTAGAACAATAATTAAACTTTATTTTCAACTTTTTATTGGAAAAAAAATACTTTTAAGGTGCAAATTAAATTGAAACTAACTAGACAATATTCATTATAAAAATATAGCAAAATCTTTTATTGTAAATTTCAAGTTACCATGTGAAAACATTATTATTCTTAAGTCATTAACCAATTTAAACTGGCTTGAAACAATCACAAGACATCTGTATACCTCTCTCTATATGCAAGTATATAATTTTTAAAAACTTTCATTTTCAATTGTTCTTGCTGAAAAACAAAGTTTTGGAGCACAACCAATTTTGAGATGAAATAACAGCTATGATAACAGTCTGCTGCAAAAGAAGCGTATGTCTTAAAAACCAGGCAAGCTTTAAAAATACATCTGCTGTCAAAGAAGCATACATAATAAATACTAGCAAAACCAGGTAAAAATTTCGGAGTCATCAAAACCTCCTCACCAAAGCAACATCACATTTTTGCAAAATATTCATTACATGTATTATAAAGTACATCATTAATTACAGTAACAATATATATAATCAGTCACAACATGCATGTAACTTATATTTAAATTTAGAAATTCTGAATTTTTAATTAACTTCAATTTTAAAAAATTCTGTAGTATTTACTTAATTTGAATTTTTTTAAAAATAGTTGCAGTCCTTTCAACTTTTTATCCCTTCCCATCAGTTAAATTACATTGCAGAAGTATAAATGTATTTCAAAAAATGATAATGTTGTTAACTATTAAAGAGATTTAACAGTTACAATGTTCTAATATTTTTAAAATTTCAGGAAAAATGAGTACATCTTGATATTTATCCCTACATGGTTTCTCCCTGCATATTTGTGTAAAATAATACTTATAATATAAACTAGTGAAAATTGTTGTTCTTGAGATGCTCTTTTGAAAGAGTATTATTTCCTTGCAATTAAAATAAATAAGTTTAATTTAATGACACGAGATTAGTTTTTACAAAATTCACGATATGTAACCAAGAATATTTATTTTTGTCACTAAGAGTATATGGAATATTATTTGTACTACTATGATAGTTTAAGTTCAGAACGCTAAATCAATCAAAGATAATAGACAGAGCAATACTAAAGTTAATACGCAAAAAGAAATACTTTGATTTAATTACATTCCAGTATATAAAATCAATCATTTCATTCTTGTAAAGTAGTGATCAATAAAACACAAATAATAGAAAACTGGTTGAATCATTTGAGAAGTTTCTTACACATAATTCAACAAAATGCTTCCAATAACTCGGATTATGAAATTTGTTTTGAATATTTATTTTACATGGAATATATAGAATAACTTGGTTTAATTACAAAAGAAATCATAATTATATTCAGTTTACTTAAATACAATATTAAACTCAAAGGAACTCTACAAAATACAGAGATAATAAAAGATAATGACTTCCTAGTTTAAAAAAATATACTCCTAAAAAATTTTTAAAACATTAATACCTCTTTTTGTTCGAATTTCCTCAGCCATAATAAACAGAGAAATTTCTTCTTAGAATTAAAAAATATAAATCAAACGCATATTTTTCCAGCTTCGACCTGAAAGTTGAATTTTAAGATCCAATTTCTGTATATTCAGCGTTGTAAGTCTATGTACAAAAATGCAAAGTTTTACAACAGCATATGTCAAAATCAGGAAAAAGTACGCAATAATTCCAATAATAAATGGCAAAAAGAATTTTCACCAAAACAATGGCGGAGAAGAGTTGACGAAAGTCGAATTTTTGTTGTTGCTTTCTTCTACGGTTGAAAGTTAAAATATCGATAGATATGTACAAAAAAAAATTTCCATTCACAATAAAGATGTATATAAATGCATAAATTCTTTAAATTATCATACTTTCAATTTCTCTTATTATATAAAAGCAAATAATTTGTTATAAGATATAAAAATTTGAAAAAAAAAAGTCGTACATCAATTTCACTGATTAATTATGTTTACGTTCTGTTTGTGGCATCACAATGATTATTAGGGGGAAAAATTTTTTAAATGCATTTTTCATTAAATAAAAAGTTTTGCTTTTAAAATAAAAAACTTTTTTATTGTGTATCGTTATCATTGAATAAATAAACTGAAAAATTTAAATTACTACAAACCAGGTAGAATTAATACAAAGAGACGAATCAATATCGGGTTCCTCTTGCTTATCTTTTCAAGCATAACTGATTTTATATTCCCTTTAAGGCCCTATCACACGGCAAAATATCGTCGGCACTTTCCCCAACAAACGACGACGAAAGTGACGTCACTTCAGGATTTGCTGTCTGGTAAACCTAAAACCTTAGGTTTACGTTATAGTGCATTTATCGCTCTTTATCCGTTTCTCCTACTTAGTGAATATCGGCAGTTTTCTTATTTCATAATTCGTGGGATTCTAGTCAAGACGGTGCTTAAATTTATAATTAAATCCTGGATAATTTCTTAAAGTGATCCGATTAGCTTTCAATGAATATAAAAGCCCATGGTAGCAATAATAGTTGTAATTTTTTTAAAAAACTCAAACTATCTTGGAATTTGTAGATATGTAAATTACGAAGCCAATGCAATAAAATTCCATTGCTTTAATAAATTGCAATTATATTGATGCATTATTGAATTTATTGGAATTGAATCACTTTTGCTTCTAATTTAATTTTTTGAGTGCTTAATACAATGAATATAATAAGGATTGTAAAATGAGACAAGTTGCACATTTATCGAATTTAAAAATACTTTTCTAGCCATTTTTTCTTTTGAATGTCTTTTTCATTTCTTATAGTATCAATCTTATTGTCAGTTATTGTAAATATTTATCGTACCATTCAACTAATTGTAATGTTTTCATCAAAATCAATAACAATGAAATGTGAAAAATAATAAAACTTTTTAATTATTCTTATTAACAGTTTTGTAATTATTTTTGTAGTAATAATGACTAGTTAGTAGTAGTTTTTGTAGTAATAATGGCAATTGTTTCTAATTTATCAAAATTAGTAACAATAAATTCTGTAAAATAATGAAACTTTTTAATTTTTCTTAGTAACAGTTTTGTAATTATTTTTGTAGTAATGATGACAAGAAAAAAAAATGCTGATTTTGTGTTTGTATTTTATAAATTACTATAAATTTAACTAATCAATATTAAATTTAAAACAAAAATATATTGGAAAGAAAAATGATTTGTGGTTGTGCATTCAATTAAGCTTAAAAGGTGCATACCATCATCGATAGTGCTGAAATTTTAAAATCATTTTTAAGTACCTTAAAAGTGCTTATTTTTCTAGAAAAGAGCAAATAAAACAAAAGTTGATAAATAAAACAGAAGAGGGGGGCCAATACATTTAAAATAAAATTAAATAACTTTTGAAATCAAATGATTTTTGTCTATATGAAAACTGATATTTGTTGGATCCATCTTGACAAATTTTAGGTTTTGTGTACATAAAAATAAAAACTACTGTGTCTAGATGTGCAGTGCAAATAATTAAATTTAGGAATTTGAAATATGGCAAGAAATTGATTCTAGGACATAAAATATTTACTAAGAACATATTTTTTTGGATTTTAATTAAAAATAAAAACAATATTTAAAAACATTACCACCATATCATTGATTAAGAAGTATTTTTTACTCTTTTAAATTTGATTGAATGTTTATTCCCTCCTATTTATTTTTTTAAATTAATTTTTGAGAAAGTATATTTAACTCAATTTGTATTTATCATTCTTTTAATTAATTTTTATTTTCCCAAAGAAGTTCAAAATTATAAAACAATTAATTGAATAGGATTCTTCATTTGATAAATATTGGTAAATTCTAAGGCATTACACTATTTAGACTCGCTCATTTCTAAAATTGCTCTTTAAAAAAATTTGTTAAATGTTTTGTTTTCATTTTATTTGCAACTACAGAGCTTGTTTTTTTAAAAAAAATCTTTGTGGATTTATTACCAGTATTTGTGATACATAGGAATCATTAAATAATTTTCATTCAATAATAATAATCAAAAAATAATTTTCCAAAATATGTTATTGCATTTTCCTTAGTTTTTTTCAAAGCTAAAGTATTAAAACTTCATTTATCTTTACATGGATATTAAAATATAGGTTTGTCGTAAAATTTCAAATTGCCAAGCATTTAAATAAAATAATAACCTCCACATTACATCAGGAATGAGAAGCAATAAAACACTTGTTTTTTAATCTGACCATTTCCAAGTGTGTGGTTATTCTATGCATCTTTCTCAATGCAAATGTATAATCAGAAATATCATTCTAAATTAACTGTTAATTTGTTAAATTTAAAGAAAAAATGTGGAAAAAGAAGCCTGAATTTTATTGTCTATCATCTATTAAAAAATAATTTTTGAGAATGTATATTGGACTCAATTTGTATTTATCATTCCTTTAAATAATTTTTATTTCCCCACACCAGTTCAAAATTATAAAACAATTCCATTCCAAAACTATTTCTAATGGTATCTACAGTAGTTTTTTGCTAATGATAAAAATATGATCTTTTTATATTTTTGTCAAAACCAAATATGTTTTATATTTCTTCACTATTTAGTCTCACTCATTTCTAAAATTGCTCTTTAAAAAAATGTTAAATGTTTTGTTTTAATTTTATTTGAAACTACAGAGCTGTTTTTTAAAAAAATCTTTGTGCATTTATTACCAGTATTTGCGAAAAATAGGAATCATTAAATAATTTTCATTCAATAATAATAATCAAAAATAATTTTCCAAACTATGTTATTGCATTTTTCTTCGTTTTTTCAAAGCTAAAGTATTAAAACCTCATTTTTTTACATAGATAATTAAAAACAGGTTTTTCTTAAATTTTTAAATTTCCAAAAAAAAGAAAAAAGAAAAGAATATTATTTTAAAAAAAAACCCCTCTACATTACATCAGGAATGAGAAGCAATAAAACATTTGTTTTTTAGTGTGCCCATTTCCAAATGTGTGGCCATTCTACGCATCTTTCTCAATGCAAATGTAGCATCAGAAATATCATTCTAAATTAACTGTTAGTTTGTTAAATTTAAAAGAAAAAAATATGGAAAAAGAAGCCTGCATTTTACTGTCTATCATACAAAAGGTGATTTCGTTTTTTGCTAATGATAAAAGTATGATCATTTTTATATTTTTGTTAAAACCAAATAGTATGTTTTATATTTCTGCAACATTGTAGGAACATCTAAGTATTAAAATTTA
The DNA here is from genome assembly GCA_026289955.1 of Argiope argentata. Taxonomy (NCBI): domain Eukaryota; kingdom Metazoa; phylum Arthropoda; class Arachnida; order Araneae; family Araneidae; genus Argiope; species Argiope argentata. The sequence goes on from JAOUZG010043906.1 coordinate 1,190,715, forward strand.
AAATCACTATTATATTTTTAACTCTAACATTGAGTTAAAATTTTTTAATTATGTAAAAGCTGTTAACAAACTATTTAAGGAATTACTATAATCAAAAGATTATATTATTATTTGAATAAATAAAGACTGAATATGGTCAAATATATTTCACATAAAGAAAACAATTCACATCAGAATTAATATTTTTTTTTATTTACTTAAAAATATCCTGTTGAATATCTGAAAATTCCATCACAATTTCACAATCCTTCTAGATAACTATACCCCATACGGTAGTGCCAGTTTTTTTAAAGTGGGGGCAATAAGTTGTTCCACAGAATGGAGAAAAGATACCGTAGTTTTACTTCGCTTTTTTCATTCTGTCGAAACTATTTTTAGTATTTAGCAATATGTAACATTAAATGCATGCTTTTTCAATATTATTGTAGCGCCAACCGATCCCTTTCTTGGCACACTACGTCACAGAAAAGTTTCACATGATTGGTTGAATTTCGTTTGTAAACAATATTTCCCTCACTATCGTGGACATTTTCAAGCAGGTTAGAAAAAGTTGACGATGACGGAAAACTTGCTTGACCGGTTACCAGAGGGCACAAATCGACAACTATCGACGAAAGTTTCGCCGTGTGATAGGGCCTTTATAGGCTTTTTGTATTCTTAGAAAAGTAATTTTTTTAAATATAAACTTATTTCCCTAAAATATTTGTTTTTAATCTAATTTTTAAGGATGGATGACGAAATATATTTATAAATTGCTCAGAAATGCGATTCTTTTAAAAGAGAATTTTTCTATTCCCGCTCAATAAGAATGTGTGGCGCTAGCCTTATAAGCCAGATAACATTTACGATACTGACGGTGACTTTTTGTGTAGTGGTAATGTTACTCGGCTCCCAGCCCTAGCGTCGCAGGTTCGTACAGCATTGACAATGTTGTATAAGCAACATTGACTTACTACAACTTTCTAATGTATGAGATTGAGTGCGCATACATTATGTATAAACATATCGCGTGAATTTTCGCTTTGTGAGAAGAATAGATGCTCTTCTTCGATTTCTGAAAAATTAAAAATTATCTTGTTGCTTCAAAGCGCAACAAAACTGTGCGGGAATTGGTAATCTCTTTTCAATTGTTTGATATAACACTGCCTAAAAATTGCATTAAATATAATTATAATTTTTCTTTCGATAAGATTCTAGTTGCTATAAATTAAATGTAAATTTTTTTTAATTTTTGAATTTATTAAAACACTTTTATTAGATTGAATTGTAAAATTATTTCTAGAAATTAGGGATAAAGATTTAATTCCAGAAACAAAAACAAAAAATATATAATTGTATAAGTTTTATATGGGCTAAATCCATTTCTTTTTCTACTATTAAAATATTTTAGAAAAATTTTGCGTGTGTGTGTATGTGAGTGCATTTTTAAGAATAAGTAGAACTGATTTGATTTCATAGTATCGGAAATATAACCATTAATGAATTAAAATCGTAATTATTTACTCCGACATTATTATGCCACATTTTTTCCTAGAATTATATTTGCTTCTCGTAACTTCTAAAAAAAAAGATTTTTACTGTATTAAAATGCTTCAATTTTTTTTCATTAATATTCTTATTCTGCAAGTTTACCATAGATTTACTTGGGCTTTGAAATTTTTTTCATATTTTTTCTATGGGTTACGTTTTTTGCTGCATCGCCTTTAAGTTAATGCCTACATTCTTTTGTGATGATAAAAATAAAGAGACTAATTTGATGTTACCATGTTACCAATGTTCATTATTATTAATTTCGCGTTGTGAAAATAATAGACCATTTTCAGACAAATCCCCACCCTCATCTCTCTCTCTCTCTCCCTCCCTCTTTTTTTTTTTTTTTTTTTTTTTTTAAGAAACGCAATTCTTAGTAAAAAATATTGAGCAAATTGGATTTTGGCTCATCTTTCAGGCATACAGTTTTTTTTGATCGGTAGAAATTATCTCATTCTAAATTATTGTATTATAAATTTTATTTTCAATATGAAATACTTTAAAGTCATTTTTATCGTTTATAAGTTTAGAATATAACATTTCAAAGAATTCCATTTGTACAAAATATTTTTTTAATTCCTAAAAGTGCATACTTTTATGAGAAAGAAACACGCGTTTATCTATATTCTATATCATATTGATATTTTAAACCTTTTCTATGAAACATTGCTAAAAATTCTACAATAGACATTTAAAAAAAAAAGAAAGCAGAATTTATTTCAAATTATAAGAATGTTAATTTGAAGTATTTTAGTTTGGATATCAGCATTTTTAGTTCAGTATTTTATAGTTAAAGGAATTCATAATTATTAATGTAGTTTCAACACTTTTCTTTTATTATGACTTTTTTAATAAAATTCAATTTCATTAAAAATAATGTGTGGACAATACAATCTAGAATATACATGACTGACAATCGAAAGGCTGGTTACAACTCTTTTTCAGCATTTTATCTTGCTTTTGCTTTCAAAAATTTCGATTTCATTCTTTTAAATCTTTGTTTAAATTTATTGAGATTCGATAAACATTACTGGTATTTCCTTGAAATGACTTTTTTACAAATTTATGAGTTTATATTTTAGAGTCTGATGATGTCAGTTCTCTTTTATATATACCTTTAAAAAACATTGTCAAAGAAAGAAAGAAAAAAAGAAGTAATTTTATTTTAATAGATAATTTATTTAAATTTTGATATATTTGGAAGAAAATCAGTTAAAAAATAATAAATAAATATTTTAAATACAGATATTATAATCTATTTCCCGAAAAAAATTCTGAAATCTATGCAGCCTTAACAAACGAAATTTTTTTTCTTTACCACATTGCCAACCATAATATTGATAATATATGAGCAAAAGTATTCATATATACGTGATATCGGAGTTTAGATTTTGTGTTAAACTATATATATATATATAACATTTGGATGAATTTCTGTGCATCTTTCCCAAAATGTTTTTAAAAATCCACGAAGATAAATTTGCCATTAACAATTTATTTTAAATATTCATTTTATTTTTCAAAGAGCTTGAAAATAAGGTATATATCTGTTTTTAAAAAACTGGGCCCTCATTCAGAGCAGTGGAACTGTGATGCTAAACAGAAACAGAAAATTTAATTATGCGAATATCACATCATTTGAATGATGGAAATTTAGTAATTATGATGTTTATACCAGTTAAGAATATCACATCTGAAATTGGTTTGGAGCTCTGCTCTGAATATCTACACAAACTTGTTTAAAAACATTAATTGGATAGAAGCTAAGATTACTTTTTAAATTAAATAAATTTTATTTTTGGAGAATTGACGCCTGCCTAAATGATATGGAAGAAAAAATACTTTTAAAAATCAATTTCTTTCAACATGTCAGTTTTTCTATAAGAATTTAGTTTTAATGTGAAAGCAGTAGAAAAGCATCATTTCAAATAAAATTTCTTCTGGATTCATTCTATTCATCTTTCCGAAGTGTATGAAATATGAAACAACGTAAAAAATGCCCACTAATTAAAATCGACGCGTAAATAAAAGTTTTACAAAAAATCAGCTGAGGTTTTGAACGTGGGTGTCCGTCCTTTCCTGCAGCTCACTCGGCCTTTTACCATTTATTATGATTCGACTTTCGGAAAAAAAAAACACTATCTGAATATCTTTCGTTTCAATAAACAATTACCAAACACATGTGGGGATTTAAATATTTTTTTCTACAACAATCTTTCTGATATTTACAGTTTTATTTAACTTTAGGCTTCTGGTTTCTTTTCAAGTTTTGGTGTTAAATACAAAACTATAACCAGGATAGTTTTATTGTACTGTTCACAAATCTTAAATTGTTCAATTTTTAATAATATCTTTTGAAAACCACTGGCGGATATATTTGGTTCACTAATCTTAATTCTGATTATTGAAGATTTCAATTTATAATGTTCTTAAAATATAACTTAGCTGACTTAATGTTTAAAAAAAAAAGGCTGAAATGTAAGATCTCTGGAGGCTATATGATTTTATGTAAAAAAGAAAGTTAATAAAACATTCTTTAAAAAATGTATTTTGGATAGAAATTTATTAATGATATTATTAAATTTGTCTCTTATTGTATAATGCCATTATATTATTATAGAATTTCCAATTGAATGCTTCTCAAATATTTTCAAAAGCTTTAAATCACACTAGAAAGATTACTTAAAGCAAATGTCTACATATGAAGACTGGAAACGCGCAGATACAAGATATTTTTTGTTGAAAATTTGGAAGTTTACTGCCAAATTTTCAACAAAAAATACACATCTTTTAAAAAAATTATCAAGTGGAATTAAGATACAGAAAGTTAAATGATACCTGAGACATAGTTATTATTTGTTCCATTTAAATAATTTGCTTTAAAATATGGAATAAACTCTTTACTATTTTGTTTTCGTAACATTCCTATCTCAAAGCTAACCCTATCATTGCACCAGAGCTTCACCGGTGAGCTGGTCCATATCGATTTTTATACAATAGTGAATTCAAGTATTTTTCTTTAATATCGCCAATTCACAGAATAAGACCACATTTTTCGATAAATTGTTCAATTTAATTTCATACATCAACGCAATTTATTTTGTTTAGGTTAATACTTTTTATTTTATTAACTTAATAGAAATGTAAAGGGCCGGGTTACTTTTGTTGGCAGGGTGTTGGACCATCGGAACATAATATACTCAAATATTAATATATCTATATTATAAATATTGCGTAAAAATTCTCAAACATATTTTTGATATAGAGACGAGCATGATCTGGATACAAGTCAATAATGAATAAATTTATTTCACTCATCAAGAGAACTAAATAATATTAAAGTCTCAAAGAAATTCTCATTTTTTCTTTACAAATAAATAAGAATTTAAGCAAGAGAGATATGAAAAGTAAATTTCGGAAAGGATCGAATGTATTTAATTTTTAATAACTAGATCCATATCAAAGCAAAAATTATAAGCATTTTTTATCTAAGTTTTATGCAGTATTATATAAAACACAGTTACCAGGTTTTTTTTTATCATCCCCCCCAAAAAAACATTTCTTTTTATAAAGCGAAAATTTAACGCGATAAGCAACAGGTGTCCAGACACAGCTCTCAAATGACTGGGAGTTAATTAACATTCCTACTGGGTGAAAAAATCTGCAAAAGAGGAAAGCAGTTTAATTTTGACAATTAAAACTAGTGAACAATGCAGGAAATTGCGAAATTCTATTTTAAAATAATCGCATTTCAGAGCAATGCATAAGTATATTACACCATCCATCCTTAAAAATTTGATTTAAAACAAACATTTTAGACCTGAAAAGTGATGTTTTTTTAAAAAATATTTTTTAAGAATACAAAAAAAAAAGACCCTATAAAAACCAATTTAAAATTAGCTATACTTTAAATAATACATTCATATAAGGATTCTTTTTAATGGTATAAAAGAAATAAATGGTTTCTTTGCAACAATATACGAAATCACATCCATAATGTTATGTAGTTTGTATGAGAAACATTTACACGATAAAAAGTTTTTTCTCAAAATATTGTTCCGAAAATCGGGTTCTCGCCGGGTTCACTTGTAGTAAGTATATGGTGGGAAGACAATCAGCAGGCCTCATTAAAGCAACTACGTCGTTTTTTTACACAGCGAACACAAGCCAGGAGACGGCAAGTGCACAGACGGCAAATATGCAAAGCCAACACGAACACAGGACAGCACACAGCAGCAGACTGTAGCCCACCAGTAGTTATCGACCACAGAGCACAAAGCGACCAGACAGAATCCAGAAAGACAGGGGATGTTAGGAGCTCCTCTCTATTGTCTCTCCAAATGGCTGAGCTTCTAACTGTCTCCTCACTTTAGCTGCCGAATCACTACCTCAAGATTGGCTACTCCACGCACTACACGACGCTGATGACAATAATAGACGACAGGTCTCCGCACACAATATTTCAACACTGCTTTAAACTACACACAATGCTGGTACTCCACCGTTGCTTCGTTAGCCTTGAAGACTCCTTACTTATCTTCTACTCCAACTCCGCTTCCGGTTCATTTCAATTCACCTTTCGGCTTGAGACTGCCTCCCTTTTATAGCTTCTGAACAGAGAGCCTAGAACCTTCTAGGTCAACTAGGGCGCATATCGGTTTTTACTGCACGGATCATGAAAATTTTCAGTTTCCAGCATTATTCATTTTGACATCGAAGCTCAGAGATCACCCGCTCAGCACGCAACAGGGCTGAGCGTAAAACAATCTTTCTTACTATGGCAATTTTCCTGCTGGGAAGTAAAATTACAGATTTGTAAAAATATATTTAACAAAATAATAATAATAATAGTAATAAGACCTCTTTGTTGTACAGCAAGTGGAAAATAGGAAACTTAAAAAAAATTCTTTTCATTTTATTTTATAAAAGTTGAACATTCTCAGGTTAATGTACCATGAATCCTCATGACAAACAGTAGACAATGCTTCGTTATCAAAAACTGCAGAAATGAAATAGAATTATATATATATAAAAATGCGACTACAAATTCAAGCAAAAGGAATCTCAAGTTTCTGCGTTATTGATATTTTCATCTTGAAATACTGAAATATGAATTGAAAAATAATGCAAAAATAATCCATGACGTTTAAAATTTAATACTTTATCGATTCGAATTAATGCGACATTCGTCTCTTGTGTCCTCAGAGAATGCCTCATCGTCTTAACTGAAGTTATAAAGAAAAAAGCAGAAATCTGGGAATGGGTTGAAAAGAGAACGGATCGGTTATTCTTTGAGCTACAGTATCAATGAATTGTATATCGCTAAAATCGACTATTCACAAGAATGTGCCAGCAAGTGGAAAGTCACCAATAGCCTTAATAGAGCCTCGTAAAGATTAGTTCTACTTGCCTGTGACATAATCTAATGGTATTTATTCTTTTCATTCTGCCGGGCAATCTATTAGCAAAATATAGAGTTAAAGGGGAAATTTGAAAGAAATGACATTTTTTTCTTAATTTAGCTTTTTCAGAAAATATTTCATTCCAATAAATAAATTAAATAAATAGATTAAAAAATCAAAATTAAAAAGTAAGCTGAAATATATAAATAAATCAATTACATGTTACTTAAATTAACAAATTAAGTATTAATTACAATTAATAAATTTTATATTTAATACTGATCAATAATTTTTAATTAACAATATGATTGAAATAACAGATATTTGGAATAAATATTTAAGAATAACGATAGCAAAATTATGATTCAAGAAATCGTGAATTATGCATCTCTGTGTGCAAGCAATAGAGCCGCGTGGTAAAAACAAAGAGATAAGGAATTTTCCTTTTTTTTATGCGAGTGCGGCTGAATGTAAAAATTCGAACGGCAAATAAAATTGTGGATTTAAATTTGAATGACGTCTTGTTGCCTTTATTTCTGAATATCAATATTTAATGATAAAAAAACAATCGACAAACATTGGAAATTGGATTGACATTGGAGACACTTGTATTTTATACTTCACAGTGCTCTGCACATATTCGACATGTTTCTGTACACAAAATTTGGTAGCCGAGGCTTTATCTCGGATTGAATTAGACTACATTTTTCTAGAAAGCTCTCTCAATTACAAGGATATTGCATCAACTCAGTTTATAGATGATGAACTCAAACAACTTCTTCAATCACACTCGTCATCTTTACAATTGAAACAACATGATATTACATTTATATGCGATGTCTCCACAAATGTTCCTCGTCCTTTCATCCTGAAGGATTACAGCAGATAGATTTTGCAACTCTTGCATAGTTTCTCTAATCCCTGTATTTCTTCATCAACAAAAAGTGATTACTCAACGTTTTATATGGCCAATTATCAAGAGAATATTACGATGTGGAAGAAATCTTGTCACCACTGCCTTACCTGTTGCCAGATTTTTTCATATGCGTATCAATTTCACTTATCCCTTTCCTTCGTCTAATGGTAACATTTATGGTACCACAATAATAGACCGCTTTGCAAGGTAGATGGAAGTAATCCCTACAGCGGTTAAAACTGCTGAAGCGATTTGTCGGCGTCTCTTATCTGGCTGGATATCTCGGTTAGTCTGTCTTCTAATCGTACCTTTCCCTTAGTTCTAAATAGCTTGTAATATATAATTCTCTCAAAAATAATTTCACAATTAAATTCTGTTGGATTCCTGGGCATGCCGGATTTTGGGAAAATGAAAAAGCCGACAAGGCAACAACAACAGAAAAAAATCAACTCTTTTGAAAGAAAATTTTATTTCATTACAAACAATAAAATTTTTTTAAAAAGTGCAGGCAATTCACGTGGGAAAAGCAATGTACGAATAAACTCGACAACATCAGGTTGCCATGTTTGGCGCTAAATGTCCTTGGCGAAAAGGGGGGTGATGCTCTCTCCTGTCGCACCTAAACTATTTGAAATACAGCCATGTATCAAAGGTTTCAAAAGTAAAATTCTGCCCAGAAAGAAAGATGTCATTGTCACGAAACTTCGAATAATCCTCACGTATCTGACGCCAAAACATCTTTTGGACTCTGATAAGGCACCTCTTTTTAATAAATGCAATTGCATTTTAACGGATAAGCTTATTCTATGTGAATGTCAAAATTTTAGTACACAACGATAAGTTCATTTTGGAGCGACTGTTTTTAACTGAAATGATATTTTAAATAATAACCTCATTCAAATATTTTTACGTTTTTAAAAAAAATATTTAAATTTTACATCAAATTAAAAAAATATTTCTTGGAATTCCTTAATTAATTATTTTTTTTCTTCGGATGCCTTAAATTTTAACATGAAAACCATGTTTAATAAACGTTTGGCGCAGAATAATTAAATCTGATTCTTGCGCCATAAAATTCAAGGAATTAAGAATGACGTACAGACAATATGCATACAATTGATATATTAAAGAACTCTTCGATTGCCGTCTGATTTTTTCTCATTTGACAAGATTTCCATAATGTTTAATCCAACATAAGTATCAATGCTACTTGATAAAATGAAGTCTTTGCTAACAGTGCCAATTTCTGCCCAAGGAAGAAGTTCTATATTTGTCCCAACTGGATAAAAAAAACTTTTAACGTGTTCCCGAGAATTGGTAACATTCAACCATCACTTTCACAATCTTATACTGGTCCTCATGCAGTTGTCAGTCGAAGTGACACAGTGTTCACAATCCTTTTTAACAGGAGAAAGAAGTCCATATCGATAGATCAGCCTATGTTTAGGTGATGACGGCAATGTTTTTTCTGTTTCACAAGTACCTACATCAGAATAGATCGATAAAACGGGAGCATCCACATCAACAAATTAGTAAAAACTAAATTTGGACGAAGTGTCAGATTTTTTAAAACTTTAAAGTAATTCACAAGATAATTGTTTCTTTTATAATTAAAAAAATATTTCGGCTGTATATATTTCAGCAAAATTTTGTATTTCATGTTCTATTATGTGTATTAATGTAAGATTCATGTATAAATGCACTTTTATTTTTAATTGATTCTACAACTTTTTGATATTGATTGTATCATTTGCTTTTGTGTTGCCATATTTTTTGTGCCATAGTTTAGTAAATTTTATAATTTGATTTTGTTATATCGTTCGCCAACTCATTGGGGGGGATACTCTGCTGGTAAAACCGATCTTTTCATGTGTATGCTTATCTTTGAGTATGTGTAAGCAACTCAGCCGCTAGGCAAAAGCATAAAGTATTTCCTTTTTTTAAATATACGAATACGCTTGGGTGTGAAAATGAGAGTTGCAAATAAAATTGCAGATTTTAATCTAAATGAATCCTCAATGCTTTTATTTCGGAAAATCAATATTTAGCGATTAGACAAAGGACAGACAACAACCTTCTGATAATTGCAATCATTTTTCCTTAAAACCAGCAAACGTGACTCTAAAATTCGATCACTCTTTTTCTAAAAAGAAGTTGTTATTCTAGAGCTTGATACAATCTCTATAAAATACTACTTTTTGGCAATAATTTAGAATTTTTATTGAATCTATCTTATGTTTCTTGTCGGTTTTGTATGGCGATTAATAATACTATAAAATCGATTTTTTAAACGTTTTTCCCACCCTATTGAAACAAAAATTTGACACAAAACTACAAGAGTCGGAAAATCTCCTAAAAAATTTGATATACTTAAGTCTTTGCATTTTCGAATTAGCATTTTTACATGTTTCTGAAATAGACAGATAGATGACCAATCTCTAGTTTGATTCGGTTCAAAATTTGATAAGTGTTTTCACTATAGACATTAAATCTGTGCACCGTATTTTATCCATCCCTATCTGTTGAATTTTTGAATAGAATTATTTGTTCTGCGAGGTGGGAGGGGGGAGATCTGGGAATAAAAAAAAATCTATTGCAAGTTTCACTTATTTTTCAAGGATTTGATTGAGAATGAAGAATTTCTCTGGGGTCCTGCGAACAAAAAAATAAAATTCAAGGAATTTTCAGTTAGTTTCAAAGATCATTGAGAACTCTGAATAAGAATTTAAAAAAGTATATTTCTTTGTAACACCTCAATGAAAAAGTGTAAGAATAATTTTATGCTTATATACAAGCATGAATTTCAAATATTCTTTTTCTTTATATACATTTTCAAATGATAATCCACTGCTTTTATTCAAATTCATAAAAAAATAATTTTCATTTAAACACTACTCTATAATAATAAAATATACAAATTCATTTCTTCTTCTTTCCAATAGGCTGAGTCTTTTTTGATGTAGTTTTGGACATTCCAGCATATTTGTGTGCATCTTTCCTAAAATGAATATGTATGCATGAATTTGTTATGTAATATAAAGGGAATAAATTACATACTTTAAAATAATAGAAAATGTAAATGATTATATATTTAATGTATGTTATAATTTTTGTACCACATTCTTGTCATTTAGTTTCAATGCAATAGATTTTAAAAAATACTCTTTTTTTTTTGTACAAAACAGATGCATTCTTTTTTTATTTACCAGTATAAATATCACGAATCCAAGTGAAAATCCATGGCAGATAATTTTTTCAGCAATATTTTAAAAATAATTTGTAAAGGATATGAGTTTGAATTAAGGCATTAAATTTTATATGAAATGCATATAATGATTACAAAAACATAATTAATTAAATTTCAATTATAAATAAATAAACAGTAACAATAAAAAAAATAAAGAAAAATTTGCAAAACTAAATTTAGAATACAAGTCTAAGTCAAGCAAATGCCAAAAATTAAGAAATTGCAATTCTACAATTTAAAACATACAGATGAAGCTCATATGTAGGGATTACAGTATACTCAACTTTTACCAGTATATAAATTTAAACATTCATTTATTTAACTCTTAAATGTAGCTTTTGAAACTATCGAAAATCTAACACTCCTTTTAGGGCTTCAAATCTTCAAGTAAAATGAATTTTTTTACCGGGATGAGGGGACATCTTGAAGGATTACATTTTAAATAGCTCTGATTTCTTTTTGCTGTAATATGAAAATAATAGTATTATAATTCATAATTTTGAAGGGAAGAGAACATTGCAGGAAAGTGCAGGAACAGAAATAGTAAAAGCAGTGTTTTAAAATGTATCATTATGGTGAAAATATGTAAGGGGGACAATTTTTGAAAATAAGTGTAATAATTCTGAATAATTAATGATAAATAAATATTAAATAAAATATTATAATGTAGTTTTTTTGTGTAAATAAATAAGAAAATAATTTATCTACAAGTGAATTTATTTAACCTTTTAGTTAGAATTTAATATTAAACTAACACAGCTTTATAAATAACAAAAAGTATTGCAAGAAAAATAACTGAGGATACGTTGTGTCAAATTAAATTTTTTTATTAAATTCAACTAGAATTAACAATTGCTTACTAAAATGTATGATAATGTAAAATGTATAATAATTACTTACTGGAATGTATTTAAAAAATCATTATTATTCAACATTTAAAATTCATTATTATTCAAGAGAAACAATTAGAGTTTCTAGTGCATAAGTTGCTATTGAAGTGTTTGATAAATATACAACAGAAATTAATTTTTTTAATAATAGAATGCTGACTTTTTATATAAAAGATTTGTTATAAAATCACATGGATCTTCTTATGGTGAATAAATAATCTAATTCAATTTTAAAAAGAATATTTTATCATAATTTCCATTTTATATAAGGTATGTTATACATTAGTTCATCAGAAACAAATGAAAATATTAAATTATTGATTGTTCTATTTAATATTACCAATTTACATTTATTAATATGAATCACTATGATAAGAGTGGTTGGCCATAGAAGGCATTAATCTAATTTAGAAGCAATGTTATTTTTTTTATCCTAGTTTCTGCTAACATTTCCTCAAAGGGTTTTTCCCTCCATTTTTTCCTTTAAAAAAATCAACAAATTTGAAAAGGGGGAAAAACAATGTGGATTAAAAATTGTTCAGAACCATTTATTTTTATAATTTTCAAAAATCAGATTCAGTTCTAATTTTTTAAAAATTATTTTTAGTGTAATGTGCTTGCACAAAAGTTTGACTTTTTTGATAAATAGTGTTAAAATGAATATGAATCAAGAAAGAAGTCATTTAAACAAGTTAATCTAACCAGAATCCAAATTATGGCTATAAAAAAGTTCTGTATGCATTACTTTTTACCAGTTTTGTTAGGAATAACTTTCTTATGGAGAGAAATTAGCTTTTAATATAGTACATATAAAAAGGGTTTGCCCACCTTGACATAGTAACTGAATTTCTACAACCTTGTCCACCTTCCCAATAAGAGCCAGACTTTTTGGTCATATTTGCAGAGCAACCGAAGCATGGTTTCTCTTTACTATATGGCTGTAAAAAATATAAATATTTAACAAAAGAGAAAATTAATAATAATAATTAATGAAAAATCTTCTGCAGGATATATTTATTTATGAACACAGTAACTCTAAATCACAAGAGGTTGAAAGTTGAAATCTAATGTATAGTTTTCTTAACTGAACTGTAGAACATGTATTTACATAGGTTGATTGTTCTATATGTTAATATGCACATAAATGTAATTCAAAAATAAAATTAATTACATAAATGAAATTTTGTATGTGGTCTAATCAACTGGGTATAATCAAATGTGGTATAATCAAAAGTTGGACTCAATATATTTGAAGGCAGACATGCAACAGTTTTCTTCTTTGCACTATAAAGCCTATTATGAAGGTAGAGGAGAAAAGCAAGGAGAGGTAATTTTGTTCATTTGGAAGGAAAACGTGTTCAATTATGTTCATTTCTGATTTTTATTTATTTTATAATATTCTTGCAATAAGCAGAAAAAGAAAAATACTTAAACTATTTTTTTTTTAAAAAGCAATCCACATAAAAGTAAAAATATAACAGTTTAAAAAAATGTTAATACTAATGAACTTTACATCTAAAATTTCAATTATGATATTATATTTGCTTCTCGGCACTGAAAAAAAATGGAATCTACTAAAAATTTTAAATTTCAAGACTATTGTTTTTAAAATTTTTTGTTGAAAAAGTGTATTTTGAATAACTTTAATTTTAAATTATTGTCATAAAACTGAATAAATAATTTCAAAATAGTTAATATATTAGTTATTACTATTTTGTATCAGAAAAGTGGGACCATTAATTTATAACAAAACCTTAAATATTTACAACTTAGTTAAACATATTTAACAACAAAATTTTTTAAACAAAAATTTAACAAATATTAAAAGACAACATTTTTTCTTAAAGTTTAACATGTGTATTGTCATATGTTGAAATATAAATTTATCCTTGTGAGTCATACCTCTAATCTAATAGTTACTTTAATTTTAAACATTGAATCATAGATGCAAAAATTTTAAAGATATTCTTTCTTTCAGTTTCTTAAATTCAAATGAAAAACAGGATTTAATATTTCTTTATAATTAATTCAAGAACATACATTTTTATTTAATTCTTACAAACTTTAAAATAATTTGTATAAGACATTTCCATAAGCAAGATAACCTGTTCTTTGGAGCAAAACCCGCAAACCATTCGAGAAGCATATTTCATATCATGATCATCCTCCTTCTCATCATGGCATAAATCACAGGGATATAATCTTCCACAACAAGGAAACCTGCATTTAAATAAATTTTTTCCTGATATATGGTAATAGTTCATTTTTTAAAATAAATATTGAACAGCATTTTTAAATCCTAAATAAGTAATCCTGAATACGTCATGCAAAAAATTTATTCAATATATTCAAATAAACATATGTTTATAGTTTAATTATATTTTTTGTAATTAATTTTATGAATTAAATTTCTATCAATTGCATCATAAAAAGTTTTTCAAATTTTAAAAACTAATGATTTTAAGTACAATGTTAAGAAACTTTTAGAAATACATTTAAAAAAGTACAATAAATATGACTATTATTTAATTATAAGAGAATTCACCTCAACCAACGATAACTTTTCTTGTAATGCTTGCAAGCACCATAATCAGGCAATGGACATCCTTCTTTTATTACAGGATCTTTCTTTTTAGTTACTTTCTTAACAGCAATTGTTTTATTAGATGCTAAAAATAATTCAAAGAAATAATTTTACATCAATATTAACTGAAAGTGACATGACTTTGATGCATATCATAATGACAATAGTTTCATTGGTGAATGGTTCCCTTAAAAGACAAGAAAAACAATGAGGCACATGAAACTGAAAATTTATTTATCAAAATTCAACAGCATTTTAAAATAATATAGTCTTATTTGTAAAATTTTATTGTAATAAATATAAATTTCTCACACATTTACATCATCCACATTTTATTAAAAAATTAATATACATTTAATTAAAAATTAATATCATATTGACATTTATTATTGTATTTTAACTTCAGAATGCTATGGCAGAAAAACATGACATTTACTTTCATACTTGATATACAAAATATTTCGTAATATGGAATCAAATAAAAGTAAATTCTCAACCAGAAAAAGTTCAAGAATTTTTATTAATTCTCCAATATAATTCTATAATTTATAGATTTAAAGTACCTTTTAACTTCATAATTATCACTACTACTTTTTATGCAATATTCAAATCAATTCAAACATTCATTGATAAATATGCATAGCTTTTTCAATAAAAATTAGTCATACTTATAAAGATTGTTTTAATTTTTTGGATTGAAGTTTAAAACAGATTTTTTTTTCAAATATTCTTTACAGTATTTCATTGATGTTTGCAATCCTGATTTCTAAAAGTATAAACAAATAAAAAAGGGCATTGATCTGAAACCATTTCTAAATCAGAGATCATGGAGAAGACAAAGAATCCATTAAAAATATTTGAAGATTAATGTGCATGAATTTTTTAAAATTTTATTAAGAATCCCAATATTTTGAACTAACAAGATATGAAGATATTCCCACAAATTTCAAACATGAAATCTCTTGCTTTTAGAGAATCACTTTTAGCCACTTTTTTCACAAATGGCTAAAAGTAATGCCCTAAAATCAAAAGTTCATGTGCAACATTTTTTGCAAATATCATACATGGTAACTCTTTTGGTAATATCTTATTTTACTTGTGAGCAGCATGAACTTGAAAAATATGCAAACTCCCTTATTGTTATATCTTTTTTAAAAATTTAATTAAATGATGTCACCATTAGATAGTATTAAAAATAATCAACTAGATTTTGATGACCCACACAATGTTTATTCACTTATTTACGTTTTTACTCTTACGTGACAGATTGCAATACAGAATAATTTCTCTTGTTAGAAATACACAATCATGAAATAATTAGTATATCTAACAGCAATGAAAAAAAACTATAAAATAAAATCCAGGTGTGGTCATGATATTCAGTATCACATTGGGAGGATGGGGTTGAAGTAAAAGAACTAATACCTCACATTATCACATCACAAATTTTTTAAAAACAAACAAATTGTCATCATTTTTACTATTTTCTATTTATGAATAAAGATATTCTGTTGATTGAAAACACTTTTCTTAATTGTGTTTTTATAAACTTCTGCAATTAAGCAATTTCAGTCCATTGTTGAACAATTGTAATGAATGTGGATATGGAACTTTCACAGTATTTTGTGATCCAAATACATGTTAAATGTTATGTATTTCATTCAAGGAAAAGCATTTTCATTCCCAACAATTTGCCATGATTCACAGAGTCTCAAAAATCAAATAATCTGGAAAATCAAGTGTCTAATAGCCTTGCTTCTCTTGGTTGTGGAGAGGGAAGATATACGAAAGTAATTTTTTAACCATTTAAACATTTTAGATATATGTTTGTTTTTGTTGTTGTTCTCGTGTCCCAGGATAGAAAACAAAGGGGGGGGGGGGGGGAAAAGGAAGAGGGAAAAAAATCAAATTCATTTAAAGCTTAAAATGTGTTTTATCGATGTTCTACTGTTTAGATTATATAGAAAGTATACTTACTATTCACAACAGTAGCAGCAGAAGTTTGAAATTTTACACCCTCAATTCCTATAATTAATTTTTGATTACAAAATTTGCACCATAACTTTTGCTTTTGTCCATAATGCAGGCCCTAAAATGTAATACAACATTGTATTAGAAATGAAATCATAATTTTTGCAATCGTCAGTAATTTTTAGCCTTCGAACGAAAAAAGTAAATAATAATTAAATAAAAATATACAGAATCAGTTATAATTATTTTGGATATGGAAGAAATATCTCAGACATTTATAATAGAGAACAATTCCTGTATAATAAATATCAAAGTTTTAATATACAGGAATATTTTATTTTCTATATTGAATATATAATTCAAGTAACTAGTTGATCCCACAAAAATCTTAGTTATACATTTTAATCCGTCTTAGCCTTAAAGAGGAAATTACTCACGATGTGAATATTTGAATCTTTTTCACAATATGAAATACTTCTTAAGAGGGATGGTTATTTCTGCAGGCATCCCTGCTAATGCATTCTATTCCAAAATGAAATATACAAATAAATTTAAAATAATTGAATTTATTATTCATAATGCCATTTTAAAAAATTGTTTAGACATTTGTCTTTGTTTACACTTCAAAATGTGGTGAAATTGAAACATTATTAATGTTGAATAAATTAGTAATGCACAGCTACTTCAAAATCAAAGTGATGGTTTCCAATATACGATGAAATAATTTCTCATGCTACCACCATCTCCCTCATTTTCAGTGAAAGATATTTATTTCACTGCTGTGACACAGAATGCAGTTCCTTAAAATCTTTGACAACAGATAATGGCAGTGCTGTTCCACTAGCTTAGAAGTATATATTGTTACTATCTACATCTAAATCCATAACTGTGGCTAGAGAAAAAAAATACATATATTAAGGTTGTACAGCGATTTCCTCAAAATCCCCGGAGTCACTTCGATAACCACATGTGGGAAAAATTTTTTCCATGAAGATTTCATGATTTTCTTCAAACAAGTGCTTTATACACACTAATTCAGGTAAATTCATTATGTGACATCATATTGTCTCCTTGTCACTTTTTCTGTGAAATGGTGCTCACTAAAAAAGCAACCTTTTTACATTTTACATCACTATACAAAGTGCTTGATATTCTAACGGCTCTTTAAGCAAATTTTGATGTATGTATCTTAAAATAATATAAATTGTCAGAGAAGTAAAAATATAAGCATGGATCTCATTACACAATACAATTAATTTTCTATTCTTATAAAAATTATTAGATACTATTTAAAATTAAAATACTTTATCCACTTACTAATTATAATAATATATTTATCTTTTTTTATCAGAAGTATTTAAAATTTCCTTATATATATAGTAGACCAAAGGCCCTAGAACCAAAAGATCTTACTCCTGAAAGACACATGCACAATACATGCATATGCAAACTGGTTTTAACAATACTGGGCAGGATTTTTTAAAAGTTTAATTCTAGGTAAGATTTATCATATAAGGACTTGTTCACAATATTTGTTTTACATAAAAGTTTCAGTTAGATTTAGAAGATAAACTTTTATGATCATGACAATATTTTGTATATTTTTTACTAAAGTTCATTTCACTGTTTCACTAATGTGTAGGACGAAATTTACACATCTCAGTCATATTGTCTCAACTATGTTCCATGATCCTCATTTCAATTTGTAAATTAACATGATTTGACTGAATCAGTTTTTAAAAAGAGAAGAGTATTCTTTCGTTGAACTATTACTACTTATTTCAAATTGGTCTGCTTTGTCTTTTTTATTGAAAATTAGCAATCATTATTATAAATATTACAAAATAAATTCATTTCTTTTTGTGAGAAAAATTTGTTTTATAAGATATGTATTTATGCTATATAAGAACAAATTGCATTAATGCATAACAAGAGACAATCAGTGATTTTGTTTATAAACAATCTGATTCTTGAAATAAAAAAAAATCTTTGTCATGACATATTACTATCTTATATATATCCTTTATCTATCTTTTTTATCATACGAAGATAAAAATAATAAGATTGTTCTTTATTTTAAGGATGGGATTAAAAAAGTTACAATAAAAAATGCAATATTTCTATATTTTTAATTACTTAGATTAATTGTTATATTTCTTTTGGAAATTGAAATGAAAATTCCTTTAACTTACATCTACAGAAACTTGTTTTGCGCAACTGAGGCAATCTACAAGAAAGGCACATTCAACAAGGTTTACATCAGCTGCTTGACACTCCATCAAATATATTGTACCAAGGACACTTGAAAATTGATGTAGAATTGAAGGATTGAAATTGAATTCCATGCTTTTGCTGCATTTTGAACACAGCATTGGTGTGTTCTTATTTGGAATTAGAATTTTATTGCAATATGTCTTACAGCGACTGCAATGAATTGTAATAGACAATTTCTTGCAAGATAGAGCAGCAACACCTTCAATTAATTCTAAGCCGGTAAATATAATCTTGGAACCTTGCATTTGCGAATTATTCAGAACAGATGATTCAGCAATCTGTCTAGCAGGAGAATGATTTCTTTCTTTTTCTGAATCAGCAGGTATAATAGGGATATTTGATGAAAAAGAAGATTCTTCGTCTGAGATACGATTGTCAAGGCTATTTTCACATGATACAGGAGATTTTCTTTCAGGCAGAATTGATTCATTATCAACCTTTTGGGTCCCTTCATCCTCTGTGACCTTTGAAATGATTTTAAAAAAATATATACACATAATCATATAAAAACAACTATTTTCTATAATTAGAATAAAGTTAAAATTTTTCTTTTAAACATTAAAAATTGATTTTTTAGTATTATTAAGGCTTGAATGAATTCTAATATACTTCAGTCAATGCCAAATATCTGCCTCCATTAATAAAAAGAGAATATGTATCTGTTGGCTGTATATATATATATATATATATATATATATGAATAATGCAGAATTATTGCAGCTGGCATAGAAAATCTATGAAAAATGCTTTTTGAGCACTTTAACCAAAACTTAAATGTTTTTAACTATTAAAAAAACAATTATAAAAAAATTGATATCAATAAAAAAAAATTCTCTTTGGGATAGTATGTTCTATCTATATGTGAGTGACCAGATAGGCATCAAATTTATGTTATTTTTGAGATAAATATTAGATACTGCTTTCATTAGCAAATATTCATATAATATATTTAGATTTCTAATTTTAATTTACTACCTGCTAAATTATATTCTCATATACAATGGTTATTTATTAAATTAACTATGTTCTTTAATTTTTAGGTAATTTCTAAATAATTTTATAGAGCGAGAATTTTATTTTTTGTTTACATAAATGCTGTTATAACTTGAAAAATTGCTGTAATATTAAATACTACTAAAAAAATCAAATACAAAAAACATTAATATTAAGTGATAACTATAATAAGCTAAACAATAAAACACAGCTAAAAATGATATTAAATCCACAGCAAATGTAAGAGAAACATTGGAGTGATGTTTTAGATAATGCAAAGATTATTCAAAGGAGATAGAGGAACTACTTGAAAGTGAACAGGTTTTGTATAGGGATATTTGGAAATATAACTGGATTATACAATATAACTGGAAAAAAACAATAACAGCCTAATAACAGCATTTTGTAAATAAGAAAATCATGCACAGCATTAGCATGCCAATGTTTCTAGTTACATATTTGCTGTATCAAGACAATATAGCTCAAGTTAACAATAACAACCTAATAACAGCATTTTGTAAATAAGAAAATCATGTACAGCATTAGCATGTCAATGTTTCTAGTTACATATTTGCTGTATCAAGACAACATAGTTCAAGTTAACGAATTTTAATGAATATCATGTACCTTTTTTAAACCAAAATTAAAAAATTCTTCTAAATTCTTATCAAACCACTTGAGAAATGGACGGAAAAGTAGAACCACTTGATTCTGTTCAATTGCAGCTTGATGTTTTTCAATTAGCCAATCACAAATACTTTGATTTAAATGTCTGCAATGAATATATTTAAAAATATAAAAATTCTGGTACTTTAGTTATATAAAAAAATAATACTCTGCAAAAGTTTAAGGAATTTAATAAAATTTAGCGAATATCAACCAATAAACTTTAATTACAGAAACAATTTTTATAAAACAATGGATAATTTTTTTTTATTCTAAAAATGATATTAAGTTGATTTTTGAATTTTAAAACCTTACATTACATAATTTATAGAATTAAAAACACATGCATAAAAAATTTATTTTAAAATTTTATAATAGATTCAAACAGTTAATAATTTTAAAGAGAACTTTAAAAAATATAACACAAACATATTAAAGTTTATTTATAAAATGAAGAAAGGAATTGCATATAAAAATCTGTAAAGAGCTCTTACTCTTCACAGAAGGAAAGAAAAAAAAAGGTTATTAAATATCTTTCACCTAAGTAAGACTCCTGGCAAATAATTCATGTGTGATACTACAGTGATGTCGCAAGCCTAGTCAGAAAATAAATAAATAAATTAGTAAAAAGAATAAAATTAGGAAAAAGAGAATATAAAGTACTTGTACATTAATTGTATGCTAGGGTCAAATTTTTGACAATTCTAAACTAGCAATGGATTTTAGTACAAGCCATATGACAAAGATAAGCAAAATTGACTATTCAAAGACTAAATTTGAGTTGACTGATAAAATATCCTTGCTGTTTTAGTTCTAAATGTAATAAACATGACTTCCTTTTTTTTACCTTTAATTGCTAGCATGAGCTAAATACATAAGAACTAGGAATAATAATATCTTACCTCTAATGGATAACTTTCAGGAAACATTACTTGAAGATGTAAGGATTTCATGTCAAATGGCTGCAGAAGATGAAGTAATATTAAATAACAAATATATCTTTACACAAATTTTTAATAAAGGCACACAGTTATAAATAAAAGTTAATTTTTGTTGGCCTAACTAGAAAGCCAGGTTTTCTTTACAAAGACAAATAAAAATTTGAAAATAATTGATAAAGAAAAGTATTTGATATAATTGAATACATATATTCTGTGTATTTTCTGAAGGTAGTTCAAGGCCAAATTTTCTACTTTGTTGTTGGTTGTCTGCTTGGCAATGCTAAGGCAGACAATAGTGTCACTTTTATTTTTCACACAGCTGTCAAGGTATTCCTATAGCTTTCTGCTTTATACTTCAAGTTTGTTTAGGATTGTGGGATTCATTTATGCTTGCATTGTAGGTTTGAGTGACACTATTTTCTGCCTCAATATTGCTTGGCAGAAAAACCAGTAATGAAGTAGAATATGTGATCTTGAGCCACCTACAGAAAATACACAATATATATATATATATATATATATATATATATATATATATATATATAATAGATAATTTTTCTGCTTAATATTTGTTTTTTGATATTTTGAAAGTAGCTAAAAGAAGCAACAAATGTAAAAATCATCAAAAAACTGTATAATTTATTATTATTTTTTTTAGAAAAATGACTGAACTTCACAATCTTTTATGGGTTTAGCTTTAATACTAATAATAAAAAAAAACAGTTTGTGATAACTCTTATAAAATCACAAATAGGAAAAAATCTAAATAAAATTAACTAAACATAAAAATACTAAGATATATTTATCTAATTATAAACCTTTAATAACTTAATAAAATAAAGGATTTATTAAAGGATTTATAAAGGATAATTAATTACTACCATAATTAATCATCAATCTTCATAGCAGGAGAGATTTCTAATGGAAGGAAAAAAATGCTAATAATAAAAGGATGGGAACAAATTTTGATTGTTTACTTTCAGAAATGCCAAGACATATTTGGGCAATGAAAATTATTAAAATTAGAAAAAACTAATTTTACTGAATTTTTTAATTCTTTGATCAGATTATACCTGATTCTTTAAGTACTGAACATACCCAATCAGGATCAGATGGTTCAAAATCAAATGTAAAAGATGACCCATTTTCTTTCACCTTTGGAAATCGCTTTTTCAGCTGAGTAATTTCAGTATCCCTGTAAATAAAAATGATTTCTTGAATCACATAAGAACATAAATACAGGAAAAATACACCAGAAAGCAGATAAAAATTAAGATTGAAAAATAATAACAAAATAAAATAAAGGAAAGAGGAAAAATAAGTTATTTAATTTCAAGATTCTTAATCATATAAAAAAAACACAAAAAAATAATTAATAGCTCTTACATAAAATTTTCAACAGTATTTAAAAAAAATATCCGAAATGAATCAACAAACCTTTTCAATTTAAAATTCTTTCCCAAAAGAAAATTTTAACAACTATGAAAGAAAACTAAAACAAAACAGATAGTACAGAAGAATATTTGATTTTTTTTTATTTACCTTAATTGATACAAACCATCTTCTGATAATGTAGAAAGATTAAAAACTCTTGAATTCTGTGGTATTTGAATCCGAATTTTGATATTATCGTCAATAATATCATTATTTATATTTAAATGTTTAAACTCTTGTACAGTTTTTGAATTTTCAATGTTAGTTAATAGCTTAGAAGTATGATCTTGATTATCTGCATTTTCTAAATTTATAGAATCAAGATCAGATGAAACTACAGAATTACATTCTGTTTCTTTACAAGATAAATTATTTTCATTAATGTTAGATGATATGTTGAGCTGCTCTTTCTGAAATTTTGGATTATGATAATATTTACATTGATCACCCTTTTGACAAGAACCATGTCGAAAATAACGGCAAAGTGGTATGGATTTTTTTTTAGATAAAGTTGTTTTGTTCCCAATAGCTACATGATCTTTTTTATCATTCGATAATGTCACATTTACGAAGGCATTAAAATTGTCTAAATTATGATTGTATAAACAATTTTCACCCTTTTCACATTGTCCAGCTTTGTAATATCGACAAACTCGCTTTTGACTATTATTATATGCTCTACCATTAGAATTATATTCTCTGATTGTTGTGTTAGCATTTTTTTCCTTTTCCGGAGGTACTTTTAAAGAAGCACCATTTGATTGCGACGTAGACTTTCTTTGGACAGGTTTTTTGTAAGAATATTTCCTTCGATGCAAAAATCTGCAATTTTGGCCAAATTTACAAAAACCATAATTTGAATAAAAACTACACAATTTTGAATTAGAATTCTGTGGATCTTTATTATAATTGCTAGACCTCTCTTGTGTATTTAATTGAGTGCTTAAATTTTGTTGATCTTCCAATTGTTCCATCACTTTAATTAATGCATTTTTTAAAAAGAAAAATCATATAATTATGGAACTTTTTTTTGCATTAAGCATTAATTGTTTATTGGTTTTTTTGTATAGTTGTAACGAAAAGCAATAATAATGCATCAATCTAATTTACTATCAACAACTTTGTTGAACGTAAATAAAACCACGTCCATCAGAAGATAAATAAATATAGTCTGAAAAGTTGCCAGTTATCAGTTTTAAATTAATTATTATGATGCTAGAAATTATCTTTCCGTTTCTCTTTTAACTATGAAGTATAGAGTACGTAAAATATTTTAAGTAAATTGAAATCTGCATTCCAGAATATTAATAATCTGAAGTGTCAATGTAATTTAAACCACGTTAAAATATAAATCATACTATTATGAAGTTTTAGAAATCAAAATGGCAACAGCCAGAAGTGTAAACAACATTATTGTCAGCTAGAAATGTGATAATGTTTTCGGTAATGTGTAGCATCACACTATGTGGTATGCGTAATATTCGACGATTATTTTCTGAAGTTATAAAAGTATGAAGTACAAATTAAGGTAAAAGATTATTTAAGTGATATTTCAGCTAGTGATTTAAATAATTTTTTACAATTTTTCTTAATTTTGTATACAGTTTAATTATTAAAATTGAAATACAATGTGAACAAAAATAATTATTGAATTCTGAAATTCCATTTGAAATACTGAGGAATAATTAATATTTCGCAATGAAAAATAAGGTTACGAACTAAGGAGAATAGTGTAAATTTACCAAACTGCTCACTTTTCTCCAAAAATTCAGCATAAGGAAAAATTTGAAAATAAAAATGTTTTTACCATCGAAAACAATTGTTTGGAATAATTGGTAGCCTCTTATTCATTTATCTTTAAATTTTGATTAAGGTTATGATTAAAATATTGACTGGTTCAGAAATATCATCTGAAAGTCTGATCTAGTAATATATTCAATATACCACATTTATTTGTTTAATTATTAACATTTTGACTGCCCATTTTTTCTTTTCCTTTTTAATATAAAATTAAGTGCTGCATTGTGTATTGTGGATATATTATTCATTAGATTCAATTAGTTGTCAGATATGTATGTATGAATTTTACATAGTTTTTGTACCAAACTGTGCTGTCTGTGTAAGACTTTCAGTTTCATTGTAAAATTTTTTAAATTATTTTTTTAATGTATTGAATAAATAATAGTGAAATGTTTTGCTATTAACGATAAATTCTCAATTTTGAAAATGATAACGTTTCATTAATTTATGTCTTTGCATTTGCAAAATTGATATATTTATTTAAAAGCAAGAAATGAATTGCTGAATGTATATTGACTTATTTCTGAACTATGAATTGTTGCTATGATTAAAATTTTTAAAAATAATTTTGTTTTTAGAAACAATGCTAACCATGGCACTTGGTGTTCTTTATTATTACCCTGCTGTTTATTTCCTTTCATGATAAAGTTTAGCAGTGGTAAGTTTATTTTACTCAAGTAATTATATAATTAATAAAAAAAAGATTAAAAGCAATAACATTTATTTATGATAATATCTTGATATCATAATTTTATTACATGAAAATTATTTGTTAGAAGATTTATTATCTTTTATTACATCTGATATTTTTTTAAAAATATGGTGTATTTAAATTTTTAAAGGATTTTAGTAGATAAAAGTATCCAACCCTTTCTTCCAAAACTCATCTTCATCCAGCTAAGCTTTATAATGATTGTATTAATTTGAGTATTGAATAAAATATTAAATAAATGATTACAATCATTATCATTTTTAGCATGTAATAATTTGCATGGAATGTAATTAATAATTGATTCTTCATAAAAACTTTGTTCTGAATAATATTTTAGATTTTTTTTAATACATTTTATTGAAGAATAACTTCTAATAAAAAGAAAGAGCATTCAATAAACCGGATGTATATTTCTGTCAAGGCTGTAAAAGTTAAAATCAAAACCCATAAATGGTATATATATATATATATATATATATATATATATATATATATATATAT